>JALXJV020000006.1:38692213-38977213 GCA_024633595.2 Lepomis macrochirus
AAAGTTACTCCAGATTTGCATCTAAGGCCCGCTAAATAGATATGAATCTGGAATCGTTTGGCCTCTTAATAACTCATCATTAATTGTGCCTAGAGCGATGCAGCCACCTGCATGTGATAAAGCACTCTTTAACCTCCCACTGGAACATGGGGTGAGGTTCCTCTCTCTTTCCATCTTTACAGTATTTGCCTTCAAAGTTAGTCCAGATTTGCATCTAAGGCCCGCTAAATAGATATGAATCTGGAATCGTTTGGCCTCTTAATAACTCATCATTAATTGTGCCTAGAGCGGTGCAGCCACCTGCATGTGATAAAGCACTCTTTAACCTCCACTGGAACATGGGGTGAGGTTCCTCTCTTTCCATCTTTACAGTATTTGCCTTCAAAGTTAGTCCAGATTTGCATCTAAGGCCCGCTAAATAGATATGAATCTGGAATCGTTTGGCCTCTTAATAACTCATCATTAATTGTGCCTAGAGCGATGCAGCCACCTGCATGTGATAAAGCACTCTTTAACCTCCACTGGAACATGGGGTGAGGTTCCTCTCTTTCCATCTTTACAGTATTTGCCTTCAAAGTTAGTCCAGATTTGCATCTAAGGCCCGCTAAATAGATATGAATCTGGAATCGTTTGGCCTCTTAATAACTCATCATTAATTGTGCCTAGAGCGATGCAGCCACCTGCATGTGATAAAGCACTCTTTAACCTCCCACTGGAACATGGGGTGAGGTTCCTCTCTTTCCATCTTTACAGTATTTGCCTTCAAAGTTAGTCCAGATTTGCATCTAAGGCCCGCTAAATAGATATGAATCTGGAATCATTTGGCCTCTTAATAACTCATCATTAATTATGCCTAGAGCAATGCAGCCACCTGTCCTTGACACAGGAGTCCTCCACCTTTTATTGGTACTTGAAATCAACCCATTCCTTCAAATAGTTTCTGAAATATCAGCCTCTGAAGTGAACCAAAATGGCATCCATACAATGCAAAATATGAGAATCTGGAATCATTTGGTACCTCAATAACTCATCCTCACGTTTGCCAAGAATGATGCAGCCACCTGCATGTGATACAGCAGTCTTCAGGCTTTAAGTGGTACTTGAAATCAACCCATTCCTTCAGTCAGTTGTTGATATATCAGCTTTTGAGGTGGACCCAAAATGTCATCCATATAATGCAATGTATGAGAATCTGAAATCATTTGATTCCTCAATTGAACTCATTGATTCTTGCACCTAGAATGATGCAGCCACCTGAATGTAATCCAATAGGCTTCAAGCTTTTATTGGCAATTGAAATTCACTCCTTCCTTCAATCGGTTTTTGAAATATCAGCCTTTGAAGTACACCCAAAGTGTAGTCGATCCTCTGTAATTGAGAATTTAGAAGTTTTGGTTTCTTCATTGACTCATCATCACTTGTGCTATTTGAAACATAGGCAAAGGTCGTAAATCCCATTTTCACATCCTGTTCATGAATACATGGAATGGGACAAATGAACCCACAGTACTGGTGCAAGGCAACTCCAGATGGGCAAAGACGTGACCATACCTTTTGGTTGTGACCATGCATACACACCGCATGTGCAAATATGGTGCCACGGTAAATTTTGTCAGAATGAAAGTTTGGAAAGATTGTCAGTTACCCACACAGAACCAGGTAAGAACAAAACGCCTTTATCGTTGCCCTGATTTCTGCAGACACCATGTGGGCATCACCATTGAGGTACTTGGACCCAGACCACTCTCTCCCTCTGATTTTAAAGTGCCAGCCTTTAATGTAACTCCAGATTTGCATATTTAGCCCACTCAATGGATAAGAATTTGGATGTATTTTGTGCCTTACTAACTCATCATTACATGTATCTACAGTGATGCAGACACCTGTCCTTTATACAAGAGTCTTCCAACTTTTATCCGTACTTGAAATCCAACCGTTCCTTCAATAACTTTTTGAAATATTAGCCTTTGAAGAGCACCTAAAATTCCATCCACATGATGCAATGGATTCAAATCTGGAATCGTTTGGCCTCTTATGAACTTATCATTATTTGTGCCAGGAGTGATGCAGCCACCTGCATGTGAATAAGGCACTCTTCAACCTCCCACTGGAACATGGGGTGAGGTTCCTCTCTTTCCATCTTTACAGTATTTGCCTTCAAAGTTAGTCCAGATTTGCATCTAAGGCCCGCTAAATAGATATGAATCTGGAATCGTTTGGCCTCTTAATAACTCATCATTAATTGTGCCTAGAGCGATGCAGCCACCTGCATGTGATAAAGCACTCTTTAACCTCCCACTGGAACATGGGGTGAGGTTCCTCTCTTTCCATCTTTACAGTATTTGCCTTCAAAGTTAGTCCAGATTTGCATCTAAGGCCCGCTAAATAGATATGAATCTGGAATCGTTTGGCCTCTTAATAACTCATCATTAATTGTGCCTAGAGCGATGCAGCCACCTGCATGTGATAAAGCACTCTTTAACCTCCCACTGGAACATGGGGTGAGGTTCCTCTCTCTTCCATCTTTACAGTATTTGCCTTCAAAGTTAGTCCAGATTTGCATCTAAGGCCCGCTAAATAGATATGAATCTGGAATCGTTTGGCCTCTTAATAACTCATCATTAATTGTGCCTAGAGCGATGCAGCCACCTGCATGTGATAAAGCACTCTTTAACCTCCACTGGAACATGGGGTGAGGTTCCTCTCTTTCCATCTTTACAGTATTTGCCTTCAAAGTTAGTCCAGATTTGCATCTAAGGCCCGCTAAATAGATATGAATCTGGAATCGTTTGGCCTCTTAATAACTCATCATTAATTGTGCCTAGAGCGATGCAGCCACCTGCATGTGATAAAGCACTCTTTAACCTCCACTGGAACATGGGGTGAGGTTCCTCTCTCTTCCATCTTTACAGTATTTGCCTTCAAAGTTAGTCCAGATTTGCATCTAAGGCCCGCTAAATAGATATGAATCTGGAATCGTTTGGCCTCTTAATAACTCATCATTAATTGTGCCTAGAGCGGTGCAGCCACCTGCATGTGATAAAGCACTCTTTAACCTCCCACTGGAACATGGGGTGAGGTTCCTCTCTCTTTCCATCTTTACAGTATTTGCCTTCAAAGTTAGTCCAGATTTGCATCTAAGGCCCGCTAAATAGATATGAATCTGGAATCATTTGGCCTCTTAATAACTACTCATTAATTATGCCTAGAGCAATGCAGCCACCTGTCCTTGACACAGGAGTCCTCCACCTTTTATTGGTACTTGAAATCAACCCATTCCTTCAAATAGTTTCTGAAATATCAGCCTCTGAAGTGAACCAAAATGGCATCCATACAATGCAAAATATGAGAATCTGGAATCATTTGGTACCTCAATAACTCATCCTCACGTTTGCCAAGAATGATGCAGCCACCTGCATGTGATACAGCAGTCTTCAGGCTTTAAGTGGTACTTGAAATCAACCCATTCCTTCAGTCAGTTGTTGATATATCAGCTTTTGAGGTGGACCCAAAATGACATCCATATAATGCAATGGATGAGAATCTGAAATCATCTGGTCTATTAATAACTCCAGGTTTCCAAAGTGGACCATTTCCTATAAGTCTTACTCCCCAACTTACACCAGACTCCTTTAAAATACTAAACACAGCACGCCAGGGCACACTCTGCCTTGCATGATGTGTGTAGTTAATTTAACACCAATGATGCTTGCTATTTAACTACGTTCAACGATCTGGCAGTTTGCGTTATGGTTTAAGATTTATTAATGATTTCATATTTTGAACACTAGGAAACATGCACTGCCTATTGAGTTGTAACTGTAGAGAAACTAACCAAAACCTTGTTTCATCTGATCAAGCAGGAATAAGCTTAAAAGCCTAAAATTTAAAAACTCCCAGAGTTCTGCTTGCAGTCAAAAATCGGCACCCAGTATTTTTGGGGCCTATTTAGCCATACAGTGGGATACAGACTTGGAACCACTTGTAGCTGAAACCTGGCATCCCACTGATGAACTGTGTCTGTTTTGGTCACACTGACACAGCAGGAAAGACCCCAAAATATGCCCTAAAGTCAGGAGGGTCGCCTGCCTTAAATAGATTGAAATTGGGAACAATAGATGTGAAAGCGGAAGGAAGTTATTCCTTCTCCAAATCAGAAAAAATCGAGCAAGGAAGACAGCGAGGGCACCGTTGCGTTCGTCTGACCGAGGGCTTTCAGATGAACCCTGTCCCACGTCTCTAAACCCACCCGCTGCAAAGTTTATTCCCAAACAGCGCCACCTGTATGTCGCTGACATATGTGATGCAGAACTTTGAGAGCTTCCCAACAGTGCCAGTCCCGAATCCCTCACTGCTTCTGTTAAAAAGATACAGCGCTTAACGAGGTGAAAAATCTAAAACTTTGGCGCCCCTAGCTCCTTACAGGAAGGGCCGACAGCTTTGTTTCAAAGATGCCGTGGCTCAGCTCATCGAGACCTTTCGATGATGCCCTGCACGTGTCTCTGCGACCAAAATGACCAAACCCTCTCCTTTCACATCAGTAAGCGAGGAGGCCTTCCGTCGATAAGTCCCACAGGCCTGCCGGCAGTCAAAAATCCATCTGAGGTCCAAAATAGAATTCCAGATACAGGCGTGATTCTGACATATGTTATACAGCTCCCTGAGAGCATCCGAGAACATCTCCGCCTGGCGTCTCTAGTGCTCTCCGTTTCCAAGTTGTGGCCTCCCAAAATTTGAGGTCAACAGGTCACCACTAACCACGGCACCCAGTATTTTTTGGGGCCTATTTAAGCCATACAGTGGGATAGAGACTAGGAACCACTTGTAGCTGAAACCTGGCATCCCACTGATGAACTGTGTCAGTTTTGGTCACACTGACACAGCAGGAAAGACCCCAAAATATGGCCTAAAGTCAGCAAGGTCGCCTGCCTTAAATAGATTGAAATTGGGAACAATAGATGTGAAAGCGGAAGGAAGTTATTCCTTCTCCAAATCAGAAAAAATCGAGCAAGGAAGACAGCGAGGGCACCGTTGCGTTAGATCTGACCGAGGGCTTTCAGATGAACCCTGTCCACGTCTCTAAACCCACCCGCTGCAAAGTTTATTCCCAAACAGCGCCACCTGTATGTCGCTGACATATGTGATGCAGAACTTTGAGAGCTTCCCAACAGTGCCAGTCCGAATCCCTCACTGCTTCTGTTAAAAGATACAGCTTAACGAGGTGAAAATCTAAAACTTTGGCGCCCCTAGCTCCTTACAGGAAGGGCCGACAGCTTTGTTTCAAAGATGCCGTGGCTCAGCTCATCGAGACCTTTCGATGATGCCCTGCACGTGTCTCTGCGGCCAAAATGACCAAACCCTCTCCTTTCACATCAGTAGCGAGGAGGCCTTCCGTCGATAAGTCCCACAGGCCTGCCGGCAGTCAAAAATCCATCTGAGGTCCAAAAATAGAATTCCAGATACAGGCGTGATTCTGACATATGTTATACAGCTCCCTGAGAGCATCCGAGAACATCTCCGCCGGCGTCTCTAGTGCTCTCCGTTTCCAAGTTGTGGCCTCCCAAAATTTGAGGTCAACAGGTCACCACTAACACGGCACCCAGTATTTTTGGGGCCTATTTAGCCATACAGTGGGATAGAGACTAGGAACCACTTGTAGCTGAAACCTGGCATCCCACTGATGAACTGTGTCAGTTTTGGTCACACTGACACAGCAGGAAAGACCCAAAATATGGCCTAAAGTCAGCAAGGTCGCCTGCCTTAAATAGATTGAAATTGGGAACAATAGATGTGAAAGCGGAAGGAAGTTATTCCTTCTCCAAATCAGAAAAAAATCGAGCAAGGAAGACAGCGAGGGCACCGTTGCGTTAGATCTGACCGAGGGCTTTCAGATGAACCCTGTCCCCGTCTCTAAACCCACCAGCTGCAAAGTTTATTCCCAAACAGCGCCACCTGTATGTCGCTGACATATGTGATGCAGAACTTTGAGAGCTTCCCAACAGTGCCAGTCCGAATCCCTCACTGCTTCTGTTAAAAGATACAGCTTAGCGAGGTGAAAAATCTAAAACTTTGGCGCCCCTAGCTCCTTACAGGAAGGGCCGACAGCTTTGTTTCAAAGATGCCGTGGCTCAGCTCATCGAGACCTTTCGATGATGCCCTGCACGTGTCTCTGCGGCCAAAAATGACCAAACCCTCTCCTTTCACATCAGTAGCGAGGAGGCCTTCCGTCGATAAGTCCCACAGGCCTGCCGGCAGTCAAAAATCCATCTGAGGTCCAAAATAGAATTCCAGATACAGGCGTGATTCTGACATATGTTATACAGCTCCCTGAGAGCATCCGAGAACATCTCCGCCGGCGTCTCTAGTGCTCTCCGTTTCCAAGTTGTGGCCTCCCAAAAATTTGAGGTCAACAGGTCACCACTAACCACGGCACCCAGTATTTTTGGGGCCTATTTCAGCCATACAGTGGGATAGAGACTAGGAACCACTTGTAGCTGAAACCTGGCATCCCACTGATGAACTGTGTCAGTTTTGGTCACACTGACACAGCAGGAAAGACCCAAAATATGGCCTAAAGTCAGCAAGGTCGCCTGCCTTAAATAGATTGAAATTGGGAACAATAGATGTGAAAGCGGAAGGAAGTTATTCCTTCTCCAAATCAGAAAAAATCGAGCAAGGAAGACAGCGAGGGCACCGTTGCGTTAGATCTGACCGAGGGCTTTCAGATGAACCCTGTCCCCGTCTCTAAACCCACCAGCTGCAAAGTTTATTCCCAAACAGCGCCACCTGTATGTCGCTGACATATGTGATGCAGAACTTTGAGAGCTTCCCAACAGTGCCAGTCCGAATCCCTCACTGCTTCTGTTAAAAGATACAGCTTAACGAGGTGAAAAATCTAAAACTTTGGCGCCCCTAGCTCCTTACAGGAAGGGCCGACAGCTTTGTTTCAAAGATGCCGTGGCTCAGCTCATCGAGACCTTTCGATGATGCCCTGCACGTGTCTCTGCGGCCAAAATGACCAAACCCTCTCCTTTCACATCAGTAGCGAGGAGGCCTTCCCGTCGATAAGTCCCACAGGCCTGCCGGCAGTCAAAAATCCATCTGAGGTCCAAAATAGAATTCCAGATACAGGCGTGATTCTGACATATGTTATACAGCTCCCTGAGAGCATCCGAGAACATCTCCGCCCGGCGTCTCTAGTGCTCTCCGTTTCCAAGTTGTGGCCTCCCAAAAATTTGAGGTCAACAGGTCACCACTAACCACGGCACCCAGTATTTTTGGGGCCTATTTCAGCCATACAGTGGGATAGAGACTAGGAACCACTTGTAGCTGAAACCTGGCATCCCACTGATGAACTGTGTCAGTTTTGGTCACACTGACACAGCAGGAAAGACCCCAAAATATGGCCTAAAGTCAGCAAGGTCGCCTGCCTTAAATAGATTGAAATTGGGAACAATAGATGTGAAAGCGGAAGGAAGTTATTCCTTCTCCAAATCAGAAAAAATCGAGCAAGGAAGACAGCGAGGGCACCGTTGCGTTCGTCTGACCGAGGGCTTTCAGATGAACCCTGTCCCACGTCTCTAAACCCACCCGCTGCAAAGTTTATTCCCAAACAGCGCCACCTGTATGTCGCTGACATATGTGATGCAGAACTTTGAGAGCTTCCCAACAGTGCCAGTCCGAATCCCTCACTGCTTCTGTTAAAAGATACAGCTTAACGAGGTGAAAAATCTAAAACTTTGGCGCCCCTAGCTCCTTACAGGAAGGGCCGACAGCTTTGTTTCAAAGATGCCGTGGCTCAGCTCATCGAGACCTTTCGATGATGCCCTGCACGTGTCTCTGCGGCCAAAATGACCAAACCCTCTCCTTTCACATCAGTAGCGAGGAGGCCTTCCGTCGATAAGTCCCACAGGCCTGCCGGCAGTCAAAAATCCATCTGAGGTCCAAAAATAGAATTCCAGATACAGGCGTGATTCTGACATATGTTATACAGCTCCCTGAGAGCATCCGAGAACATCTCCGCCCGGCGTCTCTAGTGCTCTCCGTTTCCAAGTTGTGGCCTCCCAAAAATTTGAGGTCAACAGGTCACCACTAACACGGCACCCAGTATTTTTGGGGCCTGTTTCACCATACAGTGGGATAGAGACTAGGAACCACTTGTAGCTGAAACCTGGCATCCCACTGATGAACTGTGTCAGTTTTGGTCACACTGACACAGCAGGAAAGACCCCAAAATATGGCCTAAAGTCAGCAAGGTCGCCTGCCTTAAATAGATTGAAATTGGGAACAATAGATGTGAAAGCGGAAGGAAGTTATTCCTTCTCCAAATCAGAAAAAATCGAGCAAGGAAGACAGCGAGGGCACCGTTCGTTAGATCTGACCGAGGGCTTTCAGATGAACCCTGTCCCGTCTCTAAACCCACCAGCTGCAAAGTTTATTCCCAAACAGCGCCACCTGTATGTCGCTGACATATGTGATGCAGAACTTTGAGAGCTTCCCAACAGTGCCAGTCCGAATCCCTCACTGCTTCTGTTAAAAGATACAGCTTAACGAGGTGAAAAATCTAAAACTTTGGCGCCCCTAGCTCCTTACAGGAAGGGCCGACAGCTTTGTTTCAAAGATGCCGTGGCTCAGCTCATCGAGACCTTTCGATGATGCCCTGCACGTGTCTCTGCGGCCAAAATGACCAAACCCTCTCCTTTCACATCAGTAGCGAGGAGGCCTTCCGTCGATAAGTCCCACAGGCCTGCCGACAGTCAAAAATCCATCTGAGGTCCAAAAATAGAATTCCAGATACAGGCGTGATTCTGACATATGTTATACAGCTCCCTGAGAGCATCCGAGAACATCTCCGCCCGGCGTCTCTAGTGCTCTCCGTTTCCAAGTTGTGGCCTCCCAAAATTTGAGGTCAACAGGTCACCACTAACCACGGCACCCAGTATTTTTGGGGCCTATTTAAGCCATACAGTGGGATAGAGACTAGGAACCACTTGTAGCTGAAACCTGGCATCCCACTGATGAACTGTGTCAGTTTTGGTCACACTGACACAGCAGGAAAGACCCCAAAATATGGCCTAAAGTCAGCAAGGTCGCCTGCCTTAAATAGATTGAAATTGGGAACAATAGATGTGAAAGCGGAAGGAAGTTATTCCTTCTCCAAATCAGAAAAAATCGAGCAAGGAAGACAGCGAGGGCACCGTTGCGTTAGATCTGACCGAGGGCTTTCAGATGAACCCTGTCCCCGTCTCTAAACCCACCCGCTGCAAAGTTTATTCCCAAACAGCGCCACCTGTATGTCGCTGACATATGTGATGCAGAACTTTGAGAGCTTCCCAACAGTGCCAGTCCGAATCCCTCACTGCTTCTGTTAAAAGATACAGCTTAACGAGGTGAAAAATCTAAAACTTTGGCGCCCCTAGCTCCTTACAGGAAGGGCCGACAGCTTTGTTTCAAAGATGCCGTGGCTCAGCTCATCGAGACCTTTCCGATGATGCCCTGCACGTGTCTCTGCGGCCAAAATGACCAAACCCTCTCCTTTCACATCAGTAGCGAGGAGGCCTTCCCGTCGATAAGTCCCACAGGCCTGCCGGCAGTCAAAAATCCATCTGAGGTCCAAAATAGAATTCCAGATACAGGCGTGATTCTGACATATGTTATACAGCTCCCTGAGAGCATCCGAGAACATCTCCGCCCGGCGTCTCTAGTGCTCTCCGTTTCCAAGTTGTGGCCTCCCAAAATTTGAGGTCAACAGGTCACCACTAACCACGGCACCCAGTATTTTTGGGGCCTATTTCAGCCATACAGTGGGATAGAGACTAGGAACCACTTGTAGCTGAAACCTGGCATCCCACTGATGAACTGTGTCAGTTTTGGTCACACTGACACAGCAGGAAAGACCCAAAATATGGCCTAAAGTCAGCAAGGTCGCCTGCCTTAAATAGATTGAAATTGGGAACAATAGATGTGAAAGCGGAAGGAAGTTATTCCTTCTCCAAATCAGAAAAAATCGAGCAAGGAAGACAGCGAGGGCACCGTTGCGTTAGATCTGACCGAGGGCTTTCAGATGAACCCTGTCCCCGTCTCTAAACCCACCCGCTGCAAAGTTTATTCCCAAACAGCGCCACCTGTATGTCGCTGACATATGTGATGCAGAACTTTGAGAGCTTCCCAACAGTGCCAGTCCGAATCCCTCACTGCTTCTGTTAAAAGATACAGCTTAACGAGGTGAAAAATCTAAAACTTTGGCGCCCCTAGCTCCTTACAGGAAGGGCCGACAGCTTTGTTTCAAAGATGCCGTGGCTCAGCTCATCGAGACCTTTCCGATGATGCCCTGCACGTGTCTCTGCGGCCAAAATGACCAAACCCTCTCCTTTCACATCAGTAGCGAGGAGGCCTTCCGTCGATAAGTCCCACAGGCCTGCCGGCAGTCAAAAATCCATCTGAGGTCCAAAATAGAATTCCAGATACAGGCGTGATTCTGACATATGTTATACAGCTCCCTGAGAGCATCCGAGAACATCTCCGCCCGGCGTCTCTAGTGCTCTCCGTTTCCAAGTTGTGGCCTCCCAAAAATTTGAGGTCAACAGGTCACCACTAACACGGCACCCAGTATTTTTGGGGCCTATTTCGCCATACAGTGGGATAGAGACTAGGAACCACTTGTAGCTGAAACCTGGCATCCCACTGATGAACTGTGTCAGTTTTGGTCACACTGACACAGCAGGAAAGACCCCAAAATATGGCCTAAAGTCAGCAAGGTCGCCTGCCTTAAATAGATTGAAATTGGGAACAATAGATGTGAAAGCGGAAGGAAGTTATTCCTTCTCCAAATCAGAAAAAATCGAGCAAGGAAGACAGCGAGGGCACCGTTGCGTTCGTCTGACCGAGGGCTTTCAGATGAACCCTGTCCCACGTCTCTAAACCCACCCGCTGCAAAGTTTATTCCCAAACAGCGCCACCTGTATGTCAGCTGACATATGTGATGCAGAACTTTGAGAGCTTCCCAACAGTGCCAGTCCGAATCCCTCACTGCTTCTGTTAAAAGATACAGCTTAACGAGGTGAAAAATCTAAAACTTTGGCGCCCCTAGCTCCTTACAGGAAGGGCCGACAGCTTTGTTTCAAAGATGCCGTGGCTCAGCTCATCGAGACCTTTCGATGATGCCCTGCACGTGTCTCTGCGGCCAAAATGACCAAACCCTCTCCTTTCACATCAGTAGCGAGGAGGCCTTCCGTCGATAAGTCCCACAGGCCTGCCGGCAGTCAAAAATCCATCTGAGGTCCAAAATAGAATTCCAGATACAGGCGTGATTCTGACATATGTTATACAGCTCCCTGAGAGCATCCGAGAACATCTCCCGCCGGCGTCTCTAGTGCTCTCCGTTTCCAAGTTGTGGCCTCCCAAAATTTGAGGTCAACAGGTCACCACTAACCACGGCACCCAGTATTTTTGGGGCCTATTTACGCCATACAGTGGGATAGAGACTAGGAACCACTTGTAGCTGAAACCTGGCATCCCACTGATGAACTGTGTCAGTTTTGGTCACACTGACACAGCAGGAAAGACCCAAAATATGGCCTAAAGTCAGCAAGGTCGCCTGCCTTAAATAGATTGAAATTGGGAACAATAGATGTGAAAGCGGAAGGAAGTTATTCCTTCTCCAAATCAGAAAAAAATCGAGCAAGGAAGACAGCGAGGGCACCGTTGCGTTAGATCTGACCGAGGGCTTTCAGATGAACCCTGTCCCCGTCTCTAAACCCACCCGCTGCAAAGTTTATTCCCAAACAGCGCCACCTGTATGTCGCTGACATATGTGATGCAGAACTTTGAGAGCTTCCCAACAGTGCCAGTCCGAATCCCTCACTGCTTCTGTTAAAAGATACAGCTTAACGAGGTGAAAAATCTAAAACTTTGGCGCCCCTAGCTCCTTACAGGAAGGGCCGACAGCTTTGTTTCAAAGATGCCGTGGCTCAGCTCATCGAGACCTTTCGATGATGCCCTGCACGTGTCTCTGCGGCCAAAATGACCAAACCCTCTCCTTTCACATCAGTAGCGAGGAGGCCTTCCGTCGATAAGTCCCACAGGCCTGCCGGCAGTCAAAAATCCATCTGAGGTCCAAAATAGAATTCCAGATACAGGCGTGATTCTGACATATGTTATACAGCTCCCTGAGAGCATCCGAGAACATCTCCGCCGGCGTCTCTAGTGCTCTCCGTTTCCAAGTTGTGGCCTCCCAAAATTTGAGGTCAACAGGTCACCACTAACCACGGCACCCAGTATTTTTGGGGCCTATTTCAGCCATACAGTGGGATAGAGACTAGGAACCACTTGTAGCTGAAACCTGGCATCCCACTGATGAACTGTGTCAGTTTGGTCACACTGACACAGCAGGAAAGACCCAAAATATGGCCTAAAGTCAGCAAGGTCGCCTGCCTTAAATAGATTGAAATTGGGAACAATAGATGTGAAAGCGGAAGGAAGTTATTCCTTCTCCAAATCAGAAAAAAATCGAGCAAGGAAGACAGCGAGGGCACCGTTGCGTTAGATCTGACCGAGGGCTTTCAGATGAACCCTGTCCCCGTCTCTAAACCCACCCGCTGCAAAGTTTATTCCCAAACAGCGCCACCTGTATGTCGCTGACATATGTGATGCAGAACTTTGAGAGCTTCCCAACAGTGCCAGTCGAATCCCTCACTGCTTCTGTTAAAAGATACAGCTTAACGAGGTGAAAAATCTAAAACTTTGGCGCCCCTAGCTCCTTACAGGAAGGGCCGACAGCTTTGTTTCAAAGATGCCGTGGCTCAGCTCATCGAGACCTTTCGATGATGCCCTGCACGTGTCTCTGCGGCCAAAATGACCAAACCCTCTCCTTTCACATCAGTAGCGAGGAGGCCTTCCGTCGATAAGTCCCACAGGCCTGCCGGCAGTCAAAAATCCATCTGAGGTCCAAAATAGAATTCCAGATACAGGCGTGATTCTGACATATGTTATACAGCTCCCTGAGAGCATCCGAGAACATCTCCGCCCGGCGTCTCTAGTGCTCTCCGTTTCCAAGTTGTGGCCTCCCAAAAATTTGAGGTCAACAGGTCACCACTAACCACGGCACCCAGTATTTTTGGGGCCTATTTCAGCCATACAGTGGGATAGAGACTAGGAACCACTTGTAGCTGAAACCTGGCATCCCACTGATGAACTGTGTCAGTTTTGGTCACACTGACACAGCAGGAAAGACCCAAAATATGGCCTAAAGTCAGCAAGGTCGCCTGCCTTAAATAGATTGAAATTGGGAACAATAGATGTGAAAGCGGAAGGAAGTTATTCCTTCTCCAAATCAGAAAAAATCGAGCAAGGAAGACAGCGAGGGCACCGTTGCGTTAGATCTGACCGAGGGCTTTCAGATGAACCCTGTCCCCGTCTCTAAACCCACCAGCTGCAAAGTTTATTCCCAAACAGCGCCACCTGTATGTCGCTGACATATGTGATGCAGAACTTTGAGAGCTTCCCAACAGTGCCAGTCGAATCCCTCACTGCTTCTGTTAAAAGATACAGCTTAACGAGGTGAAAAATCTAAAACTTTGGCGCCCCTAGCTCCTTACAGGAAGGGCCGACAGCTTTGTTTCAAAGATGCCGTGGCTCAGCTCATCGAGACCTTTCGATGATGCCCTGCACGTGTCTCTGCGGCCAAAATGACCAAACCCTCTCCTTTCACATCAGTAGCGAGGAGGCCTTCCGTCGATAAGTCCCACAGGCCTGCCGACAGTCAAAAATCCATCTGAGGTCCAAAATAGAATTCCAGATACAGGCGTGATTCTGACATATGTTATACAGCTCCCTGAGAGCATCCGAGAACATCTCCGCCCGGCGTCTCTAGTGCTCTCCGTTTCCAAGTTGTGGCCTCCCAAAATTTGAGGTCAACAGGTCACCACTAACCACGGCACCCAGTATTTTTGGGGCCTATTTACGCCATACAGTGGGATAGAGACTAGGAACCACTTGTAGCTGAAACCTGGCATCCCACTGATGAACTGTGTCAGTTTTGGTCACACTGACACAGCAGGAAAGACCCAAAATATGGCCTAAAGTCAGCAAGGTCGCCTGCCTTAAATAGATTGAAATTGGGAACAATAGATGTGAAAGCGGAAGGAAGTTATTCCTTCTCCAAATCAGAAAAAATCGAGCAAGGAAGACAGCGAGGGCACCGTTGCGTTAGGTCTGACCGAGGGCTTTCAGATGAACCCTGTCCCGTCTCTAAACCCACCCGCTGCAAAGTTTATTCCCAAACAGCGCCACCTGTATGTCAGCTGACATATGTGATGCAGAACTTTGAGAGCTTCCCAACAGTGCCAGTCGAATCCCTCACTGCTTCTGTTAAAAGATACAGCTTAGCGAGGTGAAAAATCTAAAACTTTGGCGCCCCTAGCTCCTTACAGGAAGGGCCGACAGCTTTGTTTCAAAGATGCCGTGGCTCAGCTCATCGAGACCTTTCGATGATGCCCTGCACGTGTCTCTGCGGCCAAAATGACCAAACCCTCTCCTTTCACATCAGTAGCGAGGAGGCCTTCCGTCGATAAGTCCCACAGGCCTGCCGACAGTCAAAAATCCATCTGAGGTCCAAAATAGAATTCCAGATACAGGCGTGATTCTGACATATGTTATACAGCTCCCTGAGAGCATCCGAGAACATCTCCGCCCGGCGTCTCTAGTGCTCTCCGTTTCCAAGTTGTGGCCTCCCAAAATTTGAGGTCAACAGGTCACCACTAACCACGGCACCCAGTATTTTTGGGGCCTATTTCAGCCATACAGTGGGATAGAGACTAGGAACCACTTGTAGCTGAAACCTGGCATCCCACTGATGAACTGTGTCAGTTTTGGTCACACTGACACAGCAGGAAAGACCCAAAATATGGCCTAAAGTCAGCAAGGTCGCCTGCCTTAAATAGATTGAAATTGGGAACAATAGATGTGAAAGCGGAAGGAAGTTATTCCTTCTCCAAATCAGAAAAAAATCGAGCAAGGAAGACAGCGAGGGCACCGTTGCGTTAGATCTGACCGAGGGCTTTCAGATGAACCCTGTCCCGTCTCTAAACCCACCGGCTGCAAAGTTTATTCCCAAACAGCGCCACCTGTATGTAAGCTGACATATGTGATGCAGAACTTTGAGAGCTTCCCAACAGTGCCAGTCCGAATCCCTCACTGCTTCTGTTAAAAGATACAGCTTAACGAGGTGAAAAATCTAAAACTTTGGCGCCCCTAGCTCCTTACAGGAAGGGCCGACAGCTTTGTTTCAAAGATGCCGTGGCTCAGCTCATCGAGACCTTTCGATGATGCCCTGCACGTGTCTCTGCGGCCAAAATGACCAAACCCTCTCCTTTCACATCAGTAGCGAGGAGGCCTTCCGTCGATAAGTCCCACAGGCCTGCCGGCAGTCAAAAATCCATCTGAGGTCCAAAAATAGAATTCCAGATACAGGCGTGATTCTGACATATGTTATACAGCTCCCTGAGAGCATCCGAGAACATCTCCGCCTGGCGTCTCTAGTGCTCTCCGTTTCCAAGTTGTGGCCTCCCAAAATTTGAGGTCAACAGGTCACCACTAACCACGGCACCCAGTATTTTTGGGGCCTATTTAAGCCATACAGTGGGATAGAGACTAGGAACCACTTGTAGCTGAAACCTGGCATCCCACTGATGAACTGTGTCAGTTTTGGTCACACTGACACAGCAGGAAAGACCCAAAATATGGCCTAAAGTCAGCAAGGTCGCCTGCCTTAAATAGATTGAAATTGGGAACAATAGATGTGAAAGCGGAAGGAAGTTATTCCTTCTCCAAATCAGAAAAAAATCGAGCAAGGAAGACAGCGAGGGCACCGTTGCGTTAGATCTGACCGAGGGCTTTCAGATGAACCCTGTCCCCGTCTCTAAACCCACCAGCTGCAAAGTTTATTCCCAAACAGCGCCACCTGTATGTCGCTGACATATGTGATGCAGAACTTTGAGAGCTTCCCAACAGTGCCAGTCCGAATCCCTCACTGCTTCTGTTAAAAGATACAGCTTAGCGAGGTGAAAAATCTAAAACTTTGGCGCCCCTAGCTCCTTACAGGAAGGGCCGACAGCTTTGTTTCAAAGATGCCGTGGCTCAGCTCATCGAGACCTTTCGATGATGCCCTGCGATGTCTCTGCGACCAAAATGACCAAACCCTCTCCTTTCACATCAGTAGCGAGGAGGCCTTCCGTCGATAAGTCCCACAGGCCTGCCGGCAGTCAAAAATCCATCTGAGGTCCAAAATAGAATTCCAGATACAGGCGTGATTCTGACATATGTTATACAGCTCCCTGAGAGCATCCGAGAACATCTCCGCCCGGCGTCTCTAGTGCTCTCCGTTTCCAAGTTGTGGCCTCCCAAAATTTGAGGTCAACAGGTCACCACTAACCACGGCACCCAGTATTTTTGGGGCCTATTTCAGCCATACAGTGGGATAGAGACTAGGAACCACTTGTAGCTGAAACCTGGCATCCCACTGATGAACTGTGTCAGTTTTGGTCACACTGACACAGCAGGAAAGACCCAAAATATGGCCTAAAGTCAGCAAGGTCGCCTGCCTTAAATAGATTGAAATTGGGAACAATAGATGTGAAAGCGGAAGGAAGTTATTCCTTCTCCAAATCAGAAAAAAATCGAGCAAGGAAGACAGCGAGGGCACCGTTGCGTTAGATCTGACCGAGGGCTTTCAGATGAACCCTGTCCCCGTCTCTAAACCCACCCGCTGCAAAGTTTATTCCCAAACAGCGCCACCTGTATGTCGCTGACATATGTGATGCAGAACTTTGAGAGCTTCCCAACAGTGCCAGTCCGAATCCCTCACTGCTTCTGTTAAAAGATACAGCTTAGCGAGGTGAAAAATCTAAAACTTTGGCGCCCCTAGCTCCTTACAGGAAGGGCCGACAGCTTTGTTTCAAAGATGCCGTGGCTCAGCTCATCGAGACCTTTCGATGATGCCCTGCACGTGTCTCTGCGGCCAAAATGACCAAACCCTCTCCTTTCACATCAGTAGCGAGGAGGCCTTCCGTCGATAAGTCCCACAGGCCTGCCGGCAGTCAAAAATCCATCTGAGGTCCAAAAATAGAATTCCAGATACAGGCGTGATTCTGACATATGTTATACAGCTCCTGAGAGCATCCGAGAACATCTCCCGCCGGCGTCTCTAGTGCTCTCCGTTTCCAAGTTGTGGCCTCCCAAAATTTGAGGTCAACAGGTCACCACTAACCACGGCACCCAGTATTTTTGGGGCCTATTTAAGCCATACAGTGGGATAGAGACTAGGAACCACTTGTAGCTGAAACCTGGCATCCCACTGATGAACTGTGTCAGTTTTGGTCACACTGACACAGCAGGAAAGACCCAAAATATGGCCTAAAGTCAGCAAGGTCGCCTGCCTTAAATAGATTGAAATTGGGAACAATAGATGTGAAAGCGGAAGGAAGTTATTCCTTCTCCAAATCAGAAAAAATCGAGCAAGGAAGACAGCGAGGGCACCGTTGCGTTAGATCTGACCGAGGGCTTTCAGATGAACCCTGTCCCCGTCTCTAAACCCACCAGCTGCAAAGTTTATTCCCAAACAGCGCCACCTGTATGTCGCTGACATATGTGATGCAGAACTTTGAGAGCTTCCCAACAGTGCCAGTCCGAATCCCTCACTGCTTCTGTTAAAAGATACAGCTTAGCGAGGTGAAAAATCTAAAACTTTGGCGCCCCTAGCTCCTTACAGGAAGGGCCGACAGCTTTGTTTCAAAGATGCCGTGGCTCAGCTCATCGAGACCTTTCGATGATGCCCTGCACGTGTCTCTGCGGCCAAAATGACCAAACCCTCTCCTTTCACATCAGTAGCGAGGAGGCCTTCCGTCGATAAGTCCCACAGGCCTGCCGGCAGTCAAAAATCCATCTGAGGTCCAAAATAGAATTCCAGATACAGGCGTGATTCTGACATATGTTATACAGCTCCCTGAGAGCATCCGAGAACATCTCCGCTCGGCGTCTCTAGTGCTCTCCGTTTCCAAGTTGTGGCCTCCCAAAATTTGAGGTCAACAGGTCACCACTAACCACGGCACCCAGTATTTTTGGGGCCTATTTCAGCCATACAGTGGGATAGAGACTAGGAACCACTTGTAGCTGAAACCTGGCATCCCACTGATGAACTGTGTCAGTTTTGGTCACACTGACACAGCAGGAAAGACCCAAAATATGGCCTAAAGTCAGCAAGGTCGCCTGCCTTAAATAGATTGAAATTGGGAACAATAGATGTGAAAGCGGAAGGAAGTTATTCCTTCTCCAAATCAGAAAAAATCGAGCAAGGAAGACAGCGAGGGCACCGTTGCGTTAGATCTGACCGAGGGCTTTCAGATGAACCCTGTCCCGTCTCTAAACCCACCGGCTGCAAAGTTTATTCCCAAACAGCGCCACCTGTATGTCAGCTGACATATGTGATGCAGAACTTTGAGAGCTTCCCAACAGTGCCAGTCGAATCCCTCACTGCTTCTGTTAAAAGATACAGCTTAGCGAGGTGAAAAATCTAAAACTTTGGCGCCCCTAGCTCCTTACAGGAAGGGCCGACAGCTTTGTTTCAAAGATGCCGTGGCTCAGCTCATCGAGACCTTTCGATGATGCCCTGCGCGTGTCTCTGCGGCCAAAATGACCAAACCCTCTCCTTTCACATCAGTAGCGAGGAGGCCTTCCGTCGATAAGTCCCACAGGCCTGCCGGCAGTCAAAAAATCCATCTGAGGTCCAAAATAGAATTCCAGATACAGGCGTGATTCTGACATATGTTATACAGCTCCCTGAGAGCATCCGAGAACATCTCCGCCCGGCGTCTCTAGTGCTCTCCGTTTCCAAGTTGTGGCCTCCCAAAATTTGAGGTCAACAGGTCACCACTAACCACGGCACCCAGTATTTTTGGGGCCTATTTACGCCATACAGTGGGATAGAGACTAGGAACCACTTGTAGCTGAAACCTGGCATCCCACTGATGAACTGTGTCAGTTTTGGTCACACTGACACAGCAGGAAAGACCCAAAATATGGCCTAAAGTCAGCAAGGTCGCCTGCCTTAAATAGATTGAAATTGGGAACAATAGATGTGAAAGCGGAAGGAAGTTATTCCTTCTCCAAATCAGAAAAAAATCGAGCAAGGAAGACAGCGAGGGCACCGTTGCGTTAGATCTGACCGAGGGCTTTCAGATGAACCCTGTCCCCGTCTCTAAACCCACCAGCTGCAAAGTTTATTCCCAAACAGCGCCACCTGTATGTCGCTGACATATGTGATGCAGAACTTTGAGAGCTTCCCAACAGTGCCAGTCCGAATCCCTCACTGCTTCTGTTAAAAGATACAGCTTAGCGAGGTGAAAAATCTAAAACTTTGGCGCCCCTAGCTCCTTACAGGAAGGGCCGACAGCTTTGTTTCAAAGATGCCGTGGCTCAGCTCATCGAGACCTTTCGATGATGCCCTGCGCGTGTCTCTGCGACCAAAATGACCAAACCCTCTCCTTTCACATCAGTAGCGAGGAGGCCTTCCGTCGATAAGTCCCACAGGCCTGCCGGCAGTCAAAAATCCATCTGAGGTCCAAAATAGAATTCCAGATACAGGCGTGATTCTGACATATGTTATACAGCTCCCTGAGAGCATCCGAGAACATCTCCGCCCGGCGTCTCTAGTGCTCTCCGTTTCCAAGTTGTGGCCTCCCAAAATTTGAGGTCAACAGGTCACCACTAACCACGGCACCCAGTATTTTTGGGGCCTATTTACGCCATACAGTGGGATAGAGACTAGGAACCACTTGTAGCTGAAACCTGGCATCCCACTGATGAACTGTGTCAGTTTTGGTCACACTGACACAGCAGGAAAGACCCAAAATATGGCCTAAAGTCAGCAAGGTCGCCTGCCTTAAATAGATTGAAATTGGGAACAATAGATGTGAAAGCGGAAGGAAGTTATTCCTTCTCCAAATCAGAAAAAAATCGAGCAAGGAAGACAGCGAGGGCACCGTTGCGTTAGATCTGACCGAGGGCTTTCAGATGAACCCTGTCCCCGTCTCTAAACCCACCAGCTGCAAAGTTTATTCCCAAACAGCGCCACCTGTATGTCAGCTGACATATGTGATGCAGAACTTTGAGAGCTTCCCAACAGTGCCAGTCCGAATCCCTCACTGCTTCTGTTAAAAGATACAGCTTAACGAGGTGAAAAATCTAAAACTTTGGCGCCCCTAGCTCCTTACAGGAAGGGCCGACAGCTTTGTTTCAAAGATGCCGTGGCTCAGCTCATCGAGACCTTTCGATGATGCCCTGCGCGTGTCTCTGCGGCCAAAAATGACCAAACCCTCTCCTTTCACATCAGTAGCGAGGAGGCCTTCCGTCGATAAGTCCCACAGGCCTGCCTGCAGTCAAAAATCCATCTGAGGTCCAACAATAGAAATCAAGTTACAGGTGTGATAGGTACAAGCATTCCATATGACTGGCGACCACACCCACTGCATGACTCCACCGTAAATATATAAATAATTCTGACAAACATTAATATTGGCATCCTGTAGACAAATTGTGAAGTCATGCGGGTTTCCAAACTGGTCACTTAAGATACTGGCTTGATTTTGGGTCAAACCACATCATTTAAGGTCAAATATGATTGAAATAAGCTTTCAGGGAAAAATATGATTAATTGTATGTATTTAGAATTATACATGGAATGCGGTTTTAAAACAGGGTTTTAGCCATTATAATAGATTATATTATGGATTCGGTCAATATTTGGAATTTTTCATTTATGGTGCAACAATGACATCTAGTGGCCATTTCAGAATATGGAATTGCAAAAATTAAAGTTGGAATTATGAATCTGGAAGTTGGAATTTTGGAATCCAAGTAGCCATCTATTAGACAAAAATTTGGTTTTTAAATGAGGAATCATGGAATCGCCATTCATTGTCTATACGAAAACCATACCCCTAACCCCTAACCCTAACCCCCTAACCCCTAACCCTAACCCTAGTTTTCACATTTTGGCCCCGAAGCCAGAAATCCTGCGAAAACGCCTCAGTCCCACTGGAAATTCCACCCGAGTCCAACGGTGCCACCCAGCGGCTCTGCGCCTTCCTCTCAAGAGTTATCCACAAAGACTCCTCAGCAGGGCGGGCCTGACCCTAACTCCACCCACGAGCGTCGATGCGAGGACGAGCTTGGTACCGTTGGATGCGGAACGGTCACAAATGGCGAGGCGGACCTCGGTTTCGTTCCTGTGCCTGCTTGCTGTGCCTGCTTCTTACAGCCTTACCAGTGGGTTTTCACTAACCACAACCGCCGGGAACCAAGTTCACCTAGGGGTCTGTGGGCCTAACCCTAACTGGCGGGCGACGCCTCATATCGACTCGAAATCCTCCCCGAGTCCAGCGGTGCCACCCCGCGGCTCTCGCCCTTCCTGTCAAGAGATATTACAAAAGTATAATCCTCCTCGGGATAATCGTGGTTAATACCCCTGTTCCCTAGCAAACCCTAGTTTTCACATTTTTGCCCCGAAGCCAGAAATCCTGCGAAAACGCCTCAGTCCCACTGGAAATTCCACCCGAGTCCAACGGTGCCACCCGCGGCTCTGCCGCCTTCCTCTCAAGAGTTATCCACAAAGACTCCTCAGCAGGGCGGGGCCTGACCCTAACTCCACCCACGAACGTCGTGCGAGGACGAGCTTGGTACCGTTGGATGCGGAGCGGTCACAAATGGCGAGGCGGACCTCGGTTTCGTTCCTGTGCCTGCTTGCTGTGCCTGCTTCTTACAGCCTTACCAGTGGGTTTTCACTAACCACAACCGCTCGGGAACCAAGTTCACCTAGGGGTCTGTGGGCCTAACCCTAACTGGCCGGGCGACGCCTCATATCGACTTCGAAATCCTCCCCGAGTCCAACGGTGCCACCCCGCGGCTCTACGCCCTTCCTGTCAAGAGATATTACAAAAGTATAATCCTCCTCGGGATAATGCGTGGTTAATACCCTATTCCCTAGCAAACCCTAGTTTTCACATTTTGCCCCGAAGCCAGAAATCCTGCGAAAACGCCTCAGTCCCACTGGAAATTCCACCCGAGTCCAACGGTGCCACCCAGCGGCTCTGCCGCCTTCCTCTCAAGAGTTATCCACAAAGACTCCTCAGCAGGGCGGGGCCTGACCCTAACTCCACCCACGAACGTCGTGCGAGGACGAGCTTGGTACCGTTGGATGCGGAGCGGTCACAAATGGCGAGGCGGACCTCGGTTTCGTTCCTGTGCCTGCTTGCTGTGCCTGCTTCTTACAGCCTTACCAGTGGGTTTTCACTAACCACAACCGCTCGGGAACCAAGTTCACCTAGGGGTCTGTGGGCCTAACCCTAACTGGCGGGCGACGCCTCATATCGACTCGAAATCCTCCCCGAGTCCAGCGGTGCCACCCCGCGGCTCTGCCCTTCCTGTCAAGAGATATTACAAAAGTATAATCCTCCTCGGGATAATGCGTGGTTAATACCCTATTCCCTAGCAAACCCTAGTTTTCACATTTTGCCCCGAAGCCAGAAATCCTGCGAAAACGCCTCAGTCCCACTGGAAATTCCACCCCGAGTCCAACGGTGCCACCCAGCGGCTCTGCCGCCTTCCTCTCAAGAGTTATCCACAAAGACTCCTCAGCAGGGCGGGGCCTGACCCTAACTCCACCCACGAGCGTCGTATGCGAGGGCGAGCTTGGTACCGTTGGATGCGGAGCGGTCACAAATGGCGAGGCGGACCTCGGTTTCGTTCCTGTGCCTGCTTGCTGTGCCTGCTTCTTACAGCCTTACCAGTGGGTTTTCACTAACCACAACCGCTCGGGAACCAAGTTCACCTAGGGGTCTGTGGGCCTAACCCTAACTGGCCGGGCGACGCCTCATATCGACTCGAAATCCTCCCCCGAGTCCAACGGTGCCACCCCCGCGGCTCTACGCCCTTCCTGTCAAGAGATATTACAAAAAGTATAATCCTCCTCGGGATAATGCGTGGTTAATACCCTATTCCCTAGCAAACCCTAGTTTTCACATTTTTGCCCCGAAGCCAGAAATCCTGCGAAAACGCCTCAGTCCCACTGGAAATTCCACCCGAGTCCAACGGTGCCACCCCGCGGCTCTGCCGCCTTCCTCTCAAGAGTTATCCACAAAGACTCCTCAGCAGGGCGGGCCTGACCCTAACTCCACCCACCGAACGTCGTGCGAGGACGAGCTTGGTACCGTTGGATGCGGAGCGGTCACAAATGGCGAGGCGGACCTCGGTTTCGTTCCTGTGCCTGCTTGCTGTGCCTGCTTCTTACAGCCTTACCAGTGGGTTTTCACTAACCACAACCGCTCGGGAACCAAGTTCACCTAGGGGTCTGTGGGCCTAACCCTAACTGGCCGGGCGACGCCTCATATCGACTCGAAATCCTCCCCCGAGTCCAACGGTGCCACCCCCGCGGCTCTACGCCCTTCCTGTCAAGAGATATTACAAAAAGTATAATCCTCCTCGGGATAATCGTGGTTAATACCCCTGTTCCCTAGCAAACCCTAGTTTTCACATTTTGCCCCGAAGCCAGAAATCCTGCGAAAACGCCTCAGTCCCACTGGAAATTCCACCCCGAGTCCAACGGTGCCACCCCCGCGGCTCTGCCGCCTTCCTCTCAAGAGTTATCCACAAAAGACTCCTCAGCAGGGCGGGGCCTGACCCTAACTCCACCCACGAACGTCGATGCGAGGGACGAGCTTGGTACCGTTGGATGCGGAACGGTCACAAATGGCGAGGCGGACCTCGGTTTCGTTCCTGTGCCTGCTTGCTGTGCCTGCTTCTTACAGCCTTACCAGTGGGTTTTCACTAACCACAACCGCTCGGGAACCAAGTTCACCTAGGGGTCTGTGGGCCTAACCCTAACTGGCCGGGCGACGCCTCATATCGACTCGAAATCCTCCCCCGAGTCCAACGGTGCCACCCCGTGGCTCTACGCCCTTCCTGTCAAGAGATATTACAAAAAGTATAATCCTCCTCGGGATAATCGTGGTTAATACCCCTGTTCCCTAGCAAACCCTAGTTTTCACATTTTTGCCCCGAAGCCAGAAATCCTGCGAAAACGCCTCAGTCCCACTGGAAATTCCACCCCGAGTCCAACGGTGCCACCCCCGCGGCTCTGCCGCCTTCCTCTCAAGAGTTATCCACAAAAGACTCCTCAGCAGGGCGGGGCCTGACCCTAACTCCACCCACGAACGTCGTGCGAGGACGAGCTTGGTACCGTTGGATGCGGAACGGTCACAAATGGCGAGGCGGACCTCGGTTTCGTTCCTGTGCCTGCTTGCTGTGCCTGCTTCTTACAGCCTTACCAGTGGGTTTTCACTAACCACAACCGCTCGGGAACCAAGTTCACCTAGGGGTCTGTGGGCCTAACCCTAACTGGCCGGGCGACGCCTCATATCGACTCGAAATCCTCCCCCGAGTCCAACGGTGCCACCCCCGCGGCTCTACGCCCTTCCTGTCAAGAGATATTACAAAAAGTATAATCCTCCTCGGGATAATCGTGGTTAATACCCTATTCCCTAGCAAACCCTAGTTTTCACATTTTTGCCCCGAAGCCAGAAATCCTGCGAAAACGCCTCAGTCCCACTGGAAATTCCACCCCGAGTCCAACGGTGCCACCCCCGCGGCTCTGCCGCCTTCCTCTCAAGAGTTATCCACAAAAGACTCCTCAGCAGGGCGGGGCCTGACCCTAACTCCACCCACGAACGTCGTGCGAGGACGAGCTTGGTACCGTTGGATGCGGAACGGTCACAAATGGCGAGGCGGACCTCGGTTTCGTTCCTGTGCCTGCTTGCTGTGCCTGCTTCTTACAGCCTTACCAGTGGGTTTTCACTAACCACAACCGCTCGGGAACCAAGTTCACCTAGGGGTCTGTGGGCCTAACCCTAACTGGCCGGGCGACGCCTCATATCGACTCGAAATCCTCCCCCGAGTCCAACGGTGCCACCCCCGCGGCTCTGCCGCCTTCCTCTCAAGAGATAT
The DNA here is from genome assembly GCA_024633595.2 of Lepomis macrochirus. NCBI lineage: Eukaryota > Metazoa > Chordata > Actinopteri > Centrarchiformes > Centrarchidae > Lepomis > Lepomis macrochirus. The sequence goes on from JALXJV020000006.1 coordinate 38,717,264, forward strand.
TACAAAAGTATAATCCTCCTCGGGATAATGCGTGGTTAATACCCCTATTCCCTAGCAAACCCTAGTTTTCACATTTTTGCCCCGAAGCCAGAAATCCTGCGAAAACGCCTCAGTCCCACTGGAAATTCCACCCCGAGTCCAACGGTGCCACCCCCGCGGCTCTGCCGCCTTCCTCTCAAGAGTTATCCACAAAAGACTCCTCAGCAGGGCGGGGCCTGACCCTAACTCCACCCACGAACGTCGTGCGAGGACGAGCTTGGTACCGTTGGATGCGGAACGGTCACAAATGGCGAGGCGGACCTCGGTTTCGTTCCTGTGCCTGCTTGCTGTGCCTGCTTCTTACAGCCTTACCAGTGGGTTTCACTAACCACAACCGCTCGGGAACCAAGTTCACCTAGGGGTCTGTGGGCCTAACCCTAACTGGCCGGGCGACGCCTCATATCGACTCGAAATCCTCCCCGAGTCCAGCGGTGCCACCCCGCGGCTCTAGCCCTTCCTGTCAAGAGATATTACAAAAAGTATAATCCTCCTCGGGATAATCGTGGTTAATACCCCTGTTCCCTAGCAAACCCTAGTTTTCACATTTTTGCCCCGAAGCCAGAAATCCTGCGAAAACGCCTCAGTCCCACTGGAAATTCCACCCCGAGTCCAACGGTGCCACCCCCGCGGCTCTGCCGCCTTCCTCTCAAGAGTTATCCACAAAAGACTCCTCAGCAGGGCGGGGCCTGACCCTAACTCCACCCACGAACGTCGTGCGAGGACGAGCTTGGTACCGTTGGATGCGGAACGGTCACAAATGGCGAGGCGGACCTCGGTTTCGTTCCTGTGCCTGCTTGCTGTGCCTGCTTCTTACAGCCTTACCAGTGGGTTTTCACTAACCACAACCGTTCGGGAACCAAGTTCACCTAGGGGTCTGTGGGCCTAACCCTAACTGGCCGGGCGGCGCCTCATATCGACTTCGAAATCCTCCCCGAGTCCAACGGTGCCACCCCGCGGCTCTACGCCCTTCCTGTCAAGAGATATTACAAAAGTATAATCCTCCTCGGGATAATGCGTGGTTAATACCCTATTCCCTAGCAAACCCTAGTTTTCACATTTTGCCCCGAAGCCAGAAATCCTGCGAAAACGCCTCAGTCCCACTGGAAATTCCACCCGAGTCCAACGGTGCCACCCCGCGGCTCTGCCGCCTTCCTCTCAAGAGTTATCCACAAAGACTCCTCAGCAGGGCGGGCCTGACCCTAACTCCACCCACGAGCGTCGATGCGAGGGCGAGCTTGGTACCGTTGGATGCGGAACGGTCACAAATGGCGAGGCGGACCTCGGTTTCGTTCCTGTGCCTGCTTGCTGTGCCTGCTTCTTACAGCCTTACCAGTGGGTTTCACTAACCACAACCGCTCGGGAACCAAGTTCACCTAGGGGTCTGTGGGCCTAACCCTAACTGGCCGGGCGACGCCTCATATCGACTCGAAATCCTCCCCGAGTCCAACGGTGCCACCCAGCGGCTCTGCCCTTCCTGTCAAGAGATATTACAAAAGTATAATCCTCCTCGGGATAATCGTGGTTAATACCCCTATTCCCTAGCAAACCCTAGTTTTCACATTTTGCCCCGAAGCCAGAAATCCTGCGAAACGCCTCAGTCCCACTGGAAATTCCACCCCGAGTCCAACGGTGCCACCCAGCGGCTCTGCCGCCTTCCTCTCAAGAGTTATCCACAAAGACTCCTCAGCAGGGCGGGGCCTGACCCTAACTCCACCCACGAACGTCGTGCGAGGGACGAGCTTGGTACCGTTGGATGCGGAGCGGTCACAAATGGCGAGGCGGACCTCGGTTTCGTTCCTGTGCCTGCTTGCTGTGCCTGCTTCTTACAGCCTTACCAGTGGGTTTCACTAACCACAACCGCTCGGGAACCAAGTTCACCTAGGGGTCTGTGGGCCTAACCCTAACTGGCCGGGCGACGCCTCATATCGACTCGAAATCCTCCCCCGAGTCCAACGGTGCCACCCCCGCGGCTCTACGCCCTTCCTGTCAAGAGATATTACAAAAAGTATAATCCTCCTCGGGATAATCGTGGTTAATACCCCTGTTCCCTAGCAAACCCTAGTTTTCACATTTTTGCCCCGAAGCCAGAAATCCTGCGAAAACGCCTCAGTCCCACTGGAAATTCCACCCCGAGTCCAACGGTGCCACCCCCGCGGCTCTGCCGCCTTCCTCTCAAGAGTTATCCACAAAAGACTCCTCAGCAGGGCGGGGCCTGACCCTAACTCCACCCACGAACGTCGTGCGAGGACGAGCTTGGTACCGTTGGATGCGGAACGGTCACAAATGGCGAGGCGGACCTCGGTTTCGTTCCTGTGCCTGCTTGCTGTGCCTGCTTCTTACAGCCTTACCAGTGGGTTTTCACTAACCACAACCGCTCGGGAACCAAGTTCACCTAGGGGTCTGTGGGCCTAACCCTAACTGGCCGGGCGACGCCTCATATCGACTCGAAATCCTCCCCCGAGTCCAACGGTGCCACCCCCGCGGCTCTACGCCCTTCCTGTCAAGAGATATTACAAAAAGTATAATCCTCCTCGGGATAATCGTGGTTAATACCCCTGTTCCCTAGCAAACCCTAGTTTTCACATTTTTGCCCCGAAGCCAGAAATCCTGCGAAACGCCTCAGTCCCACTGGAAATTCCACCCGAGTCCAACGGTGCCACCCCGCGGCTCTGCCGCCTTCCTCTCAAGAGTTATCCACAAAGACTCCTCAGCAGGGCGGGCCTGACCCTAACTCCACCCACGAACGTCGTGCGAGGACGAGCTTGGTACCGTTGGATGCGGAGCGGTCACAAATGGCAGGCGGACCTCGGTTTCGTTCCTGTGCCTGCTTGCTGTGCCTGCTTCTTACAGCCTTACCAGTGGGTTTTCACTAACCACAACCGCTTCGGGAACCAAGTTCACCTAGGGGTCTGTGGGCCTAACCCTAACTGGCGGGCGACGCCTCATATCGACTCGAAATCCTCCCCGAGTCCAACGGTGCCACCCCGCGGCTCTCACCCTTCCTGTCAAGAGATATTACAAAAGTATAATCCTCCTCGGGATAATCGTGGTTAATACCCTATTCCCTAGCAAACCCTAGTTTTCACATTTTGCCCCGAAGCCAGAAATCCTGCGAAAACGCCTCAGTCCCACTGGAAATTCCACCCGAGTCCAACGGTGCCACCCCGCGGCTCTGCGCCTTCCTCTCAAGAGTTATCCACAAAGACTCCTCAGCAGGGCGGGGCCTGACCCTAACTCCACCCACGAACGTCGTGCGAGGACGAGCTTGGTACCGTTGGATGCGGAGCGGTCACAAATGGCGAGGCGGACCTCGGTTTCGTTCCTGTGCCTGCTTGCTGTGCCTGCTTCTTACAGCCTTACCAGTGGGTTTTCACTAACCACAACCGCTCGGGAACCAAGTTCACCTAGGGGTCTGTGGGCCTAACCCTAACTGGCGGGCGACGCCTCATATCGACTCGAAATCCTCCCCGAGTCCAACGGTGCCACCCCGCGGCTCTACGCCCTTCCTGTCAAGAGATATTACAAAAGTATAATCCTCCTCGGGATAATGCGTGGTTAATACCCTATTCCCTAGCAAACCCTAGTTTTCACATTTTTGCCCCGAAGCCAGAAATCCTGCGAAAACGCCTCAGTCCCACTGGAAATTCCACCCGAGTCCAACGGTGCCACCCCGCGGCTCTGCCGCCTTCCTCTCAAGAGTTATCCACAAAGACTCCTCAGCAGGGCGGGGCCTGACCCTAACTCCACCCACGAACGTCGATGCGAGGACGAGCTTGGTACCGTTGGATGCGGAGCGGTCACAAATGGCGAGGCGGACCTCGGTTTCGTTCCTGTGCCTGCTTGCTGTGCCTGCTTCTTACAGCCTTACCAGTGGGTTTTCACTAACCACAACCGCTCGGGAACCAAGTTCACCTAGGGGTCTGTGGGCCTAACCCTAACTGGCCGGGCGACGCTCATATCGACTTCGAAATCCTCCCCGAGTCCAACGGTGCCACCCCGCGGCTCTACGCCCTTCCTGTCAAGAGATATTACAAAAGTATAATCCTCCTCGGGATAATGCGTGGTTAATACCCTATTCCCTAGCAAACCCTAGTTTTCACATTTTTGCCCCGAAGCCAGAAATCCTGCGAAAACGCCTCAGTCCCACTGGAAATTCCACCCGAGTCCAACGGTGCCACCCGCGGCTCTGCCGCCTTCCTCTCAAGAGTTATCCACAAAGACTCCTCAGCAGGGCGGGGCCTGACCCTAACTCCACCCACGAGCGTCGATGCGAGGGCGAGCTTGGTACCGTTGGATGCGGAGCGGTCACAAATGGCGAGGCGGACCTCGGTTTCGTTCCTGTGCCTGCTTGCTGTGCCTGCTTCTTACAGCCTTACCAGTGGGTTTCACTAACCACAACCGCTCGGGAACCAAGTTCACCTAGGGGTCTGTGGGCCTAACCCTAACTGGCGGGCGACGCTCATATCGACTTCGAAATCCTCCCCGAGTCCAACGGTGCCACCCAGCGGCTCTAGCCCTTCCTGTCAAGAGATATTACAAAAGTATAATCCTCCTCGGGATAATCGTGGTTAATACCCTGTTCCCTAGCAAACCCTAGTTTTCACATTTTGCCCCGAAGCCAGAAATCCTGCGAAAACGCCTCAGTCCCACTGGAAATTCCACCCGAGTCCAACGGTGCCACCCAGCGGCTCTGCCGCCTTCCTCTCAAGAGTTATCCACAAAGACTCCTCAGCAGGGCGGGGCCTGACCCTAACTCCACCCACGAACGTCGATGCGAGGACGAGCTTGGTACCGTTGGATCGCGGAACGGTCACAAATGGCGAGGCGGACCTCGGTTTCGTTCCTGTGCCTGCTTGCTGTGCCTGCTTCTTACAGCCTTACCAGTGGGTTTCACTAACCACAACCGCTCGGGAACCAAGTTCACCTAGGGGTCTGTGGGCCTAACCCTAACTGGCGGGCGACGCCTCATATCGACTCGAAATCCTCCCCGAGTCCAACGGTGCCACCCCGCGGCTCTACGCCCTTCCTGTCAAGAGATATTACAAAAGTATAATCCTCCTCGGGATAATGCGTGGTTAATACCCCTGTTCCCTAGCAAACCCTAGTTTTCACATTTTTGCCCCGAAGCCAGAAATCCTGCGAAAACGCCTCAGTCCCACTGGAAATTCCACCCGAGTCCAACGGTGCCACCCAGCGGCTCTGCCGCCTTCCTCTCAAGAGTTATCCACAAAAGACTCCTCAGCAGGGCGGGGCCTGACCCTAACTCCACCCACGAACGTCGTGCGAGGACGAGCTTGGTACCGTTGGATGCGGAACGGTCACAAATGGCGAGGCGGACCTCGGTTTCGTTCCTGTGCCTGCTTGCTGTGCCTGCTTCTTACAGCCTTACCAGTGGGTTTTCACTAACCACAACCGCTCGGGAACCAAGTTCACCTAGGGGTCTGTGGGCCTAACCCTAACTGGCCGGGCGACGCCTCATATCGACTTCGAAATCCTCCCCGAGTCCAACGGTGCCACCCCGCGGCTCTACGCCCTTCCTGTCAAGAGATATTACAAAAGTATAATCCTCCTCGGGATAATGCGTGGTTAATACCCCTATTCCCTAGCAAACCCTAGTTTTCACATTTTGCCCCGAAGCCAGAAATCCTGCGAAACGCCTCAGTCCCACTGGAAATTCCACCCCGAGTCCAACGGTGCCACCCCGCGGCTCTGCCGCCTTCCTCTCAAGAGTTATCCACAAAGACTCCTCAGCAGGGCGGGCCTGACCCTAACTCCACCCACGAACGTCGTGCGAGGACGAGCTTGGTACCGTTGGATGCGGAACGGTCACAAATGGCGAGGCGGACCTCGGTTTCGTTCCTGTGCCTGCTTGCTGTGCCTGCTTCTTACAGCCTTACCAGTGGGTTTTCACTAACCACAACCGCTCGGGAACCAAGTTCACCTAGGGGTCTGTGGGCCTAACCCTAACTGGCGGGCGACGCCTCATATCGACTTCGAAATCCTCCCCGAGTCCAACGGTGCCACCCCGCGGCTCTACGCCCTTCCTGTCAAGAGATATTACAAAAGTATAATCCTCCTCGGGATAATCGTGGTTAATACCCTATTCCCTAGCAAACCCTAGTTTTCACATTTTTGCCCCGAAGCCAGAAATCCTGCGAAAACGCCTCAGTCCCACTGGAAATTCCACCCGAGTCCAACGGTGCCACCCAGCGGCTCTGCCGCCTTCCTCTCAAGAGTTATCCACAAAGACTCCTCAGCAGGGCGGGGCCTGACCCTAACTCCACCCACGTAACGTCGTGCGAGGACGAGCTTGGTACCGTTGGATGCGGAACGGTCACAAATGGCGAGGCGGACCTCGGTTTCGTTCCTGTGCCTGCTTGCTGTGCCTGCTTCTTACAGCCTTACCAGTGGGTTTTCACTAACCACAACCGCTCGGGAACCAAGTTCACCTAGGGGTCTGTGGGCCTAACCCTAACTGGCCGGGCGACGCCTCATATCGACTCGAAATCCTCCCCCGAGTCCAACGGTGCCACCCCCGCGGCTCTACGCCCTTCCTGTCAAGAGATATTACAAAAAGTATAATCCTCCTCGGGATAATCGTGGTTAATACCCCTGTTCCCTAACCCTTTACAGACTGATCACAGCTAAACACCATCTTAGCAATGTCATGGCACCAGAGCCATCCAACTCCATAACCAAAATGACTCACAATCTGGCCACTGTCATCAAACCAGCACCTCCAAACACCACAACCCTGACACTCATTGACGGTAACGCCCAAAACTGGGCTTACAACACGCTACTGATCCTCAGGCACCACTACAGAGACTGTATTGAGAACAACCTACAGATTCTGATCCAGTTAGATGTGACTGACCGGCAAGAGAACTCTGAGGTGGCTTCGGCCTGGGCTAGATGCAATTTTGGGCGCAGACTGCACCAAGATACACTTAATGACACTCAGGTACTGCTGATCCAGCACCTCTCCAGAGCCCCTCCGGCTCACACTGAGGCCCGCCAGCCAGTGGCGGTTCTAGGCCAATTTTATTGAGGGGGCCAGACTGGGGCCAGTTGTTTTGCCAGAGGGGCACATTCAATCGGAGACAAATGAGACAAAGGAAAAGTTCAAGCTTTCAAAATATCCCGTTTAGTTTATGATGTAGTGTTTTAGTATGTTTCAGTAACTTACAGTTAGTTTCAGTATCAGGATCTTTTCAGTAACTTAGTTATATATTTATTAAATTACATTACACAAAACAAAACATTCTTGTCAGACCAGTAGGCTACTGTTATGGCTTTTTATGTATGAAAAGTGCTGTTTAAATGCATTATTAAAGTGTTATAATAATTTCCCCTTTAAGGAGAGGGACTCAGAACAATTTCCAGCAATATCCAAAGGCTGTCCATGCAATGGAAACATGGATTACAAGGACAAAATATTGTCTACACTGCTGCATTCAGTTTAATTTTGTCGCAAGACGATACGTTACTATGATTACTGTAGACCAGGGCTGTTCAATTGTAAATTTAATTGGGACGGATTTTTAAACCAGGACACAGAGACGGGCCGGACATTTTCTCAGGAGTTGGGATCATTAAGATTTTATTGACACACTTGTATTGGTAATCCTTATTGGTTCAGTTCTTTACTGATGCTCTTATCAGTCCTATTTATTACTAAATAATTAAATATATTATTTAAATTTTTTGTTGTTTCTATAGCAGCAACAGGATTTACAGCAGCAAAGTCACTAATATCTCACTGGAAACAAATTTCACATGTCAGTAAAATAAATATTACATATTCCTGACATCAACATACTGTGTGAAGTTTAGAAATTATGAACAGCTTATTCCCTCCTGTCCTCCTCTTCCCGCTGCTGCTGCTGGTTTGTCTCAGCCACCAGCTGAGTTTATAATGTGTCATATTTTAATGTACAGGCAAACTAGGCTGGACAGTTAAAGACAGACAGCTTTCACTTCAGCCTGTTTTAAACAATAAGCTATTAGCTGAACCAGCGCTGTGCCTGTGGAAAACCTAAAGACAGCTGCAGCGGTAAAATAGTGGCTTTTTACTGGCAAATGTTTTATTGAACCACATACGCACACTAACGAGAGATGTAGGCATCAGTGTCGGTAATGTCCACTGATCAGCTGGCTGACTTCGTTCCCTGAGGCTCTGCAGACACACACAGGAGCGGAGAGGCTGCAGGTCCGACAGGAAGTGTTGAGCGGCGATCGGTACAGCGCATGTGAAACTCAACAGAGATGAGAAGGAATGGTTCAGCCTACAGCAGCTCACTCTTTAGATACTTTCATACACTATACATGTAGTGTAGCTACTTTTGTTGTCATGTTAGATTAGATCATATGCTGGGCCACATGGAGGTTGCTTCGGGGCTTCGGGGCGGCCCGCGGCCGCTAATTCCTTAGGACTGCCGTAGACTTTTCGTTCAGGGGGGGCCATAGAGGGGTCCAACACAGGGGCACTGGCCCCTGCTGGCCCCTGCTGGCCCCTGCTGGCCCCTGCTGGCCCCTGCCCCCCCCCAAAACCACCTCAGCCGCCAGCCAACACACACACCCACAGCAGCACACTCAGGAGTATCAGTAGTGGACCCAACAGTAGCGGTGGCCAGCACCACACAGACAGACAACGCACAGCAGCCTCCTGCATACACACAGACTCAGACGGCGGCAGCTCTGCCCCCTGGGCCGGTTGGCATTCAACCTGTGACCACTCAGACTCGGCTGCCAGCAGCCCCACCTCCTACGCCGGCGGCTCCAGAAGCTGCACCACCACAGCACAGAGGAACCCAGCACCAGCTCGTCGACTCAACGTGACGGCGGAGCTACACGCCCTTCCTGCAGGTAACCTTCTGCTACAGGACGTCCCAACGGACTGGTCACCAGATCCTGAGTCTCCTCCTTTTCTCCCCGCTCCCCTTCCCCTACGGTTTCCTTTCGTCTCCCCTCCCTTTTGTGTCTGCACCCATTCTCTCCCCCTCTCTCTCTTCCTTCTCTGGGATTGTTCCTGACAAGGAGCCAGAGCCCCAGGAGCAGCACCCAAGCGCACCACTAGGGGCCGGAAGGTGGCCCCCGGCTCACCTCAGCCTCCAGCTCCTCAGCCAACTGAGGGGCCAGCTCCTCCTGAGGACCCCGGCACTACGGCCACGGCTGATGAGGTATTAGTGTCAGGACCAGGGCCAGAAACTCAGACGCAGACCAGAGTGAGGAGAAAAACAAAAGATTTATTTAGTTGACAGGTGATACTGAGGTTGCTTGGCGTGGTGTGATGTTCCGAGGTTCCAGATTCTGATGCTCAGGGATTTCGTGGTTCAGGTGAGGGTTCAAAGGGTGTGCTGGCTGGTATTCTGGTAACAGAGGAAAAACAGGTTAAGCTCAGATTCAAATGCTCCAAGTATACAGGACTTAGTTCAGGCTGGCGTGTTCGTACTGAATGGTACAACGATCCGGCGGGGACTGGAAGGTTGGGCTGGATTAAGAAGGAGAGTTGATTGCCGGATGGGTCTCTGGTGTGCTGATGATGGAATGGTTTCAGGTGTGTAGACTGGGGCTCAGGCGACCACACCCCCAGCAACTCCAGAGCATGCAGGAGGGAAGCAGAGGACGAACAAAAAACAAACATACCAAGCATACCACAAAGGGACAAAATAATGCAAACACCGCAATCACACAAACACACCACAAGAAGGTCAGGGTCCCGACCGGGGGGTCGTGACAATTAGTGGTGGACGCATCCCCTCAGGTAGCACCTCAGTAGTAAATAACTGGCGGCAAAGCACGCGCATAATGCGCGTAACAGTCGTGCACGTTGTGACAGTTTGTGTGAAATTTAAATGTTAGGGGTGCCAGCCAGGTCTCTCCCCTGGCAGTAAGATACTGTTTTAAACCAAATGCCACAAAGGATATATTTTAAACGAACATATACCCTCTCACTAAATGACCGAAAAATAAATTTAACACCACAACTCAAAAGCTTAGTTCAAAAATCAAATAAGTGTTTTTCACACAATCACAAAGTAAATCATAGTACAACTGAAAATTCCACTTCGGGTTTTAACGCACACTTAAAGCAAACAATCTCAAACAAATTAGTGGCAGCTCATTTTCAAAACACAAAAATAAATTCAGGCCAGTGCCAAAGCAAAAAAATAAATAAATAAAGCTGGTTAAGTTACTTAGTCAAAAAACAAAACGTCACAGTACTTGAAATGAGTTTGAACACTCACGGAGTCCAGTCAGTCAGTCCAGTCCAGTCAGTCGCAGAATCCAGTCCGGGTTTTTGCTGCAAGGTGGTGAGTGATTTCCTGGTTTCCGCAAACAATTTTGACGGCGAATGTTGATAGGTGATCCGAGGGTGAAGTGAAGTGTACAGGATGGAGAAGGTTGAAAAGTCACAGTTGAAGAATAACAGGCAAGGGATTTACTACCTTACTTTTTTCTTATTCTTTCTGTAATACAAGTGCTTTGTTCCGGCCGCTGCAATCACTACTCCTCCCTTCGCTCCTGCCGACACACTGATTTAACCGAGAGGAGGTTTAATTGTCGCGTCACCTGGCAACGAATCAGTGTGGCTCTTTTGCCAAATGGGCGTTTCAGAGGTTTTTCCATGTGAAACCTGGTGAATCGCAGGTTGTTACACTCCTTCCCCCGTGAGACAAGCCTGAACTTAGGAGGGCTTTTTCCCCCCTACTCTTATCTAGGGCATGTGTTTAATTTTTTTTCATCTTCCTCCACACTTGAGGCAGAGAAACCAGGGAAATCCTCCTCGTCGCTTTCCTCTTCAAATAGTTTAAGGATCCGTCGACGTTGTTCTCTGTCCATTGCCTCGGCTCTGGGATAGCACGGTTTGAGTTGGGCCACGTTAACAACACGTAGGTCTTCTCCAGTGTCCTCAAGAACCACCTCATAGTTTAAGGGGCCAGTTTTCCTGGTGACACGATAAGGACCTCTCCAACGTGGAGCCAGTTTATCTGAAAATGATTTATCAGCCTTGGAGTACGGGTGAGTACGGAGCCAGACACGATCTTTGTCTGAAAAATCACCATTTCTCCTCCCTTTGTCGTAGTTTTTCTTTTGCCTTTGTTTTGCTTTTTCCAAGTTGCTGCTTACAAGTTTCTTGAACTCTGCTATCTGGTTAGCTGTAGCATATGCAGGTGTATCAGGATCACAAAGCTGTGGCTTGAGCTCAGCATCCAAGGGGCCTTTCAGGGGACGACCGATGTTGAGCTCTGCAGGTGTGACTCCTGTGGACTCGTGCACTGCTGAGTTCAATGCAAAACGGAATTCAGGTAAGTATTTGTCCCAGGTCTTGTGGTTTTCCTCCACATATGAAGCAATCATGGCCTTCACATTTCGATTAATCCGCTCAGTCAGGTTTGTTTGAGGATGGTAGGGCGAGGTCCTTTTTTGCTTGAGTTTCCACCGCCTGCAGGTCTCCTCAAAGACAGACGACACAAACTGGGAACCTTGGTCTGAGAGGATGAAGGTCGGCACACCCCAGCGAGTCAAAATCTCCTTTCTTAGGATCTGGGAGACTGTCTCTGCGGTTGCTTTGCGAAGGGGAAACATTTCAACCCATCTGGTGTAATAGTCCACAAAGACAATGAGGTAGAGGTTGCCGTTGGAGCTTCGAGGGAAAGGTCCCATGAGGTCAACTCCTAACATCTCCCAAGGTTCTTGAACCAAAGTTTGTTGTAGTTTTCCAGGAGGTTTCCGTGTCTCAGGTTTGTAGAGCTGGCAAACTTGGCAACATTGCACATGTTCTCTGACGTCCATGCTCATCTTAGGCCAATACACCAGGGCTTGCAACCTTTTATATGTTTTGTATCTCCCAAGATGACCAGATAGAGGATCGTCATGATAATGGTTGAGAAGCTGTGGGCGGAGCGATGATGGCATGTACACTTGGTAAAGTGTTTTGTGAGGTAATTGTACCACTCTGTATACTTTGTCCTCCAAAACAGTAAATTTGGTTGTTGGATTTTCCATCACTTCACCTGTATCCATGATTCTATCATACAGGTTTTGGATGACAGAATCTTCTTGCTGGGCTTTCCAAATGTCCTCATCAGTGACTTGGAGATTTTTAGAGGTGTCCCTCTTGGATCGTAGCACAGCAGCACAGGTTGCAGGTTGGTGGTCAAAGACGGGAGCTCGTGACAGAGCATCTGGCACTGTGTTGTACTTTCCTTTACGGTATTCCACCGTAAAGGAGAACTCCTGGAGGCGGAGTGCCCACCGGATCAGCCGAGTGCTGGGCTTTTGGGTTTTAAAAACCCAGACAAGAGACGAATGGTCCGTCACAACTGTAAAGTGTCTGCCCTCTAAGTAATACCTCCATTTCTCCAGGGCCCAGACGACAGCGAGGCATTCTTGCTCTGTTGTGGAGTAGTTTCTCTCTGCCTGGTTTAGAGTACGGCTGGCGAAGGCAAGGACTTGCTCTGCACCCAATCCAGTCTGCTGAGTCAAGACGGCCCCTAAGCCAACGTCACTGGCATCAGTGTAAACAACAAATTGAAGGTTGAAGTCAGGATGTCCCAGGATTGGTGGAGAAACCAGATGTTGTTTCAGAGCCTCAAATGCTGCCTGACACGAAGAGGTCCAAATGAACTTGGCTCCTTTCCGTTTAAGTGCGTTGAGTGGTTCAGTTAGCTGAGAGAAATTGGGCACAAAACGATGATACCATCCAGCCATACCAAGAAATCTTTGCAGTTCCTTGAGGTTCTGAGGCACAGGGTAATCCTGTACCGCATTTGTCTTTTCAGTGTCGACTTCAACTCCAGCGGAGGAAACGATATGGCCCAAAAACTTCAATGACGTTCTGAAGAATTGGCTCTTTTTCATGTTCACAGTCAGGTTAGCCTCTCTTAGCTTGTCAATTACTGTCTGTATGTCATAGTTGTGTTGTTCAACTGTATCAGAGTAGATAATGATGTCATCCAAATACACAAAACAGGTTTTTCCTCGTAGGTCCCCAAGAACTAGTTCCATCAGCCGCTGGAAGGTTGCTGGGGCATTTTTAAGTCCGAAGGGCATTACCTTGAACTGGTAGAGGCCAAAGGGACAGATGAAGGCAGTTTTTTCTCTGCTGTCTTTATCCATCTGAACCTGCCAGTAGCCACTATTGAGGTCCAAGGTAGTGAACACCACAGCTCCAGCCAACGACTCCAATATTTCCTGGATGTTAGGTAATGGATAAGCATCGGTGTGAGTTGCTGCATTCATTTTCCTATAGTCTACACAGAACCTTGGTTTTGGGTCATTTTTCTTAGGTACCAATACAACTGGAGCAGCATACGGAGAGATTGATGGCTCGATGATGTCTTTCTCCAACATTTCCTCCACATGCTCTTTTATTACTTGAAGTTTGGTTGGTGACACACGATAGGGCTTCTGTTTGATGGGCACTTCGTGGGTAAGAAAAATTTTGTGTGTGAGTACACTAGTGCATCCCAGTGTTGCTGTGCAGACATCTGAGTTTTCCTGGAGCTGACACAACAACAGATTTTTGCCAAAATCATCCAGATGAGCATTGTTGCAGGCAGCCTGTAAGAGGTCATGGCAGGGTGGCAGAGGAACCAGGTCCACAGGAGCCAGAGCAGAGAAGAAGGCAAGCTGTGATGGAGGAACAGCATTATTCTCCGCTGCAGATTCTCTCAAGAAGTGGTACTGCTGCTTTTTGTTGGATTTAAACCAGTAGCGGTGCTCGGAGACATCAAACTGTAGGCCGGAAAAGAAAATGAAGTCCAATCCCACAACTGCAGGGAAAGCAAGACTGCGAGCAGGCAGGATGACACACGGTAAGGTCACTGGGTGTAACTGCAATGTAAGATGCATTTCACACCACAAGGACTCTGAGTTAGCAGCCATTTTGTCTTTGTAGGTTTTGTTTGTACCAAAAAATAAAAATAAGTTTTATCTTCACAACAGGTGTGGGTTTTTATTTGGTGAATTTTTCGTCATTCAATGATACTTTTTCAAGGTCCCATCTGGGGTGCCACTTTTTATGTGACAGTTTGTGTGAAATTTAAATGTTAGGGGTGCCAGCCAGGTCTCTCCCCTGGCAGTAAGATACTGTTTTAAACCAAATGCCACAAAGGATATATTTTAAACGAACATATACCCTCTCACTAAATGACCGAAAAATAAATTTAACACCACAACTCAAAAGCTTAGTTCAAAAATCAAATAAGTGTTTTTCACACAATCACAAAGTAAATCATAGTACAACTGAAAATTCCACTTCGGGTTTTAACGCACACTTAAAGCAAACAATCTCAAACAAATTAGTGGCAGCTCATTTTCAAAACACAAAAATAAATTCAGGCCAGTGCCAAAGCAAAAAAATAAATAAATAAAGCTGGTTAAGTTACTTAGTCAAAAAAACAAAACGTCACAGTACTTGAAATGAGTTTGAACACTCACGGAGTCCAGTCAGTCAGTCCAGTCCAGTCAGTCGCAGAATCCAGTCCGGGTTTTTGCTGCAAGGTGGTGAGTGATTTCCTGGTTTCCGCAAACAATTTTGACGGCGAATGTTGATAGGTGATCCGAGGGTGAAGTGAAGTGTACAGGATGGAGAAGGTTGAAAAGTCACAGTTGAAGAATAACAGGCAAGGGATTTACTACCTTACTTTTTTCTTATTCTTTCTGTAATACAAGTGCTTTGTTCCGGCCGCTGCAATCACTACTCCTCCCTTCGCTCCTGCCGACACACTGATTTAACCGGGAGGAGGTTTAATTGTCGCGCCACCCGGCAACGAATCAGTGTGGCTCTTTTGCCAAATGGGCGTTTCAGAGGTTTTTCCATGTGAAACCTGGTGAATCGCAGGTTGTTACAACGTGAATTAATTTGATTAATTAAAAATTTAATCAAATCTCAATTAATAAAAAAATTAATTACTTATGAATTAAAATATGGATTAAAAATATTAAATTAAAAATATTAAATTAAAATATTAAATTAAAAATAAATAAAAAAAATATATTAAAAAAATAAATTAAAAAAAATTCATTAAAAAAAAAATGTAGGGTCATGCTGAGGTCAATCACCAAATGGGATGGGGGGAGGGTGTGAAAGGGGGTTTTGTATTAGGGCATGTCCGGACTTATCCTCTATTAGCAACGGCGGGGGTCGATCACCAAAAGGTGAAGACCGGGGTGCGAAAAAGGGGGTGCTGAGTATGGGGATATCCTCTAAAAGCGGATGTTAGGGTTTTAGCAGACAGTTGTGTATATATAGAGGGGTTAGTTTTTCCACATACATCTGACCGAGAGCGTGGAACAGTGAATCGGACCGAGCTATATTCGTGCAGAACAACAGCACCATCTTTGCATCGTCACAATCATGGACGTGAACATGGACACAGGTAATCAATTGGGAGTAACGACTCCAAAACAACATAAAATTATAGATCCTTTTGCATTGTGTATGGTGACATTGTTCTAATTAATATGTTTTGTACAGGTGCGAGGAGTGAGGATCTATCAAGCAGCCCTAAATATTTTCCATTACTCAAGGATGATGTTGTCGATAACTCATGGGTAGATGACTATAGCAAAGAACTGGGGAAAAGAAATTTAACATTTCTCATTCCTGAAGAAAAATCAGAGGAGGACAAGAGCAGGGTCAAGCCGTATATGGATGCTTGTATGGACACTCTGGGGTGCTGTGACAAGAACACATCTCCCAACACTACTTTTAGCAGTATTATACAGGTAACCGTAACCTATTATTTATACGATATACTGCAACAAAAAGCTATACAAATGTGTGTACTGTGCATATACAGATGAATGGTGCAGAAAACAACCTCACACATGCATTGACACGCTACCCTTCTTTTATATCAAAGGACATGAGAGAAATTACGCAGAAGCTTTTTAATAAAAATTTCACTGACGCTCAAAAGTACGTCCTACGTGGTCTTGGGGTGGTGCCGTCGTGTGAATGCAGTATTCGAGACATTGCAGCAGGTGCTCTACAGATTTGGCTAAGAAATCCATTTCTCATTGCATCACTTAAACGGGTAACTAGAGTGGAGGACAGTGTGAGTACTGTAGTTAAGGAATCTCTGGACATGTGGAAGGAGGAAAAAACACTAAAACAACACAATGGGGAATGTGTCTAGTCTACTAAACTGTGTCAAAAAGAGATACGTCGTGTATAAGATGAGAGCCCTGTTGTGTGAAGCTGTTAACGATGCAATACGCGACACAGATGGGACACTATGTTGTTCTAGATTTGTCAAACAGACAGAATGCGTTAGACGAATGACCTCTGGATGGCGTACCATGGTGCAAATGACAGCGGATAAATATGCAGATGTGAAATCTACTCTACTCGATATAGTAAATGTTTTTCCTGATAATGATTTTCATACCGGTCATGTGTTTTGTTTTTGTACTTTTAGCATTGATTTGTGTGTTTTAATGTTAACCAGAAAACCACACGTCGACGTTGATGATGTGATGTATTGCTTAACTGAATCTTTGGTTTGTAAAAACATAGATGTGTGTACTGATTTTCTGAAAAGTGTATACTTGAAAACTCGTGTACTTGGAAAATAAAATACTTGAACACAGACGTTGAATCGTCAGTCTTTGTAACAAAGATCATGGAGGAGGTGAGAAATATCTACTATGCGACAGAAAATGCAGGGGTTACGGAGGCAAGCAAAAACTTAAAAAGGCCATATTTGACACCACTGGAGTCCGGTGCGTAGATTCAGACGTAGAAAACTGGCTCATGAAGCAAGATGCCTATACTCTACGCAAGACGGCTCCGGTGCATTTTAAGAGAAACAAGGTTTTGGTGAATTCAATAGATTGGCAATTCCAGCTAGATTTAGTCGACATGTCCGCTTATTCTGCTGATAATGATGGGATACGCTATTTGTTAACGTGTATAGATTTGTTTTCAAAATACGCATGGGTTCGCTGTTTAAAAAATAAGAGTGGTAAATGCGTCACAGCATCCTTTAAAGATATCTTAGCCGAAGGTAGAATACCGCGTAAAATTCAAACTGAAAAGAGTTCTTAAACAAAGATTTTGATGCGTTAATGAAAACTAATAGTATCGTACACTTTACCACATCAAACGAGACAAAGGCATCTGTAGTAGAATGCTTTAACAGGACTCTGAAGTCTAAAATGTGGCGCTATTTAACAGCCAATAATTCTAAACGATACGTAGATATATTACAGGATTTAGTCACCTCCTACAATCATAGTTATCATCGTAGTATTAAAATGAAACAGATTGATGTAACAAAAGACAATGAAGATATCGTATTTAACAACTTGTATAAAACAAAAGATAAAAGAGTAATTCGTTTTAAATATAAGGCGGGTGATACCGTGAGAATTCCAAAACTACGCGGCCCTTTTAAAAAAGGTTATGAGCAAAATTATACTGATGAATATTTCACTGTAAAGGAATGCGTGTTAAGGGACCCTCCTGTTTACAGGTTAAAAGACTATGACGGAGAAGTATTACAGGGAACATTTTACGAGCAAGAGATGCAAAAAGTTATTATAGATAAAAACAAAACATTTAAAATAGAAAAGGTTTTATCTAGAAAGAAAAGACAAGGCCGGGACATGGTGTTAGTCAAATGGGTCGGATGGCCAGATAAATTTAACTCGCGGATTTTGGAAAAACAGGTCATTCAGCTACCTTAGCAGATTACAAACACACGTTTAAATGGATACAGAGGATTTTTTGTCACCCTGCCCAGCAACTCGTCTACATTATTTTACCCGAGCAATACAATAGCAAACTTTAGAACGAAACTAGCCAAGCCTTTACACTTTAAATCAGCATACGAGGTGGGTTTGATAGAAATACAATATCCAAAAACATGGAGATCTTTTTCACCAGAAGACTCAAAATTTGTTGTGTGTGATAAAAAATCCAACAAGAGGATAGTTCTATCAGCGACACAGGGGTTCTATACAACAATGTCACAGATAATAGCTGAACTAAACAGTTGTTTATCTGAAAACGACATGGGTCACATTGAGCTTGATTACAACAACATTACCAACAAAGTAAGCGTTTTACCAACGAGAGATGTGGAATTAACGTTTCAAGGAAAACTTGCACAAATGTTGGGATTTATGCCCGAGTGCCTTTTAAAACTCACTGAGGGATTACAACGTTTAGATCTCAGCCTCGAACTAACACAGTATTGACACAGATGCCGTATTTGGCCCACATCCTGCCGATGTTAATGTAGGGATGTATAACATGTTTGTTTATACCGATATTGTTGATCATCAGACAGTAGGGGATAGTTACGTCCCTCTTTTAAGAATAGTACATATATCGGGGGCAAACAACCATATGATCACAAACACTTGTGACAGACCACACTACCTGAGGCTCTGCAAAACACACATTGATAGTATCGAGATTTCTCTCAAGACAGATCAGAATCAACACATCCCTTTTACGTACGGCAAAGTGATAATAAAGTTACACTTTCGACCCGTAAAATATCAGTATTAGTCAAGGAGCAAAATGTACCATCCATATGCTCATAACGCGGACAAATACGTTGCATATTATACAGCCCAAGCGGGAGGTGATTTACCAGGATACAGTGGGCTCAGTGCACAGTACGGTGCAGGGTTAGGGGGTATCTTTAGGGGTCTATTTAGATTGGCATTCCCCTTACTCAAGAAAGGATTTACATTTGCAGCCCCTCATTTAAAGACAGCTGCTAAAAACATAGCTACGGATGTTATTACTAACGTCATAAACAGATGTCAAGAGGGGTCCGGTATAGTGGCTGTGGCTCCCCGACCAATAAAACGACCTCCTGGGAAAAGAGGGAGTTCCCCACCAAAGAGGCGTAGCCGAACAACAAATAAGAAGACCCATACTAAGACTAGAAAAAATATAAAAGCAAGGAGTAGCAAGTCGACAAAACGTCAGAAGACAAGAGACATTTTCTTACGAGAATGTCGTTGGTACATAACCTGTCACAAGAGTGCGTTAAGTCGGAGCTAGACCTGTTTATACCGTTAACACAAACAAGTATTGAGAAATGCGTCTACGTCGAATTCCCTCCTCTAGCGGCGATATCAGACTCTGCACCCCTCGAATTTTTCATTCCTGATAGTACAGAGGACTACCTGGATCTAAACAATACGTTCCTGTACACGCGTGCAAAAATCACCAGAGCTAATGGCGGAAACCTGGACCAAGCAGACAAAGTGGGTTTTATCAACTATCCCGGGTGTATGATGTTTTCACAGGTCGACATATCGTTGGGGGACCGACTCATAACGCAATCAAACACATATCCTTACAGGGGTATAATAGAGTGCCTTTTGAACTATGGAAAGGATGCTCTGCAAACTCAGTTTGGATCAGGACTATTTTGCATGGATACAGCAGGTCATATGGATGACGCAACAGGTGGAGGACGCAATGAGGGACTAGTTAAAAGAATGGAGTACACGCAAGGTGGCCGCGTAGTGGAGCTAATATCCCCTTTGCATTCTGACTTGTTTTTTCAAGACAAGTTACGGAGTAGACCTCAAGATAAAATTCAAGAGCTAAAAACGAATTTTGCTTAATGCGCAACACTGTAGATGACTTTCGGGTTAACATTATGTCAGCAAGCCTGTTTGTAAAGAAAGTCACCGTGTCTCCGGCTGTTAAGTTAGCACACGCTAAGGCGTTAACGCATGGTAATGTTAAATATCCCATAGACCGAGTCTGTCTTAAAAATTTTAGCGTTCCGACGGGCACTCGTGTTTGTAATCAAGAAAATATATTCTTGGGACAAATACCTAAATTTATTGTAGTAGGATTTGTAGATCATGAGGCATTCACAGGTAGCTATACGCGTAATCCATTTACATTTAACCATTACGATATAGAGTTTTTATGTTTATACGTTGACGGCCAGCAATATCCTTCAAAACCCTTTCAACCCAACTTTACCAGAGGGAATGCCATCAGGGAGTATCACCAATTGTACTCCGCAACTGGAAAGTATCTTAAAAACAACGCTATGGCCATAACCCGCGATGAATTTTGTAATGGATACAGTCTGTTTTGTTTTAACCTGAGCCCTGATGAAAGATGCGGAGACCATATGTCGCTCATTAAAAACGGTAGTGTTAGATTAGAGGCTCGTTTTAGAAATCCGCTTCCACATATGATTCTATAATTGAGATATCATCAAGAAGACAGGTTCTCATTGACTTTTTCTAACTTTGACAAAAGGATAGTATGAATACGATAGAATTGTCATGGAAATAGTGGAATTAAATTGTAGAATTGTCATTCATGGAAAAACCCCTGAAACGCCCATTTGGAAAAAGAGCCACACTGATTCGTTGCCGGGTGGCGCGACAATTAAACCTCCTCCCAGTTAAATCAGTGTGTCGGCAGGAGCGAGGAGAGGAGTAGTGATTGAAGCGGCCGGAACAAAACAATTGTAATTTCGTTAGAAAAATAGAAAAAAGTAAGGTAGTAAATCCCTTACCTATCATTCTTCAACTGTGACTTTTCAACTTTTTGCCATCCTGTACACTTCACTTCACCCTCGGATCACCAACATTCGCCGTTCAAAATTGTTTGCGGAAGCCAGGAAATCATTCACCATCTTGCAGCAAAAACCCGGACTGGATTCTGCGACTGACTGGACTGACTGACTGGACTCCGTGAGTGTTCAAACTCATTTCAAGTACTATGACGTTTTGTTTTTTTGACTGAGTAGGCCCTAACTGAACCAGTTTTATTTATTTATTTTTTTGCTTTGGCACTGGCCTGAATTTATTTTTGTGTTTTGAAAATGAGCTGCCACTAATTTGTTTGAGATTGTTTGCTTTAAGTGTGCGTTAAAACCCGGAGTGGAATTTTCAGTTGGATTATGATTTACTTTGATTGTGTGAAATCTAAAATACACAGATATTTGTTTTTGAACTAAGCTTTTGAGTTTGTGGTGTTTCATTTATTTTTCGGTCATTTAGTGAGAGGGTATATGTTCGTTTAAAATATATCCTTTGTGGCATTTGGTTTAAAAACAGTATCTTACTGCCAGGGGAGAGACCTGGCTGACACCCCTAACATTTAAAGTTAAAACTGTGCACACAAACTGTCACAATACATATTTTAAGACAATATGGGGCGTGAACCGTAACTGTGGATAATAAACACAAAGGAGATTTTTTTTCTTCAAAAGAACTTGCGTTTGGTTTACTCTCTCTTCAAACGGTGAGGATATTAGTAGCTGGTGTCATAAAGTTTTGCGTGTCCGTATTTCCAGGCCACTTTTTTAAATAAATGAGAGCGATCTTTACCGATCCTTCCTGCCATACAGCTGGAGTTTAAAACAAGAACGAAGAACAATCAGGCCCGCTAGACTATTACTCTGCTAAAGATAAAGCATCTACGGTCTAGTTTCACAGATTTATCCTACAATTCCAGTTAGTCCGACACTATAGTTTATCCAGAGATAGACGCGGCGAATATACATCCGCCTTCGCACGTTCATGTCAAACCATTGTCTAGCCGTGATTCTATTCTCATCCCCCATCCTCAGTCACTAAACACAGGCTGCAGACATAGGCTACCCTCCCCAGTTACAGTATAGGCAATCGCATAGCAGTTTAAGAGTCACAGTAGGGAGCCTTACGTTCAGGTTAATTCACGTGTCGTAAGAACCACAGAAAATAGAAACAATTACACATCTGAATTATTGTGTTACCAAGAGTTTGAAACGAGCAAAAAAATATCACCAACCTATTTCATTATCATTAAGCCATTAAGCCAAGCCACACGTCATCCCGAGAGTTACAGAAGAACAAAAATAATCACACACGCATTTGTAAACATCTTGTGAGAATCTCGTGTTCTGTTGTTCTCTCACACAATCAGTTTAAATCAAGAACGAAAAAATCACTCGCGGATTTGAAACATGTTACTGAGAAGGTTTTAACTTAGGTCTAAGATAAAATGCTTCTCTCTCTCTCTGTCAATGAAACGGGATCGTTTGTGTAACTTTAAATACATGTTTAAACACAGACGCGGACTGCGTATGGCTTACACTCTTCAATTATGTGTTGTTGTTTTTTCTCCTCTCTCTGTCAATGAAATGGGTTACACGACATCCCGAGAGTTACATCTTGTGAGAATCTCATGTTTTGTTGTTCTCTCACGTAATCAGTTTAAATCAAGAACGAAAAAATCACTAGCAGATTTGAAACATGTTGTTACCGAGAAGGTTTTAACGCGGGTCTAAAATAAAATGCTCAACACTCTCACAAAATAGGCCTATGTTTTACCGCTGTTTGAAGGACCTGACACAATTAGACTAAAAGGATGTTGTAATCTAGAAGAACAAAAATAATCACACACGCATTTGTAAACATCTTGTGAGAATCTCGTGTGTTGTTGTTCTCTCACATAATCATGCGTTTTGTTACAGTGTTTTAGGCTAAAGCCTAAAGCCTTTCTAAATAATCAGACGCTTGTTTGATTGATTCCCCCCTATAGTTTATGCCGAGAGACTGCGACGAATATTTATAGCTTTTTTCAATGCGACAGTCGGCAAACACTAGTGTATAGTTTCATACTATATTGGTTTTCACATGATCGCCTCCTAATCGAGCCAAACGAAGAGTGGCAGTGTAGGAATGTGATGTGCTGCTTGTCGTGGAAAATAACACTATTTCACCGTCTTTACAACAAGTCACGGGCTGTTTCTTTTAACTCGTCGTCATCATTGTTAAATATGTGGACTATCGGTGTAACATAAAAAATACATGTTTAAACATAGACGGACAGCGTTTTGTTTATACTCTTATATCACGTACACTCTTATCAAACGGTGGGGAATCCCTGATGATCCGCATCATACGTGTGTGTATGGGGGTCCACATTCGCTCAGTGACGTTGCCGCACAGGAAAAATACAATTCAAATCGCTTTTACTGGTCTGCCTGTAAAACAATGTTGCCGAAACATCATACACATCGCATAACAACAATCAGCCCTATACATATAACATTACAGCGATCAACCCTCGCATTCAATAAAGAATTAAAGCGTAAAGTAATCAAATGCGAATGATGCTTTAAAGGCCGCCACCCAGGAAGTCCCATAATGCATTGCGATGTAGGGTCTTGTTTTAAATTTATTTTAAAAACCTCCCAAATACACGAATAACAAATGATACTTTATAATTTCAAATCACTTCCACCATAAGACGTTATAAGATTCTCTGCCTGTTGAATCTAGACATTCCCCCAATGTAATAGTGAGGCATAATTTAAATAACATGTAGGTGTAATTAGTTAAATGATACATCATAAATTTTATAGGGTTTATAAATGTTTGTGAAACACATAAGGGTTGTAATATATTATATTTTAATTAATAGGGGTAACTGTAATGTCATGAGTTTTATAGGGTTTTCTAACAGCCTGTTTTGCGCAACCCCCCATCCGCCACCCCGCGTCATAAAACCCCCTCCCTAATAAAAAGCGCGTTCACGAGGCGCGGGGGAAGGGGGGACCGGAAGGGGTTCGCGGGAGCGCAAAGCCGGCAGTGATATACTACTCACCTCTGCCTCCTGCTCCAAAAACTGCTTTGGGGCCTGTTCAGAGACAACTCAGCTTTGACCCACCTGCAGCTGCTGCTGCTGCTGCAACGGCAGCAAACACACAGGTACGTCACCCCACACGTCACATTAACACCACCAGAAAAATGAAAGAATGGTGTTTGTCAGCCAGGAGTAAGTGGCTCATCATTGGGGACTCTAATGTTGCCAGGTTTCCCCCTTTCCAGTGCCCTGACCTGCAAATAGACAGCTTCCCTGGGGCCACGTTCAGGCACGCAGAAGCCATTTTGGCCAGAACTAATGTGTCTGCGAACATTGAAAAACTGATTCTCTCCTTTGGGGTCAACAACAGGGCACAAAAACCAATGACCACTGTGAAACAGGTACAGAGAGCAATTAGGATGGCGAAGATTGCCTTTCCCCACGCCACAGTCATTGTTCCAGAGATTAACTTCTCCAGACACCTCCCTCACCAGGAACAGGAGAACCTGAGACAGCTTAACCACTATATCACTAACAATCAGCTGTTTCTCCCTGCTCTCTCCAGGAACGACTTCACCACCGAGAGAGACGGGATCCACTGGTCTCATTCCACGGCCCAGCACATGCTGGATCACTGGCTAGAGTCATTAACGTAATCTCCCCCGTGAACTCAAACGGGGGGAAAAAATATTATGAATTTGTGTAAGAATTTTGAATTGTCTGCAATTGTCTACTC
This sequence comes from Lepomis macrochirus, assembly GCA_024633595.2. NCBI lineage: Eukaryota > Metazoa > Chordata > Actinopteri > Centrarchiformes > Centrarchidae > Lepomis > Lepomis macrochirus. The sequence goes on from JALXJV020000006.1 coordinate 38,741,623, forward strand.
AGCAGGGGTCTAAATTTCATTCCCTCAATCAGCAGCAACTCAGACCTCAAAAAACAAATCAGATCTGACATCCAACAGTACCACAGACGACTCAAACTGGCGACCTACTTTGCGCACAGGCCCGACACCGACCGCCCACTGTTCACCCCTAAATCACAGTGGGTTCCCCCTAAGGGCAAATTACCCCCCGAAATTGAAACACTCATTCAGACGGACTTACGGCACTTCCAAGACCAATTCAGACTGGGCTGGGTCCCACAGAACTTGAACAAATTCGAATTTGAAGCATTAGATCAGTTACGACACAATAAGGACATTATCATCAAACCGGCAGACAAGGGCAGTGCAATAGTGATTATGGACAAGGAGCAATACCTGTGGGAGGGATACAGACAGCTACTGGACACGACTTACTACACCAAATTAAGGAAACCCATCTACAAAGACACAATCCCAGCAATTGACAAGATTATACAATCACTACACGACAAAAAATTCATTAACCACAAACAGAAACTGTACCTGATGGGAGACAGCGAACCCCGACCCAGAGTCTTTTACATGCTGCCTAAAATCCACAAACCCCCTGCTGGGTGGAGCAGACCTGGTGAAATCCCTCCAGGGAGACCTATTGTGTCCGACTACAGCAGTGAGACATATCACACAGCTGATCACTATGTAGCGGAAGATTAGCAAAATATCCAAAATTATGTTGGACGCCAGACAGGAGAAAAGCTGTAATTCTAACATGTCACTTAAAATATTTAATTAATAAGATACAGCTACCTTCACTACAAAACACATCAATAAAAGAAAGCCAACAACCACTAATTCAGTCAATCCCAATAAATTCTATTATCCTCAAAATCAAACAATCAAACATTAATCCACCATATGGCTAGTATACAAACATAAAGCAATAAGAAACTTTTTCAAAATATATCATGCATTTCAAAAAAATAAATCATGCACAAACCCAAAATGAACAGTCACAATTCAAATGAAAAGTAGCGTGTGTGGTCAGAGGTATGTGTGGTTCAGATGTAAACAGGCAATTATGTCCATAGAACTCAAAAGGTGTCAGTCCAGTTCAGTTCCTTGAGTTCAGGTGTGAGTGTGAGAAGGGTGAGTGTGTAGGTGTGGGGCTTAGTCCAGGTTAATTGAGTCCATGGAGAGGGAAAAATTAGGTAGGGGTGTGTGTGTAGTGTAGTTCAAATGGAACAGAAAGTAAGGCTCTGTGCCTGTAGCTGGGCAGGAGGATAGAGTAGCCACGAGAGTTACACAAGGGAGACTTAGCTTTGTTGGTCCACTGGTCCACCAAGACAAGGAAGATCCAGACTGCAACCGAGCAGGTTGAAGAGCATGTTAGCTTGTTTGTCCTTCCCCACTCCAGGGTTCAGCAGAATTTCCGACAAGCCTTGGTTGCTGCTTAATTTCAAGTAGTCTGGCCAGTGTTTGGTATCACTGCTCTCCTACAAACACTTCCGTTTCACTCCGAGGCCCAGATGCCTCAAAACAGGATTATGTCCACTTCCCACTCCTCTGTTCTCCATGCCAAAATGTTTGTCATTCCCCCCTTCCCCCCTTCCCCCCAGCTCACAGGTGCCTAATTTATCTCATTACCTGCTTAAACCACACCCCTAATCAGCAGCAAAAAAAACCCCACACCACTCTGCTATTCTCCAACCCCTCTCTGCTACAACTATCTGAATCCTCTCTCGATTAGGCACACCAGCTACATCAAAGACACATATGATTTTGTTGAAAGAATTAAACAGATCCAAATACCCCCACTGCATTTTTGTTTACCATGGACATCGATAGTCTATATACAAATATTGTCATTCCAGAAGGCATTCAGGCAGTTAGAAATATTTTCCTAAAGTACCCAGACACCAAAAGACCAGAAAGAGATTTGTTGCAGCTCCTTGAAATAAATTTGACCAAAAATGATTTTGAATTTAATGGACAATTCTTCCTCCAAATTAAAGGCACAGCCATGGGCAAGACATTTGCTCCTGCCTACGCCAATATTTTCATGGCAGAGTGGGAAACAGCTGCACTCAACTCCTGTCCCAAAAGACCCCTTTATTATTATAGATACCTGGACGACATCTGGGGAATCTGGCCCTACTCGAGAGAGGATTTTGATCTCTTTGTGACCTCCCTGAACAACCACAATCCATCCATCAAACTGAAATATTGTATTAGCCAGACTGCGGTTGATTTCCTGGACACCACCACTTTTAAGGGCCCTGACTTTGTGTCCACACTCAGGCTTGACCTCAAGGTTTTCTTCAAAGAAACAGACACACATGCCTTACTACACAGATCCAGTTTCCACCCAAAACACACATTTGCAGGATTAATAAAATCACAACTTCTGAGATTCCATAGGATTTGCACGAGAGCAGAGGATTTTAAAGTAGCCACCAAAAGACCCCTTTAGCTTTGAAAACCTTTCAGCACCCTAAACGGCTCTCTACTGATTCTCTCCTCCCTGTTATCACCACCTATTCCCCCGCAGCAGTACAGCTCGTTAGGACACTCAAGAATAATTTCCACCAATTGACATCTACTACTCAGCTGTTACAGGACCACGGGTTCATTGCTGCCTACAGAAAAAACAAAAATCTGCAGGACACTTTAGTTAGGGCCAAGCTGGCACCACCTATTAACTCTAGACCCATCGGGCACGGAGAATTTTTTAGGCACCACCCCTGGGTGCTGAACCCACATAACAATAATGTTTTTGCTACGCACAGACATGGAAGTGTACAGTCCAAGAATTGTGTTTATTTGATCAGGTGTAAACAGTGTAACATGCAGTACGTTGGAGAAACAGGGAACACTTTGTTGACCAGGTTCACACAGCACAGGTACAACATAGTGAGGAAGAAAGACACACACATCCCCCTGGTAAAGCACTTTATTGAGCATGGCTGGCCCCAGCTCACTGCACTCATTCTCCAATGTAACCCCAGGTGGTCCACAGCCCAGAGACGACGTGAGGAGAGGCTCTGGGCACCTTGATTCCAGGAGGCCTCAATGAGAAGTGAGGGCTCGGGACAGGCTGGCAGTCGATGGCCTGTGCACTAAAGGCCCTTTGGCGTCGACATTTCAAATTTTTCTTCCCTAACCATAAATACACCTGAACTAGGTACATCGCCTTAAAGCCATGTGACATACACGTCGTCACTAAGTACGTCGCCACCAGTACCCATTGTCAGTATAACTTTATTTTAACTTTATTGTTTTGTACAGCCTTTTGTTTAACAGTTACATAATTGTTGAAGTACAAGACAGCAGATTAAAAATCTTCAGACCCTCAGTGAAGTTCTTCATTTTCCATCAGGATGCCACGTTAAGAGAAACCAGCACACTATTATAAAATGATACGAACGTAGTTTCCTACTCTGCATAGCTTATTGTTAATGCTCATAACATAAAACTATAACCCCTGATTCTATACCAAGAAGAAGACCATTTAACGTTCAACTGTATACAAACATACAGGCAGTGTTATAACTAGTTACAGGCAATTTAGTCAAATAATTTAATTACAAAATAAATCTGTTATCTGTTACAGTTAGGCCTACGGGGAAAATATGTACTTAAATCACAATTATAAATATTTCTGATTACATTGGGGGTTACGTCTGAATATTTTCTGTAAAAAGCTCAGCTATATGTTGAATAATATCTGTTTTGTAGCTTTGTGTGTTTTGTATGTGGACATGTCCTCTTTGCCATTTCTGGCTACAGTTGTTTAGTAAAGTTTGATACTGTTCTGATGCTTTTGATTGGTTCTTGTGTTTTAATTTGCAGTGCCGCCCCTCTGCCAGTTAAACTGCTTCTCACTGTGTTTTTAAAATGGTTAACATTTGAAAACAAAACATTTAGGGCAGCATCAAATATGGGGAAAATATATATTATCCCAGTTAACAAATTGAGGATGGGAGGCTTGAACTTCAAGTTATCTGTAAAACAACAATGTAGCTTCATTTCATGGCCTGTAGGCTGGTCGACTAAATTCCAACTATTACCAGTTATATTTTTGAAGTTATGGCTATAGTCTATTAACAAATAAATGTAAAACACACTCAGTGTAACATGTAAATAGGTAAACCCCACAAGTGATTGAGTTTTTGCAGCCTAATAAAAGACCAGGTCCAAAGCCAATAAAGTTTCTGAAGGGAAAGGCAAGAGCAAATTTCATCCACTAGATGGAGCCGTAGCCTTGTAATGTGCTGCAGTGACACCAGAATAGAAGCAAAAAATGTGAACTAACTTAAGGTGCTGTAGTTAAACTGCACAAACTTTTAATTAGCAGATTATTTAGACTATTAACTGAACAAAACGTAATAAAACCTTGTTCATAACATTTTGACATCGTGTTCATTTTTGATGTGAGTTTTACAGGCCCTTGTCTTGTCAGAATAGGCTGAGTGTTGAATCATGTGATGTGTATGTGGGCATGGCGGGGTGTTAGGTTGCAGAGTGTGATGTAGTTTTAGTGTATAAACAAGTTCAAAGCAGACCAACAGAAACAGTGATAGCTGCCATTAACGTGACCATGTTGTCTCTACAAGGAAATATATACTGATTTGGGACAGTCTATGCTGTTGCAAAGGGATCAGGAACATTGAGGATGTCCGTAATGATGTGCTCCTCCAGGGCAACAGCGACATCCACAATCTCTTCTGCTGGCAACTCTCGTTTTCTTCCAGCCTCCTCTGTAACAATGAGAAGGCCAATGTTCCCTCCTTTTGTAACCTGATGAGCCTTTTGTTGAATTTTGATGATTATTTTACTTTGTAGGAGTCAGGTTAAAACTATATAAAACTGTTTTGCCTCAGTTCATTGAACACTGGTCAGAGCCGTTTACAGGTGTGAAATAAAAATGATCTTTGAGAGGGGGATATATTGAACATACTGTATTTCTAGGTATTTTTCACACTTCCTTTTAGTTTGATTTACAAAAGAACCTTTTAAAAATTTTGACAGACATACTAACAAAGCAAAGTACTTTACAAACTTCTCAGCTGACATAACTTATATAATCAAGTTGATTAATATCTTGGATTAATGTTATATCCATATAATAATATTGCTGAAAAGATCACCCTCCTGATCCACATTACTAAGTGTTGTCCTTGGACTAGGAAAGGAAGCTGCATGCTTATATTAAGAGAGAGCTGATTTTATTTTGTCTCCTCAGGAGCTCAATGCAGTAGGTGTCAGTAAAAAGCAGATCACTCATACTGTTATTAATAAAACAAATTGAAATTCATTTCAAAATGTGAAATTTGTATAGGCCTGTTCTGTAAATAGCTTTTTAATTTTTATCTTACTTTTATTATTTATTTTCATTTTTGTCCTCTCTTTCTAATTTAGGTTTCATTTTCTCACTGTTTCTGAAACAACATGCAAATATTCCCAGTGCAGATCAGTAGTCTTATTTTATTTTAATCATGTCAGGTTCATAAACAGTCTCCATCTAACCATTTTGCCCATTTTATGTGCATATTTATATTATATATCCTTAATACAATATGAAATATTCTGAACAATTCAAGTCTGGGCTGTCAGATTACTTTTCAAACTGAATTTTTTTTTAAAAGATTAAGGACAAAAGATGTTTGCAGTTACACATTAACAAGGTCAATGTCATGTTTATTTATTAAAAACAAGGGTAACACAAACAAATCTAGCTTGTATTGTTGTTACTTTTGTCCCAGCTGAGGCGGTCCAAAGAAACAATGTGCCATTTATGTTTAAAGTGAAATTATACGGAAGTCGTTCTACGTTAATAAGTAAATACCAGCTGATGTTGACAGAGCGAACCTGTGAGTTAGTGACCGCAGCAAATATATATCTGTCTGAAACATTATCTTTTAAAATCAGGTTTTTCTGAAAAATGGGACTTTCGCCCCCGCTCTCCCCCACTTCAGTTACAACCTGAGACTTTGTGAATCAGCATTAATGATTTTGTCCTTCAAAGTACGACATGCATTTTCCTATCCAGTAAGGGGAATCGGAGGTGGAGTTATTCCGTGCCCACAGGGTGACCGTTCGCCATCAAAAGGCGACAGTCTGCAGATTTTCATTTGGACCTGTCCCCTCAGCTGGGAATAGTAATGAGTTACTTGTTTAGCACACTCAGCTGACATGGCTGAAGTGAAAGCCTGCAGGCTGTTGGTCTCTGTGTGATTTAGGATTCAGTCGATTGTTTAGCAGCATGATATGTCAGGTCATTTATACAACCTCAGGTCCAAAAAGTTGGGAGACAGAGTAACATGTATATAAAAAACAAAATTCAGTGATTTACAAATGTTTTTCGAAACTATTGAATACAGTCCAAAGACAAGATATTTTAATGTTCAAACTGACAAACTTTGTTTTTTTGCGAAAGTTGAATTTGATGCATGTAACACGTTCCAAAAGGCTGGGAGCACAGCATTACATCACCTTTTCTTTTAACAACACAGCTCAGGTGTGCCACAGCCATACCGAGAGCCGGAGACCGAGACCACAAACTCCAGGGGAGCATGAAAGACAAAACAGACTAAAACAAAAACCCACCAAGCCCACAGCAAACAAACAAAAGGCCCACACACACACACACAGTCACCAGCCAGGGTCCCAGTCAGGAGGGCGTGACAGAGGCCTTGGCACTACTGTTCTATTAACATTCAGGCCAATTAAGCAAATTTAATTTGAACTGAAGGAGTCTGACGGTGCGGGGGTTAGGAGTGAGGGAGTGATAAACGCTGCATTCATTTTCATTAGCCAACAGCAAGGATGAATAAAGTGATAACTTTAGCAGGTAGCCCTTAAGTCTGGCTTGCAATATTGTGAGATATAAAACATATACCAACAGTGACATAAAACAAAGTGTTGTCTAAAAACAGGAAGACCTAGTCTATGAAATAGACTTGGTACAGAGTCGTCTTCCCCTGTCATAGGCTACAGGTGTGTTTAGTGGTCCTTAGAAAAGAGCATGTGGCTCCCTCCTGTTTTTATCTGTGGAAAATAGTTTTACACCAAGTTTGAACTGTGGAACTGATTAGAATTGTTTCTCTCTACTAAATATACCTTTTTTAATTCAGCCTTCAGACGTCTGTCTGTGGTGAAGTACATCGTGGACATCACGCACCCCGGTGATTAGCATGTGTGCTGTGCGCTGGTCTGCCTGACCGCTGGCTTTCATTGGATAATGTCAGTACTAAATACCTTACCTGAAAAATCATGGCAGTTGTGTCCTCTGCTCTTAAACTGACGGACAGATGACAGAACTGATTTCTGACAAACCGTGGAACATGTTGGAATTACGTATCTCCTCATTTTCCCAGCATTCCATAGATGCACAAAAGCTAAGTTTTACCTTTTGTTTAGGCACCTAAACAAAAAGTAAAACTAACAAAGTGCTGATGGAGCTGCAGCTCCTCAGGTGGCCAGGCAGGATGCTCCAGCTGAGCCCACCTACGGGGCCCCTGTGTGTTACTCTCATATACAGGATATTCTTGAGGATCTAAGTCTTAGTCTACAGCTTTGTATTTTTCTCTGATCCCTGTCCAGTGAAAACCACACATCTCCATGTTTTATTATTCAAGTTATCCAGTAATAATGACTAAAACAAAATGGAATAATGTAGAAAACATTTCATTATTTCATATGAAGGTGGGAATAAATGGTTCATTGGCCAACAATGATTTAAATTCAATAACTGCTCCCTATGAGCCTAATGAGTCTTAAGAAGTCTGGATAGAATCAGTTTCATTGCTGTCGGGATCAGGGGCCGAGTGCAGATGGTGGGCCCCAACGTACGACACAGGCAGGAACTGATTCGGTCTATAGAGGAGATTTAATCAGAACCAGATAACAGACTCACATGAAGTCGAGGCAGGGAAGGGTCCAATTAAAAGCAATAAACCAACCAGGTGAAACATAAATCCACACAGGAGGAATAATCCCAAAAAAAGGACAGAGAAGACAACGTGGACTCAAAGAGAACTGAGCACATCCAGTTCAAACGAACAGAGAAGGAGCGAACAGGTGGAACACAACAGGTTCATCGGACAACAGGAAAGACACGTGAAATCGATGGCTGCTTCTCAAGTCTCCAAACTGCATCCATGTTTCCCTCACTTACGTCTTTTCCAAACCGAGCCAGGAAAGAAGGGACCACAGCTGGATCAGCTGACCACAGCTGGATCAGCTGGCTCTAACAGCTGCAGAGACTCTTGATGGAGTTTTTGTCTGCACACGTGTGCTCTGTGTTGGTACTAATAAAGTCTCAGATATTCTCTCTGTAGCTGTTACCTGTTCAACAAACACCTGCACATGAAGAATTATAGATCACTGTGTAGATGTCCTGCTCAGACGGTTATTGTGAGATTATATTTATTGATTCTGATGGTGAATTTGTGATTGAATAACCCAGAATATGATCACGGTGTCTTGGATTTCTTAGTCTAAAGGTTTCAGGGAAACTGAAATGAACGTGAATCAGTCGACGCTCAGTTTTGGCTCTCTGCAGTGTGTTAAAGGATTTCAGAAGAGGAAACAGACAGTTTATTCAAGACACATCGTTGATCGTTCTCTGCGTTCCATCAAATCATTCCAATGATTTTTTCATTTTTTTTTAGTGCAGCGGCTTTCATTCATTCTTTCATCAGCTGCTTTCATCAGGGGCAGTCGGTGAGATGGCTTGATGAGCAGATTTATTTTCCTTTGCTCGCTTCATTGGAGACTTTAGCGCAGTTTAATGTCCGACTCTGTAGGCTACGTGTTTACTGTGTTATTGTCGTCTATTGGACTAAACAGAGGAAGGAGCGGCTCCACATGTGACTGAATAGAAATGATAAATGATTTAAAACGTGTTTCTTGCCGACAGACTCTCCGACTCTCTCTGACTTTGCCTCCATAATAAAAGTTGACGGGAGAAATAAAAGAAAGAAAATGCTTTCTAATAAATAAATAAAGTTGTGTGTGGGGCTTTTGTTGTTCAGACTTACAGTGAACTCAGATTTTTACAAGAAAGTGAATCATAAAAAAAAATCAAATATAAGACTTTGCAGTGATGCACTAGAGTTTTATGTTTCCTGTCCTGATGTATCAGATCAGTCCAGTCAACATAACAGCTACTCAATAAAGGGGCGTGTCGCTCAGTACAAGAGTTCTGCGGAGGACGCTCTGGTGTATCCTCGCTCAGAGCTCGAATAAGAGCTTTGGGACGGTCTGCAAGGTGGCGGAGCGGAACAACTTCAGGTTCAAGCGAGGAGCGAGGAAACAACAAATAAGAGACTTGAGAAGCAGCAAATCACTACAGATTAAAATACAGAATACAAAATCCAGCGTTTGCAAAAGAGAACCTAAACACGGACAGGAAACTACAATACAGAGACGGAGTGACTAACACAAAGTAAAAACAGGGAAATATTACCAACCAAAACCCAGAACAGAACCGAGTCAGTGTATTTGGATTATGGTTAGTAATAATAATGTTCTGTCATTGTAATGTGAATTCTGTGAAAATATTGCAGATACTTCATATCCTCTTCTAATCCTCAAACAGTCCCTGTTCTGGGATGGGAACAGGACCGGGCCGTCCTGCTGTGGTAACCAGTGTTTCCCCTTCTGTCTCCCAGTCCGTCTCACTTTGACTCATTTTATATTTCACTGTATTAATCATCTTAACGGGCATCTGAGATGTGGTTTGTGATATTTAATGTTTCGTCTCTCAAATGTAACAAGCTGAGATCCTTTTTAGGGTCCTTCAAAGTGGATTTCTGCAGAACAGCAGTGCTCAAAGGGGGGGAATCAGAGACACGCTGACAGTGGACAGGGGACAGTGCTAACCACTGCACCGTGTATTGAATGTATTGAAATGCGGTGCACAGTCATCACCACCAGGTCGCGCTGGTGAGTGAGCAGCGATATAGAGGCTATGCGTTGATGTCACTTCCCCTTCCGGAACACGCTGGACTGAGTGGCAAAACATCTGTTACCATGGCTACGTTTAGCAAACTGGGAGGAAAACAAGTGATCATTTGCTCAAATTAAAGGCAGTCGGACTTGACAGTGATCCTAACTGTTTACCAAAGAACCAGCGGTCCAGCTCTTTCCCATTTTAGATGTGTTTTAGCTGATTTAAGCAAACACTGCTGCTTGACTTTCTGCCACTCAGTGAGCGTAACAGCGTTCTGTGACATCATGTGCATACCCTCTATACAGTAGAAGAAGAAGAGCTATTGTGCTGTGTGTGTTGTCGTCCCCGTGATCACAAAGAGTTAGAAGAAGACGCTGTTAGCTTTGGACAGCCGAGACGTTTACAGGTAAAAGTAGCTGTCCATGGCTACATCTTGTGGAAGACAGCAGGAAAAGTCCACTACAGGTTCTGAAGCCGGTCTGCGTCTCCTGGCTCACGTCAAACACGATGATCACTGAACAGTTTAACCATTAGAAACAAGTGTGTGTGTGTGAACTACGTTAGCTTCACAGCAGAAAAGAAGTCTCAGGGAGTGACACTGTTAAAGAGCGTTTAAAGCTTCAAGAACATCGGCTTCACACATTCACACCTGCGATGGCCAAACGTTTCTGCTTCCCTGTTAATGTGACATAACAGGGAAGGAGACAACACACCAGCCGTATGATGACAAACCCAGCAGACGGTTAAACAATCCGCTGACTCGTGTTTAATGAAGTGAACACAAAAGTGTTAAAACAGGTTAGAACCGGCCTTCGAACCCGTCGGAGAACAAAGTTCCTAACGTCGCTCGGTCACACGTGGCGTTCTCTGGAAATCATCAGAGTTAGCGCTCTGAACGTCCGTCGCACGTCAAATCTCACGTTCCGACTCAAAGCAACACGACTGCGTCCACTAAGAAGAGCTGACAGATCTCCGCTGTGCCAAACTAACACATCCGGCTTTAGAAGAAGGTTTTCACTTACAGCACCACGGCTCTTCATTTGTCTGTGTCACTTTGTGAACACGAGATTGATTGTGAACCGCTGTGGTTGGGGAAGCTGGCGGAGGGAGGGGGGGCTTAAAGAGACAGGAATTAAAATTGAGGGTGAGAAAAACTTATGATGAGAAAATGTGTTTTTTTAAACATTAAACATAAAAAGATTTTCTACTAGAGAGCCTGAACACGAGTGTGAACCTGAAAATGAGGTTTGTACGGCACCTTCAGGTAAATGATCCAAATATTTATTGATGGGATTCGTTAACAGTTGTGACGATGTTTAAACACGCTGATGAAACAAGATGCAGCTTCATATAAAACATTCACAGTGGGAACAAAGAGTCACTCTGTCATGTTGCCATGGCAACATCTGACCTGCTGGGGGGTGGGGCTTAAGGATGGCGATGATGATGAGTTTATTTATCCGTCCCACACCTTGGTCCACAAACATGACTCAACATCTACCAATCGATAATCACCAACAGACAGCTGTCTAAAGTCCGGCCAATCAGATGATCAATAACTGTCCCGATCTCTTCCTGCTCTTCAGAGGATGAACCGCGGAGATTTGAGTGCCTCACTGATCTTTCCTTTAGCGCCACCATCAGGACAAACTCTACGTGTTTAGCTCTGCTGCTGTTTGTTCGTGTGGCGGCTGTAATGGACTCTGCGGCCTGCGGGGGGCGCCAGCAACACGTTACACTGTTCAACACATGAGTTCAAAGCTTCAAGCAGCGGCAGGAAGCAGGCGGGCAGGTATCAGCTGATCCTCACCTGACCTTCAGGCAACAGCTGAAGGTCATGTGACCACATCAGATAAGCTGACCGGATTAAGTCCATGAAGTAAACGCTCTGTAGGATAATACGATAAAACCAATGTGATCCGTTAGAATACCGAGACAGAAGTGGGTCCGGGACTGAAGGTTCAGGTAAAAGATTCAACCAGGAAGTGACATCATACTTTATGGTGCCACCTCCTGCGGGTCTGTCATGAACCTTAGTGCTGCTCGTCGCTATGACCTCTTCACATGTCCTCGTACAGCAGCATGCCGCTGAAGACGGTGAGCGGCTCCACAGAGTGGGCCAGTTTGCCCATCACCAGGTCGATGCAGACCGTGTCCCGAGTCTGCAGAGGCAGGATGATGTTGAAGACGGCCAGAGATCCCGGAGTGGTTTTAGCCTCGGCCACAGGGTTGTTCTCCAGACCTTCGGGCTGGTAGCCTCCGGAGTCCACCCGGGCCATGCCGTAATTAGACTTGGACAGAACCGCCTCGATCTTCTCGTTCTTATGTCCGGTCAGGATGGCACTGAAGAAGTAATGTCCGTCTATGGGGGCGGTGAAAACACCTGCAGGTGACAGAGGCGCGGTGTTAAAGCTGGGATCAACACCAGGAAACATTTAAACGTTTAAATATTTGAGACATGTAAGACAGGTGCAGCCGATTCGCTGATCTCAACATCGTAACTTCTTCACTTTTCATGTTTACTGATCTGAGTGCTGCCTTCAGCTGCAAACAGCTCAGGAGGATCTTAAACACGTGTCAAACTCGAGGCCCGCGGGCCGCATCCGGACCGCCACGTCATTTTATGTGGCCCGCGAAAGCTTAAAAGATTCATGCTTGTCCCAAAAATAAATGTTTACGCTGCTTTAAAGCGTTCATGAACAATAAACTACATCTCCCACAATGCATGGCGATTTTGTGACCTGCAAATTGACGGCATCCCGGCTCTAGATTGCGGTCTTTCTACACTCGCGTTTAACAACGGGTTTTTAACAAGTAGACATGAGAAATGTATAGAAACGATCCCAAAATGTCCAATAAAAGTTACACAGAAGGAAGCCAGTTTCATGAACGATAGCAAAGTGAACATGTTTGTGTTTCAAGGACATAAACCGGTGTCTTTTGTGTTTTGAGCAGTGCTTGACGTGGGCCGGTTCGTCCCCCGGCACCTCGACATTTTACTCTTTGGCGTACCGGGACTCCTCCCGAGCTGCCGGTCCTCTCCTCTGCTCCCAGATCAGGTTCTCTGGGCTCTTCGTTACGCTCACCTGTTCCCCTTCTCTGTGCCTGCTAAACTCTGTCGGCGCAGAGAGACGAGGGAGAAGAGAAGCTCGGTGCCTTTTAAGCAGCCGTGTGCTGAATGTAGCTCGTCAATGTCGCTTGTCGTGAACCGACCAATCACAGCCTGGATGGGGCGGGACATTTAAAAGTATTGACAGACAGGTGTCATTTACACTGGGGACGCTGGGGACAGGTCAGAATCTGAATGCCTGAATCTAAATACTTTTGTCCACTTTAAGCTCTGGTTTTGAGCCAGTGTCTGATGAAGGAGTAGCTACAATACACGTCGGTATTTTTCCAGGTAATAAAACTACCTGTCATTAGTTGGATGTTTGCCCTCTGTTCGTTTCATCAAATGCCACATCTGTCACACATGTTATTAGCAGCTCACAATAATTTGTTTTACAATGGTTCGCCCCTCTCTTCTGTGGAAAAGTTAATGTATTAGTTTTTTGTTATATACTTTTCAAGTACATAAAGATTGATGGAGTATTTGGGGTTTCTAAACCTGATAAATTAATTAATGTATGTTATAATAACACAGATACAGTAAATGTGCTTGCTTATATTTTTACATCTGATGGGTTAAATGTCCTTAACTTGAACAGGCTAAATAATCAAATAAATAGACAGTTATTTTACAAAATGTTAAGGAAGCGTTTGTGCAGTAAAGTATGTTTATACATTCTTACAGTTCCAACTGGCCCTTTGAGGGGAACCAAAATGCTTATGTGGCCCGTGGTGAAAATGAGTTTGACATTACGCCACCACGTTCGAGACTGGTCGTAACTGGGATGTTTCCCAGTTGAAACTTACGACTTCCGACATCAAAGCGTTCCAGGTGCGTGGTGGTGCATGACGCCGAAAGTGAACAAAAATCATGGGTGACCGTGACAAAGTGAACACACAGCTGCACCCTCAGCAGCTTTAGGTGTTAATTAAAAGGACGGCAGTTTATCTGCAACACCTGACACAAACAGCCCAGACGTTACTAGTTATGTGTACCCCAAGTTGGTAGCCCTGAAGTCAGTCAATGTTGTCCGTTACACTTCCTGATGTTTTGGCATTTTTAACAATAACTTTTATGCAGAAAAGATGACTTTATGAGATTCTTTACTGTAGCCAGCTACCGTATGTGTAAAACATATCAATATACATGCAGAACAAGTTTTTCTGCATGATCGTATTTATTATTTTAATTCAAATACATGCAAATATACGTTTTGTTGCCGTTTAGTTTATGGTTTACCATTTACACTGTGAGCTTCCATGGGCGCTGACATTGTTTTCTGACGTCATTCAGCTGCTACTCGTGAAGTCGGGGTACAAATTTTTTCTCCGAGTTCACAAGTAGGAAATCCGACTTCTAGTGGCGTTCCGGGTACTTTTCCTAGTTGGAGGTCGGAAATTTCCCAGTTCCGAGTTGCCGGGAACGCAGCATGAGTCTGAGAGTGTGAACTGAACGATACGTCATCATTTATCAAACTGCGTCAGACTTTGCGCAAGTCAACACGTGACGTTTGGTTTTCAAAATAAAGTGTTAACACAACAACCAGTGTGGAAATAGGATTAACTGAATAACATTCAGGGTCCATTAATAGTAAAAAACATTTAAACATAGAAAGTCAACTAATTTGTTTAATGTTTTTCCCAAAATCCAAAATCCCAACCTAAAATCCAAGAATAAAGTACTTCCTTTTTTTACCCAGTGAGTTTATGATCAGCTTGTTCACTAGAACACAGAGTTCTTCAGAGAGCCAGCCTCTTCATGCTGCTCTCAAAGGGCAGCACGTTCATACATTTAACTTTGCCTTAGTGGTAGCTTCTGCCCTACCTTCCCTCGGCACTTTTTCCTCACTCGAGGTCAATGATGCCACACAATCTCTGTGCTCTACACTAAGCTCGTGCCTAGATAGCCTGTGTCCTCTATCCACCAAGCCTGCTCGCCCAAACCAGTCCCACCCATGGCTAACAGATACCATCCGGGGGCTACGTACAGATCTCAGAGCTGCTGAAAGAAAATGGCGAAAAACCAAAGACCCTACTGACCTTAAGGGCTACAAATTACTCCTATCCTCCTTCTCGACAAGCATCAGTGCTGCCAAAACTGCGTTCTATAACAACAGAATTAGCAGTGCCACTGACTCTAGGAAATTATTTTCCACCTTTAAAGCTCTATTAAATCCGCCTCCCCCTCCACCACCCACAAACTTGTCGGCTAGGGTTACCGGATACCTTTGCTGCCTTCTTCACAGGCAAAGTGGAGGCTATAACTAGCCAATTCTCTGAAACATTCAAACTCAACCAATGTAGCAATCCTACTACATCTTTTCCTTTGCCCTCCCAGGCCAGTGGTTCTTCACTCTCCTCGTTCACTCCTCTCTCAGAGAGTGAAGTATCAGAACTCTTGACTCGTAGCCGTCCAACTACATGCCCACTGGACTCAATTCCCACAAATCTCCTCCAAGCCATTTCTACTACTGTGGTCCCGGCAATCACTCACGTGATAAACACGTCTCTGGCTTCTGGAACCTTCCCGACCACCTTCAAAAGGGCTCAGGTTACACCCTTGCTCAAAAAGTCCTCACTTGACCCTACTCAAGTTGAGAACTATCGACCAGTGTCTCTTCTACCATTTTTATCCAAAACTCTTGAACGAGCGGTTTTCAAGCAGGTCTCAGAATACCTCTCACAGAATGACCTCCTAGATCCATATCAGTCTGGCTTTAAGAGTGCCCACTCTACTGAAACGGCTCTTCTGTCTGTAACTGAAGCCCTGAGGTCAGCGAAAGCTGCAGCCCAATCCTCGGTTCTCATCCTGCTAGACCTATCAGCTGCCTTTGATACAGTCAACCACGCAATCCTGCTTTCTGCACTCTCAGCAATGGGCATCTCGAGTAAAGCACTCCTGTGGTTCGAATCCTACCTTTCTGGGCTCCTACAATGTCTTGTGGCAAGGACAATTATCCTCCTCCCACTGCCTCTCCACAGGCGTGCCCCAAGGCTCAGTACTAGGGCCCCTTCTCTTCTCAATTTACACCACCTCACTTGGGCCGATCATTCGCTCACACGGCTTCTCTTACCACTGCTACGCAGAGCGATACGCTAACTCTATCTATCCTTCCCGCCAGACGATCCCACTGTCTCGGCGCGGATTACAGACTGTCTCTCAGACATATCTACATGGATGAAGGCCTGCCACCTTCAACTAAACCTCTCCAAGACTGAACTCTTGGTCATTCCAGCCAAGCAATCCATTTACCATAACATCAAGCTACAAATTGACTCCTCAACCATCACTCAAACCAAGGTGGTGAGAAACTTGGGTGTCTTGATTGATGATCAGCTGTCCTTTTCAGACCATGTCGCTGCTGTCTCTAAGTCATGCCGCTTTGCTCTATACAACATAAGGAAAATCAGGCCCTACCTCACTCAGTATGCCACCCAGCTTCTGGTACAGGCCATGGTTATCTCTCGCCTCGACTATTGCAACGCGCTCCTAGCAGGTCTTCCAGCTTGTGCTGTGAAACCCTTACAAATGGTTCAGAACGCAGCAGCGCGTCTGGTCTTTGATCAGCCCAAAAGGACTCATGTCACTCCATTACTCAGTGACCTTCACTGGCTTCCCGTGGCCTCCAGAATCAAATTCAAGTCACTAATGCTTGCATACAGAGTGGCCATCGGGTCTGCACCCATCTACCTAAACTCCATTATACAAACCTACGTTCCTTCTAGCCCTCTACGGCTCCTCCAATGAGCGGCGCCTGGCTCTGCCAGCCCTTCACACAAAGCGATCCCAGTCCCGGCTGTTCGCATCTGTGACACCACGATGGTGGAGCGAGCTACCACACGCCATCAGAGCAGGGCGTCCCTCTCTAACTTCAAGAAGCTCTTGAAAACTCATCTCTTCCGAGAACACTTCCTCTTATAACACCTCTAACTAACTAACCTCTAACATGCACTTCCTGTGCTCTTCTTCTTCTATCCCTACAATTATCTTGTATTGACTGCACTTTTTGTTCTGATTGCACTTTCTGTTAACTCTTACTTCCTTCCCTAGGTATTTACCCATTGATGTGATATGTACTATGAGCTCTTACTAGGATTTATTGCTGCTCTTACTAGTATGTATTATCAGTTGTTAGATCTGTATTTGATGCTCTGTTGATACTTGTAAGTTGTTCCTCAAATGTAAGTCGCTTTGGATAAAAGCGTCTGCCAAATGAGTAAATGTAAATGTAAATGTAACTTTAAAGAACGTTTCCACAGTCGTCGCCACTCTTCTCTCAGAGCCTGCAGAACACGTGCGCCGTGTTTAAATGGCCCGCTCACACCGAACCACCATCAGGAGCTGTGTGGGCTTCAGCGCCGTCCCTCAGTTTTACCTGTTCTCGGGTCGTAGAAGTCTCCCTCATTGACGAAGATCTTGTCAAAGACGATGGTTCCGGCCCTCTCCATGGGAACCGTGAGAGCAGCGGAGAAGGACAGTCTGGGTACGTGAGCATCGGCACCAGGCAGCCCTGAAAACACAAGTTCAAGTAATCTGAGCAGCTGGTAGAATAACTCTGCTGGATCCCAGCAGAATGTGGATCTGGTAACCCCTTTCTCTTCCTTTCAGCAGGGGAGCGGACTCGAACCACCGATATGACGACTTTAGACTCGACTTGACAAAATCAAAGAAGACTCGCAGCTCAACTTTGACTTTAAAGCCGATGTGACGTCACTGAGCTCGAGCTGACTCCTAATGTCCAGTAATTAGGATCTAAAAACACTGGGCAGCGGGTCGACAGAGCGCTGTGAGGAGAAGTGCTTTGTCAGCTGCCACACCGTTAGATTTGACCGTTAACTTGTCTTTAAACTCCTCACATCCTCACACATCAACGTGCAGGAAAGACGGAGCATGCGGCATTCAGAAAAAAACTTGTGCACGGCTGAACACGCCACTTTTATGCGATCGCACACCAACTCCATTTAAGTCAACACCGACTCAACTAACCGACATCTTATTCAGCGTCGTAGTTTAACTCCGGTGTAGCGGTCAGAGTCTGTTAGAGCCTGAGTTCACTCTCAGTAGGTTGAACTCCCTTCGCAGTTCAGGCCTCAGGTGTGTTCAGTGTGTCTGCGTCTTCTAACATCAAACCGATTCATACTTTTCTCACCGTCAGTTAAAGTCACTGAAACGCCCGACGGAACACCGTGGTTGTATTTTGGCGTTCTGTAACGTAACTCTGTCAACTCGATTAGCTCACCTGCTCTGCTCCCCCAAATCAGTCACCTTGGGGGAAACTGCGCTGCTCAGTCTAGGACTTGACTCGGACTTGTCTGTCTCAATTGGTCTGGACTTGAAACTCCACTTGGAGCTTGAGTGCTGAGACTTGAGACTTACTTGTGGCTTTTAAAACAATGACTTGGTCCCACATTTGAATTTTAGCGAAGCATTCTGAGGCTACAGAGGTGCCGAGGTGAGACGACCCGGTTTAAAGCAGACGGTGACGGGTTAGGGTCTGTGTGACTCTGCAGTAGGGCCTCACGCTGTCATTATAAAACTGTTCACAGATCTGCTGCTGTTACGTGTCAGAATGAGAAACGTTATCCAACACTACTGACAGAAACCTGCTGTGGAAAACCACGTACCTGGCGCGCCTCGTTCACCTTTGGGACCTGTAAGAAACCAGAGCAGAGGTTAGTAACAGATGAGCAGACGTGTTAATGAGTCTCTGTCTTACAGTCTTTATCTGTTTCTACCTCTACACTGAAACATATCGTACCGGGCAGACCTCGTGCTCCACTTTCACCTTGTCGTCCGGGAGGTCCGAGGGGCCCTCGTGGACCCGGCGGCCCATTGATGCCTCTCTCTCCCGGGGGTCCAGGGGCCCCAGGGGGTCCTGGCAGGCCTGTGTGATAATATGAACAAAAGTATTAAGTATTTTGGCCAACAGAGTGTGTGAAGGTGAAGCTAGTTCACAGATCCACACAGAAATTCTTCTGTTAACAAAGTGAAGTGTGTTAGCATGTAGCTGATTTATCACAGCACAGCAGCATTTCACAATCAGACATGGAGCAGAAACAACAACAGAGCTCTGTGGGACTGCAGAACTTTTCTTATGGCACCATCATCGGGTAAAACCTTCCCTTGGGACACACAGTCAGACATGATGGAGTCCTGGATCAAACCCTCCACAGACCTCCCTCCTCTGCAGGTCTGTGGAGGGTGACATGTCCTAAGTTCTTTAACACATCTAGATGTGAAAACCAGGAAATAAAAGCTGAAATTCTGAACTCATCTTTTGATGCCAAAACTTTAGGAGGGACTGATGGTCTATAGTTGGCTAAAGCACCTGGATCCAGGTTGGGCTTTTTCAGAAGAGGTTTAATTACAGCTACTTTAAAGTACTGTGGCATGTAGCCTGTTGATAAAGACAGATTGATCACATCTAATGTGCTGACTAAGGGTAAAACTTCTTTAAGCAGCCTAGTCGGGATGGGGTCTAAGAGGCAGGTTGATGGTTTAGATGAAGAAATTATTGAAGTTAGTTGGTAAAGACTGAGGGAAGCAAAGCAGTCTAAACATATAACTGGTTTTACAGCTGTTTCTAAAGTTCCTGAGTATTGAGTTAAGTCGGTGCCAGTTGAGGGCAGGTCTTGGTGGATTTTGCTTCTAATAGTTTTATCATTAAAGAAGCTCATGAAGTCGTAACTACTGAGAGCTATGGGAATACTTTGCTCAATAGAGCTGTGACTTTCTGTCAGCCTGGCTACAGTGCTGAAAAGAAACCTGGGGTTGTTCCTGTTTTCATCAACACCAGATGGCTGACAAGCGTTTGCATGATGACCTTTCATATGGGAACTTCTACAGTGAGCCTGTGGAGGATGTGTCTGAGTAACATTTACTGTAAACACTTTAATCCATTTTGGTCACCAAGACAAAGTCAAAGAACAAGACGTATAAATTCTGTTTTAAACATCATGACTTTTCCCTGGAGGACTGAAGCAGCTGAGAAGAAACACAAGCAGTCTGTCTTCATCAGCTGTCTTTATGCAGCCTCACACAGACCACCACAGAAAAGAACAGTAGAGTCTGGCTCACCGGTCGTCAGCTCTTTGAAGACCTGGTTCAGGCTCGAGTTCAGATTCTTCATTTTGCTGTAGACCTCTTCCTGGTTCTTCTCAATGAAGTCCATGAGTCCTCCGTGACGGGCAACCGAGTCATTCAGACCAGAAACACACGTCCACAAGCTGGACACATGTCGGTTCAGTCCTGAATATGGGACCCAGCACAGCAAGGGAGGGGGGGGGTTGAGCTGTAGACATGGACTTGCTTTTGGTTGCATTCATTCAACAATCAAGAACAAGAGAGTTTCTCTTAAATGTACAATTCTGTCATCCTGCCCAACGTCCACTCATTGAGGAATAAGACAGAAGAATCACGTCATCTGTGTGAACGCAGGACGCTTGTCTGGTGGCACGGATGGAGACGTGTCCATCAGACACTGGCTCAGATACAGAGACTGTTGGGCAAGGTACTCCACACCACAAGAAAGGGACACTCCACAGGACAGGGACACTCCACAGGACAGGACACACCACAAGAAAGGGACACTCCACAGCACAGGACACACCACAACATTGGACACACCACAAGAAAGGGACACTCCACAGGACAGGGACACTCCACAGGACAGGACACACCACAAGAAAGGGACACTCCACAAGAAAGGGACACAACACAGGACAGGGACACTCCACAGGACAGGACACACCACAAGAAAGGGACACATCACAGGACAGGTCACACCACAACATTGGACACACCACAAGAAAGGGACACTCCACAGGACAGGGACACTCCACAGGACAGGACACACCACAAGAAAGGGACACATCACAGGACAGGTCACACCACAACATTGGACACACCACAAGAAAGGGACACTCCACAGGACAGGACACACCACAAGAAAGGGACACATCACAGGACAGGTCACACCACAACATTGGACACACCACAAGAAAGGGACACTCCACAGGACAGGACACACCACAAGAAGGGGACACTCCACAGGACAGGACACACCACAAGAAAGGGACACAACACAGGACAGGACACACCACAAGAAAGGGACACTCCACAAGAAAGGGACACAACACAGGACAGGGACACTCCACAGGACAGGACACACCACAAGAAAGGGACACATCACAGGACAGGTCACACCACAACATTGGACACACCACAAGAAAGGGACACTCCACAGGACAGGGACACTCCACAGGACAGGACACACCACAAGAAAGGGACACTCCACAGGACAGGACACACCACAAAAAAGGGACACAACACAGGAAAGGGACACTCCACAGGACAGGACACACCACAAGAAAGGGACACTCCACAGGACAGAACACACCACAAGAAAGGGACACACCACAGGACAGGGACACTCCACAGGACAGGACACACCACAAGAAAGGGACACAACACAGGACAGGGACACTCCACAGGACAGGACACACCACAAGAAAGGGACACATCACAGGACAGGTCACACCACAACATTGGACACACCACAAGAAAGGGACACTCCACAGGACAGGACACACCACAAGAAAGGGACACTCCACAGGACAGAACACACCACAAGAAAGGGGCACAACACAGGACAGGTCACACCACAAGAAAGGGACACAACACAGGACAGGACACACCACAAGAAAGGGACACAACACAGGACAGGGACACTCCACAGGACAGGACACACCACAAGAAAGGGACACATCACAGGACAGGTCACACCACAACATTGGACACACCACAAGAAAGGGACACACCACAGGACAGGACACACCACAAGAAAGGGACACTCCACAGGACAGGACACACCACAAGAAAGGGGCACAACACAGGACAGGGACACTCCACAAGACAGGACACACCACAAGAAAGGGACACAACACAGGACAGGTCACACCACAACATTGGACACACCACAAGAAAGGGACACTCCACAGGACTGGACACACCACAAGAAAGGGACACTCCACAGGACAGGACACACCACAAGAAAGGGACACAACACAGGACAGGGACACTCAACAGGACAGGACACACCACAAGAAAGGGACACAACACAGGACAGGTCACAGCACAATATTGGACACACCACAGGACAGGGACACTCCACAGGACAGGACACACCACAAGAAAGGGACACTCCACAGGACAGGACACACCACAAGAAAGGGACACAACACAGGACAGGTCACACCACAACATTGGACACACCACAGGACAGGGACACTCCACAGGACAGGACACACCACAAGAAAGGGACACAACACAGGACAGGGATACTCCACAGGACAGGACACACCACAAGAAAGGGACACTCCACAGGACAGGACACACCACAAGAAAGGGACACAACACAGGACAGGGACACTCCACAGGACAGGACACACCACAAGAAAGGGACACAACACAGGACAGGGACACTCCACAGGACAGGACACACCACAAGAAAGGGACACAACACAGGACAGGGACACTCCACAGGACAGGACACACCACAAGAAAGGGACACTCCACAGGACAGGACACACCACAAGAAAGGGACACAACACAGGACAGGGACACTCCACAGGAAGGGACACAACACAGGACAGGGACACTCCACAGGACAGGACACACCACAAGAAAGGGACACAACACAGGACAGGGACACTCCACAGGACAGGACACACCACAAGAAAGGGACACAACACAGGACAGGGACACTCCACAGGACAGGACACACCACAAGAAAGGGACACAACACAGGACAGGGACACTCCACAGGACAGGACACACCACAAGAAAGGGACACTCCACAGGACAGGACACACCACAAGAAAGGGACACAACACAGGACAGGACACTCCACAGGACAGGACACACCACAAGAAAGGGACACAACACAGGACAGGTCACACCACAAGAAAGGGACACAACACAGGACAGGGACACTCCACAGGACAGGACACACCACAAGAAAGGGACACAACACAGGACAGGGACACTCCACAGGACAGGACACACCACAAGAAAGGGACACAACACAGGACAGGGACACTCCACAGGACAGGACACACCACAAGAAAGGGACACAACACAGGACAGGACACTCCACAGGACAGGACACACCACAAGAAAGGGACACAACACAGGACAGGGACACTCCACAGGACAGGACACACCATATGGGATAAACACTCTGTGTCTTTTAGAGTTGGACAGCCTTGTTGAATGTTGACAGTACCTTCCTTGATCTTGAGGATGGAGTCGGAGACACCGTCCAACCTCCCACAGACTCCCTCCAGCTTCGACAGCCTCTTCTCGAGCCCATCTCCAGACCTCTTACAGTCTCCTATTTCCACCAGCAGCGTACTCTCGAACCGCTGGACATCCCGGCCCATCCCGTCCAGGCGCTCACCGCTCTCCTCGATGTGCTCCGTCACCTCCTGCTGGATTTTGTCCAGCTCAGAGATGATCTTGTCCTTGGTGTTTCCTGTCAGAGGACGAATAAATAAGTAAGCCAAGTAAGGCTGAATAATGAATCCAGAGACTCTGTATTTCTGAGCCGGGCTCACCAAGGTCGGTGATGACGCTGCCGTGTTTTTGCACCGTGTGTTCGAGCCCCTTCAGGGTATCGTTGATGGAGCTGAAGGTGAGGATGACCTCAGACAGCTCGCCCTGCAGTGTCTTCAGCTGGTTGCTGTTGATGGAGCCTCCGATCACGCTGTGGCCATCTAGAGGCTTCTCAGCATCCAACCCAGGTCCACGTCCACTGGCACCACCAGAGCTCCCAGAACCGCCACCTAGCAGGGGTTTAGTTTGCATACTTTCATTCTCTGTTCATAAAATGTCCTCACATTAAAATCTTTGGCAGCCGGTCCATCCTGCCGGGAGATGTCTTTGACTATTATGGACAAAATCACAGTTAGCAGCAGCTTTTCCAAAAAAGGTTTTTATGACATTAGAATATGTTCAGTCAGAAATTACACTGACTGGATCCAGGAAGAGGAAAAGTTTTCTTTCAAATGAGCGTATCATTAAATGTTTAACGTTCTGTGAATAACTGAAACAATATTCAAACTTAAGGAAACAACAGCAGCTTTTTGTGGCTGGTTGGTTTCGTAAGTTGAGGTCAGACATGTGAACTGGTGGAGTTTGATGAAGGTCATAAACAGACTGAGGAGACTCTGCCTGACAAGACAAACTGCAGGGAACCAAAGGCCCACAGATGTTGATGCAGGATGTTTGAACAGTTTTTGTGTAAAAAGGCAGCGAAACACAGAATTTGGTTTGTGATTGGACGAGCAGAGATTCTGTGACTGTGCCGACAGAAAAAGAACTCTAATAAAACAGAGACACCAAATATCAGGGCCGTGAGCTCACCAGATCGAGACCAGATTTTAATAGTATTTTTAAGAAATCAAGCTGAATTACATGAACATCTTTATTAATTTCCTACATTCTGGTGACAGCAGACAGAAATGTGTCAGTAAGGCATGTTTTTAGTCTGACAGCCTATTTATGTTTATGCGTATTATTGTGATTATTTTCATATAATGTGCATTCATTTATCTACTGCTGCTGCACGTCTCACCTCCAAATGGATGCTTTCCAATATAACTACACTCATATATAATTTGCCTATACAAGTTATATATCAGTAAAAGCATTTTCATAAACACTTAGCAGAATAAAAGAGATCAACACCAAAATGTTTTTATTGACGCTGCAGCTGCTGCAGGCCGCCTGGTGTTCACGCTGAGATTTTAGGCCACATAACAATTCCTTCTTTGTGAAGATGATTTTAGATGTTGCTTACTCTTTATAGCCGGTAGCCTATTTACAACATTAAGATCTAGTCACAAAATAGTTTTTCAAGCGGCTGTGCTGGAAAGCTCTCCGTCTTGACTGTGTGGATCCCAGCTGTGGGCAGATCGGTCCTGCAAATGAAAAAATGGAATACAAACACAGCAGAGAGGCTTGGAAATGTAAAAACTCACCGTATATGGTAATAATGTATCATATGGTAACTGCGGTCTATATAAATCCTCATGATGTGAATGCTCACACCAAACAACCTGAAGTGCCTTAAAAAATAAAGCCTGCTGCAGTTTGTTACACTGGTTGTCAGGGTGCCTCCTCTGTTTTTTGGAGGTTTAAAATTAGAAGGTGGACGTGTTTTTATTTCTGTAAAAGGAAAAGAAGGCTGCAGGTGACAGTTCAACAAAGTCTAACTTAGTGCAGCTCTCAGATCTGTTTCTCCTGTAGATCTATTTCTTTAATATCTGCTGAGTCATGATTCAGTCTTCCCTCCTCTTTGTGTGTTTGTTTGGGGAAGTGACCTCTTTAAATGTGACTGTGGCTCCTTTTCACCTCGATGAGAAATGAATTTATTTTAATTTAACTCCTGGACCTTATACAGGTCCTGTGTTCAAAACTTTCCATGTTATCACTCCAACTTTCTCACGCAGTGAAAAACAAATGTTTATGTGGCATGAGAGTGTAAAAGTGCAGACTGCGTGAATCTTGCGAGATCTCGTCGCACACGACTAAATACATCAGTTAAAATGGGTAAAAGTGTAACTTTGGTCAATTTAAACGTGTTTCTCTATACATGATGCAAGAACGTGAAAGCAAGGGCGAAGTGAACAATCACCGGATTGGTTGATCTGACCTGTAGGTGTGTCCTGCCCGGTTTTACATTGACCGGTGCACCTGCTGACGTCGCCTCGCAGCAGGCGGACCTCGTCCTCCAGGTGCGAACAGATCTGGGAACAGCCTTCTCCCCCTGAGTCCAGTCTGACCTGAAGGCTGTTGATGTGGCTCTGCATCAGCCCCAGTGCATCCTGGGAATGATTCTTGAGCCTCTGCAGCTCGTCCTCCACCTTCCCGCACAGCTCGCAGTCCTGGCCCAGCAGCTCCACCTCGGTCACGATGCGGTTGAAGTGTTCGCCGTGATCCCCCGTCAGAGCCTTGATCTTCCTCACGTCGTGGTTCAGGTCCACAACCTGGAGACCATTTACACGTTAGCATTCATAATGATCAAACAGTAACGGTGTAAGTTCTCCTTATTTAATAACTTTAATGTGTTCAGACTGCTTCACGCGTCTGTCCTCAGCTCATGTTTGTATTTGTGCACTTCAAACATCACCTGGTGATTACAGGTGTGTAAAAGGTCTCACCTTGTTGGTCAGAGTCTCTCCGGACACCGACAGGTCCTTCAGTCGGGTGTTAAAATGTCGAATCTGATCCTCGTTGGCGAACACTCTCCACTCCAGAGACTTCTCTGTAGTATTTTCACTTCCTCCTCCTCCTCCTTCTCCTCCTCCTCCTTCTCCCCCCTCAGACCCCCCACAGCGGCACCCCTCCAGCCTCCGGCTTAGGAGGGAGGTATTGTTTTCCAGCTTCAAAAGCCTCTTGTGGTGCTCGCTCACCCTGTCCTTCACCAGCCCCACTTCCAGCTCCACATCTGCGATCCTGAAGGCCTGGTCATCGAAGCGGTCCAGGAACACAGCCCTCAGGTCCCCCAGTTCTCTGTGGAAGTAGTCCTTCAGGTCGTTCTCCAGGTATGAGCAGCTCTGTTCAGTCCTCTGCACCGTATTGTTGATCCGTCGCTCCAGGTCTTTCAGTCGGGTGTCCAGTCTATCCTCCGTCACCACAACATCCCTCCTTCCTCCCCCTACGCCTCCATCAAAACCTCCTCCTGTGGAGCCTCCTCCTCCTCCACTGAGCTCCTTGTCCAGGCGGTTCTGCAAAACATCAAAGTCCTCTGAGGCCGAGCTGATCTTGCGCTCAGCGTCAGTGATGCGGTTCTGAAGGTCACTGACGGCATCGCAGCATCCCTGCGAACGCACAACCTCCCGTCGCAGCCCGTCCAGGCCCTGCCGATACCGAACGTCCATGGCATTTAGCTGCTTCTCCAGAGCTCGAATACTCTCCCTGTCCGCCTGCTGCTGTCTGCGCAGATCCTCCACACCGGCCTGCAGAACACACAACAGTGAAATCTGTCGTACTGCTGACACACTTGGGTCTGAATGCCCTCTGAGGGTCGGGGGCCTCGTGTTATTTTGGATTACTGGCTCATTAAAGGAGGTGGATGTGATACCTGACAGGAAGAGCAGGACAGCGACACCCTCCTCTCCAGCTCCCTCAGGATCTCCTCCCTCAGCGAGCTCAGCCTCTCTCCACTCAGTCCTTCTCCGTCCAGGTCCTTTCCTTTCCCGTTCACCAGGTGGTTGCTGATGTTGACCAGGGTTTTATCGTGGGCCTGTTGGAGACACATCAGCTACAGTTTTCATTTAAATTCTGCGGCATTCAAATTTATTTCATAACAGATGTTCTCACAGGTCACTTTTCAGACACAGCAGGTCTACACCGTACCATGTGTTCCCACCATAGAGAAATATGACGTTAGCCACCGTTAAATGCACCCCGGGGCCAGAGCGGGGGACGTTGAATCCTAGCCTCAGCCTGGCTGAGTATAAATACAGTAAGATTGTTATTCACGTCGGCGGTAATGACTCCTGGTTACGCCAATCAGAGGTCACTAAGATTAATGTTGAGTCGGTGTGGTCATACGCAAAAACAATTGTCGGACACCGTAGTTTTCTCTGGACCCCTGCCCAATCTGACCAGTGATGACATGTATAGCCGCATGTCGTCATTCCGCCGCTGGTTATCGAGGTGGTGTCCAGCAAACGATGTGGGCTTTGTAGATCACAGAGTTGAGACCAGGAGGCAGAGTCGTAGTCTAACACACTTCTCTGCTCCTCCGTTCCAGGAGTTACCAAGCCAAAACTCCATAGTGACGGCGTCTGCCCCATCAACAGTGCAAAAGAAGAGGAGCGTTAAATGTATGAATGAAAGAAAGGTGTTCCAGTAAATGAACCAATATTAGATTATAATATTGATTCATTTTGTCTTACTGAAACCTGGCTGGCTGATGGAGAATATGTGAGCCTAAAAGCTATAACGTACTGATATAATGATGAGGTTTTTTCTTGGAAATTTGTCCCAAAAACTCCCCTCGTCTTTCTTTCGGGGTCTAGCACTTTAAATGGTAACTTACACCCACAAAAACAGATGGCGCCAATTATCGGCAAAGCACGTTTCCCTCCTGACTGTTCGACACGATTGCTGTAACACACTCAAAGTGGCTCTGAAGTTTTACCACTGAGATGGACAGCCTGACAGAAATACCAGTTTATTTCCATTTGTGTGTATTTACTGTAGCCCAAATATCAAGTCATCCATTTCCAAATGTGTTCATTTTATTTAGCAGTGCTTTAAATGTGACCATTTTATTTAAAAATACATTGAAACGTTCTTTTACTTAAAAGATGTTAGAAAAAACAACCTGCTTCATTTTATTTCATTCAGTGTGTTTTTATTATAATTATTTTCTGCTCTGGGGTCCAGCGGCGCCGTGCTTTTGGTGATGTGAAGCTTGATGCGGCTGCTCTGCCGTGGAAACCCGTTGCATGAAGCTTTCTACGACCTGTTCCCGAGCTAATCCGAAGGCCACACGACGTTTGGGGGTCTGTAGCTGCTGACTCTGCAGAAAGTTGGAGACTTCTGCGCCTCAGCGTGAGCTGACCCCGCTCTGTGGTTTTAGTGCCTGAGCTTCTGTTGTTCCCAATCGCTTTGTTATAATCGCACTGACAGCTGTCTGTGGAATATTTAGTGAGGAAACTTTACAAATAGACTTATTGCACAGATGGAAACCCGTCACAGTACCATGCCTGAATTCACTGAGCTCCTCTCTCCTCTTCTCTCTCTCCCTCTGAGTGCAACCTCATCCCATTAATGCATGTTACTAACTCGACTTCTTCCCTTTCCCGTGGTCGTGTGCTTCCTCCTCCTGTCGCTTCCTGCGGGTGTTGCTGGCTCTGGAGCTGTGGAGTCTGGATCCGTGGTTGGGAGTCTCCTGCTGCCCCTGTGTTCCTGCTCGACGCCCTCTGCTACAGTTGCAGAGTACCTTACTACCCCTAGTTACAGTTGCTGTTACTAGTCCTATTGCTATTATTACTGTTATTATTATTATCATTAACATTACTATAAATATCTGTACCATTTTACCTTTACTGACTGTACCTGTGTGTAGACTGTGTAGGCCGCCTCCCACTAAGACAGGACTGCTATCCTAATTTCAGTCCTTCTCAATCTGATCTTGTTGCTGCAGGCTCGCTGTGAACAGAATGATGGACTTGTGTTGAACATATTGAAAAATATCATTATTGCCGACATTTTGGTGAAAGTTGTAGCATGTAAGACGCCTCTGGAGCAACGAGGGGTTAGGTGTCTTGCTCAGAGACACAATGGTGGATGGGTCACAGTGGGGGATTGAACCCGGGTCTCTCACACCAAAGGCATGTGTCTTAGCCACTGCGCCACCACCCCAGGAAGAAGAAGGAGAAGAACATTGGGAGCGCTGCCTGATCAATAAAACAATGAGTTTGTGTGCTGCCAGAGACCGGACTGACCCCCCAGGACCCACAGGTAAAGTGGAAACAGTGACTCACCTGTGTGCGGTTGTCCAGCTGGTCCAGTTTGGTCTGAATGCTGTGAATTGTCTCTTTTATCTCCGGCTGAGCTGCATCAGCAGGGTTCCTTCCTCCTGAAGAGGAACCTCCTCCTCCGGTGAAGCCCGGTTTGTTAGCCTCCTGCTGCAAGTGTTTATTTAGGGTGGACTGAAGATCCTGGAGGTTCCTGGTCAGGCTCTGGATCTTCTCCTCCAGATGCTTCATCTTCTCGTTCTCAACTCGTCCTGAAAGACAAAGGAAGCAGTGACTTTACAGTCCAGCAGAGGTGGAGGGGCCGCAGTAAGAGCAGTTCATCCTGGTGACCAGCAGAGGTCAGCACAGCTTATAGAAGGTCTGATGGTTTCCAGCAGGTTGGATCGTGAGGACGGCTCAGTGATCACTGATTCAGGCTTAACGTTCTATCTGTACGTACACTTTGACACGTGTCTGTGTAAAGTGTGGGACTTTACATTAGTGACGGGTATCACCCCTCACCCCACAAACTGGATAAAAAGGCCGGTTTTCACAGCCGCTCAGCTTCGGCTTCGTCTCACACGTGTTCCTCACCGCTGGTTTCACCTTCTGGGATCATTGAACTCTTCTCTGGACGTTTTTATTTGCTGTTCTCGCCGCCGATCGATCGCCGCCTGAGCTGCAGCTGGTCTGATCGTCTCTCTACTCTGTCTGGGAGGCTTTAGTTTAGTGACTCTGACTCGTTTCTGGAGGTTTGACTCACCGCTAAAGGAAAAAGCATCTTTCACTTCAGTTTATTGATCAAAAGTTAACAAAACTATTTCCTGACCTGTTTCAGTCCTCCTCTCACTCAGATAGAAAAAACTCCCCAGCTGCCGTCTTTCTCATTTAATGCTACCTGTGAGCATGAACCAATCAGGACGAGGAGCATCTGAGACCCAAAACTTTTATGTAACAGTTATTTGAAAGAAGAAAAAATAAAACTGATCACCCTGCTCGTCCATACCGAGAGGGAAAATACCAAATATGGACCAGTTCGGCTGTGAATGAGGTCCTCTGTGGGGATCGGTGTCACTGTAAGGGTACTGGTTTCTGTGCTGATATGGTAACATTTTAAACGACACCCAACCCTAGTTTAGATCCAGTTTATAGGGCCCATGTGGGTTCATCCTGCTCCTGATGCGGAACCTGTCCTCACCAGCCGTGTTTCCATCAACGTTGTTTTTTTCATGCACATTTTGAAGTGTCGCATTAAAAAAGGCTGATGGGAAAAACATCCTTTCACAAAAACTCTGCTCGCTTTGTGGACAAAGAGGAAATGCTCTAGATGGGAGACAGAAGCAGGTTTGCTGAATAAGTTCTGACGTAGCAAACTCTCGTCTGATCTCCTGGGAGCAGTTTGCCCCTTGAAACCCATTCTCAGGTTCACGCGGCTGGTTTTTGTTCTGGTTTGGAACGTGTTCGTCTTCTTTATTACAGCCACGTGTGACGCAGCTACGCTCGCTCATATTTCACATTTACTGTTGCTTTCTTTTTTGCAACATTTCAAACGTCTCTTTAAAAAATGAGATGGAAACATTGCTACTGTGACCTTTCAGGTTCGGCCACAGGACGTGAGGTCCAAGAGGTTTTATCTGAGGATTTCTGTTCAGACAATGTGTGAAATGAGAATCCACTAACCGCTCTGTCCAGATCCAGAACTGCCTCCTCCATGTCCTCCTCCCCCCTGTCCTGGTCTGGGCTGAGGTCTGGTGGTGGAAATCTGGGTTCCTCCAGCTGGACCATCGTTGCAGTCTTCTCCACTGTAGCCGTCGCAGCACTTCCACTCCATCTCCGTGACCATTTTGTAGGCCACTTTGTAGCGTGGCCTCATGTAGGTCCGATATCTGCAGAGGTCAGAGCAGCGAGCTCGATGTCAAACAACATACAGTCATTAATTAATCATCAGGAGAAGAACCAAAGCAAAGGGAGGGAACATCTCTGATAAACAGGGAGTCTGTGAGAGTTCTTCCTGCTACGTCAGGAACCGCTCGTCTTCAAACGGGGCGGCTGTGCTGCTCTAGAGAACAGCGACGGCGAGGAGCACAGCACGCTGCTGGCGTGGGCGGGGCTTATAGTCTTCGCTGTGTGTGTGTGTGTGTGTGTGTGTGTGTGTGTGTACTCACACCACCACCCTGCTGCACTGTCCACCCCCCCAGCT
This sequence comes from Lepomis macrochirus, assembly GCA_024633595.2. Lineage (NCBI taxonomy): Eukaryota > Metazoa > Chordata > Actinopteri > Centrarchiformes > Centrarchidae > Lepomis > Lepomis macrochirus. The sequence goes on from JALXJV020000006.1 coordinate 38,773,401, forward strand.
GCAGGGATGATAATCGGGCTTCACGTAGGTTTCCACTCCGTCCTCGACCACACAGCTCACCGTCTTTGTCACGACAAACGCACACCAGTTCCTGTTCAACACACACACACACACACACACACACACACACACACAGGTTTCAGTCACATGACAAGACAAAAAGCAACACCAGAAAGTTCAGCATTGATCATGTGACCAATGAAAACCAAGTGGACAGACGAGGACCTGTTTTATTCAGACCTGCACTTCATAAACTGTTCCCAGATCTCTGGCCCCCATCGAACCACAGTACAAAGATCTCTGTCCCCCATCGAACCACAGTACAAAGATCTCTGTCCCCCATCGAACCACAGTACAAAGATCTCTGTCCCCCATCGAACCACAGTACAAAGATCTCTGGCCCCATCGAACCACAGTACAAAGATCTCTGTCCCCCATCGAACCACAGTACAAAGGTCTCTGTCCCCCATCGAACCACAGTACAAAGATCTCTGTCCCCCATCGAACCACAGTACAAAGATCTCTGTCCCCCATCGAACCACAGTACAAAGATCTCTGTCCCCCATCGAACCACAGTACAAAGATCTCTGTCCCCCATCGAACCACAGTACAAAGGTCTCTGTCCCCCATCGAACCACAGTACAAAGATCTCTGTCCCCCATCGAACCACAGTACAAAGATCTCTGGCCCCATCGAACCACAGTACAAAGATCTCTGTCCCCCATCGAACCACAGTACAAAGGTCTCTGTCCCCCTTCGAACCACAGTACAAAGATCTCTGTCCCCCATCGAACCACAGTACAAAGATCTCTGGCCCCATCAAACCACAGTACAAAGATCTCTGTCCCCCATCGAACCACAGTACAAAGGTCTCTGGCCCCCATCGAACCACAGTACAAAGGTCTCTGTCCCCCATTGAACCACAGTACAAAGATCTGTCCCCCATCGAACCACAGTACAAAGATCTCTGTCCCCCATCGAACCGCAGTACAACGGTCTCTGTCCCCAATTGAACCACAGTACAAAGCTCTGTCCCCCATCGAACGGCAGTACAACGGTCTCTGTCCCCCATTGAACCACAGTACAAAGATCTGTCCCCCATCGAACCACAGTACAAAGGTCTCTGTCCCCCATCGAACCACAGTACAAAGATCTCTGTCCCCCATCGAACCACAGTACAAAGATCTCTGTCCCCCATCGAACCACAGTACAAAGATCTCTGTCCCCATCGAACCACAGTACAAAGGTCTCTGTCCCCCATCGAACCACAGTACAAAGATCTCTGTCCCCCATCGAACCACAGTACAAAGCTCTGTCCCCATCGAACCACAGTACAAAGATCTCTGTCCCCATCGAACCACAGTACAAAGATCTCTGTCCCCCATCGAACCACAGTACAAAGATCTCTGTCCCCCATCGAACCACAGTACAAAGATCTCTGTCCCCCATCGAACCACAGTACAAAGGTCTCTGTCCCCCATCGAACCACAGTACAAAGATCTCTGTCCCCCATCGAACCACAGTACAAAGATCTCTGTCCCCATCGAACCACAGTACAAAGATCTCTGTCCCCATCGAACCACAGTACAAAGCTCTGTCCCCATCGAACCACAGTACAAAGATCTCTGTCCCCATCGAACCACAGTACAAAGATCTCTGTCCCCATCGAACCACAGTACAAAGATCTCTGGCCCCATCGAACCACAGTACAAAGATCTCTGTCCCCATCGAACCACAGTACAAAGGTCTCTGTCCCCATCGAACCACAGTACAAAGATCTCTGTCCCCCATCGAACCACAGTACAAAGATCTCTGTCCCCCATCGAACCACAGTACAAAGATCTCTGGCCCCCATCGAACCACAGTACAAAGGTCTCTGTCCCCCATCGAACCACAGTACAAAGATCTCTGTCCCCCATTGAACCACAGTACAAAGATCTCTGTCCCCCATCGAACCACAGTACAAAGGTCTCTGTCCCCCATCGAACCACAGTACAAAGATCTCTGTCCCCCATCGAACCACAGTACAAAGATCTCTGTCCCCCATCGAACCACAGTACAAAGGTCTCTGGCCCCCATCGAACCACAGTACAAAGGTCTCTGTCCCCCATCGAACCACAGTACAAAGATCTCTGTCCCCCATTGAACCACAGTACAAAGATCTGTCCCCCATCGAACCACAGTACAAAGATCTCTGTCCCCCATCGAACCGCAGTACAACGGTCTCTGTCCCCAATTGAACCACAGTACAAAGCTCTGTCCCCCATCGAACGGCAGTACAACGGTCTCTGTCCCCCATTGAACCACAGTACAAAGATCTGTCCCCCATCGAACCACAGTACAAAGATCTGTCCCCCATCGGACCACAGTACAAAGCTCTGTCCCCCATCGAACGGCAGTACAAAGCTCTGTCCCCCATCGAACGGCAGTACAACGGTCTCTGTCCCCCATCGAACGGCAGTACAACGGTCTCTGTCCCCCATTGAACCACAGTACAAAGCTCTGTCCCCCATCGAACCACAGTACAAAGCTCTGTCCCCCATCGAACGGCAGTACAACGGTCTCTGTCCCCCATCAAACCACAGTACAAAGATCTGTCCCCCATCGAACCACAGTACAAAGATCTGTCCCCCATCGAACCACAGTACAAAGATCTGTCCCCCATCGAACCACAGTACAAAGATCTCTGTCCCCCATCGAACGGCAGTACAACGGTCTCTGTCCCCCATTGAACCACAGTACAAAGATCTGTCCCCCATCGAACCGCAGTACAAAGATCTGTCCCCCATCGAACCACAGTACAAAGATCTGTCCCCCATCGAACCACAGTACAAAGATCTCTGTCTCCCATCGAACCACAGTACAAAGGTCAGTCCCCCATCGAACCACAGTACAAAGATCTCTGTCCCCCATCGAACCACAGTACAAAGATCTGTCCCCCATCGAACCACAGTACAAAGATCTCTGTCCCCCATCGAACCACAGTACAAAGATCTGTCCCCCATCGAACCACAGTACAAAGGTCTCTGTCCCCCATCGAACCACAGTACAAAGATCTGTCCCCCATCGAACCGCAGTACAAAGATCTGTCCCCCATCGAACCGCAGTACAAAGATCTGTCCCCCATCGAACCGCAGTACAAAGATCTGTCCCCCATCGAACCACAGTACAAAGATCTCTGTCCCCCATCGAACCGCAGTACAAAGATCTGTCCCCCATCGAACCGCAGTACAAAGATCTCTGTTCCCCATCGAACCACAGTACAAAGATCTGTCCCCCATCGAACCACAGTACAAAGATCTCTGTCCCCCATTGAACCACAGTACAAAGATCTGTCCCCCATCGAACCACAGTACAAAGATCTCTGTCCCCCATCGAACCACAGTACAAAGATCTGTCCCCCATCGAACCACAGTACAAAGTAGTGTTAATTTCGTTAACGAAAACTAAACGAAAATATTTTCGTCAACGCACATTTTTCACCGAACGAAAACTAGACGAGACGAGACTAAAATCCCCACTAATAAACAATAACTGGGAGTAAATCAGAAATAATTTTCGTAGACTAATAAAGACGAGACGAAAATGCAGTTTGGTAAATAAAGACTGGGCTAAAATCTATGGACATTTTAGGTCACGAACAAAGACGAGACGAAAATTACATATTATATGATATGGTTTTGTCAAATCCTGTCTCCTCCTCCGCCTCCTCCTCGTCAGCTCTTCCGCCACACACCCACTTTCAAACCTGGAGCGGGCGGGCACAGAGTAGCCTACACAACACATGGAGCAGACAGGAGTTGGATTCACGCCGAGGCGGCGACAGGTTAAAAGTAAAACATGCTTTGCACGGGGCTCGGGAGAAAGAGGAGACGTGATATATGGACACATTTTCGCTTGCCTTTTGTTGGCATGACTGTTGAATTTTTGTAGTTTAAATGTTAAAACGTGTACAACTGTGATTAAAAATTAATTCCTGTTCAGTTTATTTGCAAGTTAAAAAGATTTCATACGTTCTAGCAAGCTATATATAGCCTTTATATACCATGTGAACTAGCTGGCAGGAAAGCACTTTTGTTGTATCAGTTGGAGTTTTTTTTTTTTCACAACATTGACCTCAAATCTATTTATTTTATTATTCTATGTGAACTAGCTTTAAACAGCCAGCACTTGTGTTAAGTTCATAAGACACTTTATTTTATTTATTTGTTTCCTTTGTCAGGTGTATTTTATTTGTTTTAATGCAAGCATTTGTGTTTGTGTCTTTGAACCTTAACAATGTTCAAAATAAATATGCAAATATTGTCAGAACATCTTCCATGTCTGCATGTGTTCCTTAAAATTGTGTTTTTTATCAAAAAGATGAGAGAAAATGTTGAAATGTGAAATAATTTTAGGAAATGTTAAATATTATCTGCTGACAAAAAAGTAAAAGGTTAAAATGATGTCCTGACTTAAACTAGACTAAAATGTTGACAGTTTTTGTTGACTAAAACTAAACGAATAAAATTATGTTTTCTTGGACTAAAATAAAGACTAAAATGCTCGACTTATAGTCGACTAAAACTAGACTAAATAAAAATGGGATGATGTCGACTAAATGTGATAAAAACTAACAAGCGATGCTGAAACTGGACTAAAACTGAAACTAAATTTAAAAATGGCTGGTAAAATTAACACTAGTACAAAGGTCTCTGTCCCCCATCGAACCACAGTACAAAGGTCTCTGTCCCCCATCGAACCACAGTACAAAGATCTGTCCCCCATGGAACCACAGTACAAAGATCTCTGTCCTCCATCGAACCACAGTACAAAGATCTGTCCCCCATCGAACCACAGTACAAAGATCTGTCCCCCATGGAACCACAGTACAAAGATCTCTGTCCCCCATGGAACCACAGTACAAAGATCTCTGTCCCCCATCGAACCACAGTACAAAGATCTGTCCCCCATGGAACCACAGTACAAAGATCTCTGTCCCCCATGGAACCACAGTACAAAGATCTCTGTCCCCCATTGAACCACAGTACAAAGATCTGTCCCCCATGGAACCACAGTACAAAGATCTCTGGCCCCCATGGAACCGCAGTACAAAGATCTGTCCCCCATCGAACCGCAGTACAAAGATCTGTCCCCCATCGAACCGCAGTACAAAGATCTGTCCCCCATCGAACCGCAGTACAAAGATCTGTCCCCCATCGAACCACATTACAAAGATCTCTGTCCCCCATCGAACCGCAGTACAAAGATCTGGCCCCCATCGAACCACAGTACAAAGGTCTCTGGCCCCCATCGAACCACAGTACAAAGATCTGTCCCCCATCGAACCACAGTACAAAGATCTGTCCCCCATCGAACCACAGTACAAAGATTCAATTCAATTCAATTCAGTTTTATTTATATAGCGCCAAATCACAACAACAGTTATCTCACAGCGCTTTTCATAAAGAGCAGGTCTAGACCGTACTCTGAAGTTATTTACAGAAGCCCAACAATTCCCTCATCTGTCCCCTGATCTGATCGAACCACAGTACAAAGATCTCACTGAGGAGGTCTCACTCTGTCAGTTTCTGAATGGCCATTTTTTTACAATCAAATACGACACTGTGTTTCTTACGTGACATTTCTTTGCAATCATTGGCCAAATTATGTGACGGGAATATAAGGTTAAATAAAGCTTTTTGATCAGACTGTCCTGATGGATGTAGTCTGGGTTGGTGATGGCCCAATGGATAAGATTACACCTTTGGTGTGAGAGACCCCGGTTCAATCCCCTACTGTGACCCATCCAACATTGTGTCCCTGAGCAAGAGACTTAACCCCTCATTGCTCCAGAGGCGTGAGACCTCTGAGACCTCTATACAGCAATTGTAAGTCGCTTTGGATAAAAGTGTCAGCTAAATGAATAAATGTAAATGTCTGTCGGGCAGCTGACTGACAGATGACTGGCTCTTAAACGCTTCTGTTTAGACAGACTGCAGATCATCTGACAGCTTCACACACTGAGACTCATTACACACAACAACACACTCGTTGTTCTTGTGTGTCTCCTGTTGCCGATGTCATCAGTGTGTGACGAAGATGAATGTGTCTCTGCGTCGGCCATGTTGGATCAGCAGCAGACAAACTGTGTCTCTTTGTGTTTCAATTCAATTATATTGATTTTTCTGGAATCCAGAACAACAAGCAGGAATTTAACTTGTCCTGCTGCAGAGCCAAACAGATCTTTAACGTCCAGATCATGTTCAGCGTCTAGGTAATAAAAAAGTATAATCAGGAAAATGTACTTAAAGCAGAAAAAATGCCATCCTCAACCAACAGGCCGACCAAAACATTATTAACAATAAGAGCCGGAGCGTCCTGTACGTGCGCTGCGTAAATGAAGCAGGACCCCGCCTCCTGTTTACAATTTTGAAAAGGGGATGAAGAATGATTATCTTTCTGGGCACAAGAAGGGAACGAGCTCCGACTGACCAGCAGTCAGGTAAACTGTTTCCTCTCCAGGTCTGATGTCAGCAGATCACAGTAACGTGAAGTTCGAGCCAGCTGGCACCGAGTCTCTCTCTTACCAGACTTTGTGTCGGACCTCTGTCAGAGTGAAATACAGCTATTTATAATGTTTGATAACCGCCAACGTGCAGCTCGGAAAAGATAACCGGGTCGTGTGTAAACATGCGAATATATGAGCGCGCACAAAATGAAACTTGTGCATTCCAGCAGCGACATGTGTGACGACCAGTCCAGACAGAATACGGGCCTGACGGCACTCCTCAGATCCGTCTCCATTTTAAGGCTGAGTTTACAACTCTGGATATTTGCAAGATGGAGATCTCTGGAGAGCAATGGATTTACATTGACTATTGACCGTTAGCCAGTATGATTAGCGGGACGTTTGGGTGATCTGGATCACGTATCCAGTCGCATCCTAGTTTATATTTGAAACTGCATTAGAGGAAACCTGGGGGCCTGTTTGAAGGGGCCTGATGGAGCTGATAACATTAATATCTTCCAGGGATCGTTATCTATAATTTACAGTTTGTGAGCAGAGAAGATGCTGGATCATGGGCCATTACAAGCACAGAACCAGACGTCTTTAACAAGTCCCACAGACCACCTTCAGCCAGTAGGACCACGGCCGTCAGCCTAGCTGACCCCGGCTCTAAGATCATGTTGTTTTATGTAGTCCTGTATTTGTTGCTGTCCCTGCGGCCCAGTGAAGGCGTGTTAGAGGTAAGTGCTGATTATCAGCGCTTTGATTCCTGCTTCAGGGAGAGATCCTATAAATCCAGCTACTCCCCCATTTCCCTTTTCTTCCCCAAATTATTTTGTTTGTTTGTTTTTCTCCCCACAAGGACTCGCTAGGTTTCTTCTGAATGTCAAAGAAATCTTGGTTAAATTTTGAAGTCAGTTCCGGCAGTCCTCTGTTTGGTGTCCCGGTCACAGAAACCGCTGTGTTAGGGACAAGGTTTGGGGATCCAGACTGCCAGTTAGAGTTCATGTCTGACAAATATTGCTTTTGTCTTATAAAATGTCTTTCAGTACATGACCCCCTATCAGCCACAACAACCAGAAGGCAGCAGCAGAAAACAAAAGACACAGAGCACAGAAGAACCTCAGGTCCACCACCAAAACCTCCTCTTCTGGATCCCAGCAGGCAAACAAAAAATACTCCTTTTGAAATTGAATCCAAAAGTTGGTCAATGAAAATTAAAACAAAGTGACGCCTCTCGTGTTTGATAAACAAGCTAAGTGATGTTAGCTCCCAGAGTTGGCCTGTGCTGCTGGCGGCCTCAGGGCCAGGCGCTTTGATGGCGGGTCTACGGAGAGCAGGATGGAGCTGCAGAGTGATCCGGTTCTGCAGAATGGGTGAAATTTGAACACCAGACCTTTTGGCTTGTTGCCTGTCACTGTAGGACGAACTGCGCCTCTTCCGATGGCGAGTACACGCACGCCATTTTTGTTTGAAGCACTAGCATACAGATGCCCTGAGCTAAGTGTGTGTGAGACAAACATTTGGTTTGCATTCACTTCACACGGGGTAACCTGGATGGAATACAGTTCTCCTTGTGATAATCTTCATAAACCAGATTAAATCTAACTGACCACCACACACTGTCTGAACAATTCCACCTTAAAAAGACAAACTGTTGGTACACTGTTCCCCCCCCTGAGGATTAAAAACATGATGCAACGCTGAAGGCACGAGTGACATCAGACACAGGAACCAAACCCAAACTAAATATTTACTGCAGATCTACAGTTAACATGGAGACACAAAATAAGATCACATAAAGCCTGAGATGATTCATTTAAAGATCTGACTGTGGAACGCCAGCTGCAAAATAAAGAAGCTCATCAAATACAGAGAGTGGTTGGTGGCAGATCAAGGATCAGGACATCCATACTTCAAACTGAGGCCCTGTACCAGAGGCACCAGACACCTCGGGCCCCAGGGCTTGTTCGAGGAACAATCCTGACTACATGTAAAAAAAAATTTTAAAAAACATGTCTACAGCATCAGTTCATTATCCAGCAAAGAGAGAGAGAGTCTGCAGCTCTGTAACATGGATCAGGAACCTAAACTGAACATTTCTGATTCTTTCTGATGACAGATTAATAAATCAACACCATGGCTCCGTGCTGCGGGTTACTGTCGCCACAATGACCATCTGCATGACTGAGAACCTTCACACATCGATTTCTTTCTGATTAAGAACTCTGAGTTGCAGATTCAGTCAGATGGCAGTCAAATATCCCAATTCAAATAAAACGCAGAAACAAGACATTAAAACATTTTCTCTGAATGATTTCGGTCAAACACCTTCAATCAAGTGTAAACACATGCTCAAGGGTCCCATCCATTTATCGTTATTATCGCGGATGTTATCGGTCTATATGAGCACATTGCAGATAAATCAGCTAAAATGTGTTGCATAGTTTGCCCACCAGAGGGCGCTGCAGCTCCTGTTAACAACACGAAACAAAAGAATGAGCTGACCGGAGCGACGGAGCGTGCAGAAACAGCAGCGTGTTTAATGTCACAGTAGGTGAGCGGTGGAGGCTACGCTGCTGACAGACTGTAGGTTTATTTCTGACAGTTCTACTGAACCGTCGTCTCATTTCTCTCAAACTCATCACTTCTAAATATTTCACGCTGCACATTGCTAAATTAGCCACAAAGCTAACGCAGTGTTTACCAGAGGAGGAGCGCTAATATTAAAGCCGTTTAAACTAAAGTGTTTAACGTATTCTAAATATATCTGCGAGACGGTGGTGCGTCGGAAATGACGAAACCAGAAGGGACGTGATAAGTTTGATTTATACTCCTGTGTAGGGTCTACATGCGTAGCCTACGCCGTAGCTACTAGCCAGGCACTTATGCTATTGCGTCTCTGTGTCCGTCAGTCTGCGATTACACCACCAAACACTAGTCGGCAGTAGCGCTACAGCGTCCACCATGTTGACTTTGGCCAGCCGAGCAGGCTAACTCCCTGTTTAGCGCTCCGCTAACGTGAAAGGGGGTAAAACTGTAAAAGTGCGGCTGGTGCAGCCTTTTCAAATGTTACCGAGCGAATGGATCACAGTCTGACAGTGAAACGAGTCATTTCGCTCGGGTTGTAACGGTCAAATATTTTGATCCACCGTGTTACAGCCGCCGTTTTGGCCGCTAGTAAAAGTTACTTCAAAGCGCTGGGTACTTCCTGTCGGCTCGGAGGCGTTGCGAGGCTACCCAGCCGACCAATCACAGAGCTTACGGTCTGCGTGTACTCGACGTGTAGTTACATATTTGAGGAGGTGCACGTCCGGCTACGCCACAGGTGACGGCGTAGGCTAGGGGCCCTGAATCTAACACGGCTTCCTGCCGAACAAAGTTCTCTAGTCCCTTTTTCAAATGTGAAACCTCTCAAAGCTGCGGACTCGTCATGTAGTGTTAGCTGCACCCAGAGTTTCCTCTGCAGCACTACTCACAATCACAGCAACACTACGGTGACGCATGAGCATACGTTGTAGCGACCGTTTGGTGGGAGGAGGTCTGAGACACCACTTCAACGGGGACTGGACTTCCTTCCTTGGAGAACGAGGACCTGGATGACTGGTGAGTTGTCTCTGTGGACTCTGTGAGGCATCCCAGAGTCCACAGAGACAACTCACCAGGGTCCACAGAGAAAGACTCACCAGGGTCTCACCAGAGTCCACAGAGAAAGACTCACCAGAGTCCACAGAGAAAGACTCACTAGAGTCCACAGAGAAAGACTCACCAGAGTCCACAGAGACAGACTCACCAGAGTCCACAGAGACAGACTCACTAGAGTCCACAGAGAAAGACTCACCAGAGTCCACAGAGACAGACTCACCAGAGTCCACAGAGACAGACTCACCAGAGTCCACAGAGAAAGACTCACCAGAGTCCACAGAGAAAGACTCACCAGGGTCCACAGAGAAAGACTCACCAGAGTCCACAGAGACAGACTCACCAGAGTCCACAGAGAAAGACTCACTAGAGTCCACAGAGAAAGACTCACTAGAGTCCACAGAGAAAGACTCACCAGAGTCCACAGAGACAGACTCACCAGAGTCCACAGAGACAGACTCACCAGAGTCCACAGAGAAAGACTCACCAGAGTCCACAGAGACAGACTCACCAGAGTCCACAGAGACAGACTCACCAGAGTCCACAGAGAAAGACTCACCAGAGTCCACAGAGAAAGACTCACCAGGGTCCACAGAGAAAGAACCATGTGACCCTGCAGACCTGCCGCCGGCTCCCTCAGCATGCTGGAATGACTGATTAGTAAAAGAAAGTAACACAAAAGGTTGAAACCAACGTGTGTCTGTCTTTTCAGTACATCTCATCACTGACTGGCTGGTTCACATTCACAACTGTGAAATTTTCTCTTGGACCACGACATTCCGGGACCCCCTGCTGATTGTTCCTGGATTCTTACTACCCGGGTACCGTGGACGGCCCCTGGGGAACAGAAGGGGGTTTTGTACAGAGTTCTAAAGAAACCCGCCGGGCTCGCAGGGAGCAGTTGCTGAAGCGGTGTCGCTGTGGACCAATGAAGCTCGTATCTCCTTCATAAGAAATAATAAAAATACTGCTTTGTGAAAATTAAGTCTGTTTGTGTGTTTTTGTCACCTGAAAGTCCTCCATTGGTCCTTTAATAACTTCCACTCACATTTAACACAAGTCACTACTTCAGATCAATATCCAGGAGCTCTCTGCAACACAGCACAGAGTAGGAAGCAATCATTCTTTATTGTGATTAGAAACCTGTTGCAGAAGTGCTGCAGAAACCCATTCGTCCAGTAGGAGGCCGCTCAAGGCCGTACGGGTGGGGACAATAAAGCACGGACAGGTACAGGACAGCAAACACACCTGCTGGTGATGTCACTCAGTACCACGGAGGTCTGGACCGTCTCACACAAAGTGACCTGAGCATACGGGGGGAGGGGAGGGGAGGGGGGAGCAGTGAGACCCAGCTGAGGGAAAGGTGGACAATTAAGAAAAAGGTTTTAGATCAAAATTCAAATTTAGATGAAAATTCCTGTTTTCCAGCCGGCGGTGAGAACCAGGGAGAACCAGAGAGAACATGAGGAAGGTCACAGCCTCCTCATCATCACATGGTCGTCAGCATTTATTCAGCCACTGTGTTTCTGCTGTCACAACAGGAAACACCTTTCACTGTTACACTTTGTTTCCACTGCGACGGAAACGTTCTGTCAGCAGAACCCGACTGTCTCGAGATCAAAGCGGTTCTGATCCGCATCAGGAAGTGTACAGGAAGTGCTGTCAGAATAAAAGTCAGTCATTGGAGGAAAGAGTTCTCAGGTGTTCTCTGTGGAAATTACCTGCATTCACACATTATGCTGCTTTTAGTCCAGCGGTTCTCAAAGTGGGGTCCAGGGATCCCCACGGGTTCCTGAGGGAGTTCCAGGGTGTCCCCAGCAAAAAGGTCAATCATTTCTTGTGGTTATAATTCGACCGAGAAGTTTCACAGAATGACGCCTGGGTTTCACACACATTCTATAATCAGACATCTAACATCTGATCAGATGGGGCCCGGGGCCCAGTCTGGTCTCTGTTCAGGGCTCCCTGATAGGAAAACGTTTGAGAACCGACATGCCACCAGTTCACACACACACCTCATCATCAGGAGCGGTCAGGGGAACCAGGAACCTTCTGGTTACCACCGCAGAGGATGATGGGAATATTTGAACAAGATTTAATGAGCTGATTCATTTCACATGGTTACCATGGAAACACAGCTGTCCTGTGACATCACCAGGAACTGTCAGAAATGCAGAATCGGACCGGGATTCAAACCAGCACCCTCCCGACACTTCCTGCCCACTCTTTCACAATAAAACATCTGGTGCACCTCAGAGACTCTTCTGCGGTGAGATCACCAGCCCCTGACGTCACCTCCTTCATCTCCACCCTCATCATCATCAGGCTTTCCGTGCACGTGTCAACCTACCTGTGTCTGCTGGCGGCGCGAGCTCCGTGCGCGTGCGCTCCGGCGTACAGACTATAAGCGGGTCGCAGCGTGAACGCGCTCTTGACGTACGCGCAGGTCCAGAGCGCGAGCAGCAGCCAGAGGCGCGCGGCCATCCCGCTGATCGATACACGATCAATACAGAGTATTGGTACTCGATCAGAGAGGGATCAGCCCTCAGCTGGCGGGAAAAACTCCCATCTCCATGGAGACAAAAATAAAAGTTTCCACGCAGTCCGTCCTATTTCCCCATGATCCGGATTCTGATCCGAACACCCAGAAACCAGACCTGAAACAGAGCCCAGTCTCCTTTGATCCGCTCCGGGTCCCGCTCCGGGTCAGGGTCTTTCTGGTCCTCCGCCTTTAATCGGGGTTTAGTCCAGTTTTAATCCGGTTCGACCTGGTCAGAGTTTGTCCATCAGAACTTCTCAAGTGAAACAAAGAAAAGAAGAAAACGTTGCGACAGACTGAACCAGGACCAGCTGCTGCTCCTCCTCTTCATCACCGCCCAGCCGAACTGTCCCCGCCCCTCCCGGAGGAGAAACCAGACACGTGCAGCTCCGCGCCCACACCTGCACCGGGGTGGCCGATAGGACCGGTCCAGGTTTAGAACACTTTCTTCAGTCAGGACTGAAGGACTGGTCCGCGGCTCGCCTGGACTTTATTAGAGGCAATAACGTCACTTTGTGTTGAAAGTGAAGTGTGTGTGTGTGTGTGTGTGGGGGGTATAGATAAGCTGATAAAGATAAGCTGGGTCTGAAATGAAACACTTCACTTCCTGCATTCTGGAGACATTTTAAGGTGGAAATGTCTTTTTTTATGTGAAGAAACAAAACAAATCAGCTGGCAGGTGAAACAAACGTTTTATCTTAAGTTACTTTTTTTAGACAAAGCACTTTCATTATTGAACATTTCTTGGTGCAAACTGTTTTTCAGAGTAAAACAGAGGGACATGTCCCCAGTGTCCCCGCAACTAATAATGGGGAAACATATTCAAAGAGCAACGAGGCAAAACTATTTGGAAACATTACAGTAATATTTTGCTAACAATATAACCTAAGAAACCTAAGAAATAAAAGCACATATTTGGATTAAAACGTGGGACTAAGGGGACGTTAGTGGGCTAATAACCAGGTAATGTTTCCATTACAGGAGACTCTCAGCGTGACGCCTTCAAAATCAGGAAAACTCTTAGGTATCAAAATTGTTAATTTTATTAAATATTACTTATATAATCCAAACAAGGTAATACTGTAGAAACGTTCTGCGTGTTGCTGACTGGTTCCCTGGAAGAACCTGTGGTACTTTCTGTGTAATATGAATCATCCCAGTTTCCCAGTAAATCGCAGCACTAAAAATATAATGTGTACGTCGTCACCTTGGAACAGAGACTACTTGATCTTTCTGATAACTAAACCTGAGTCCTGTATGACAGAACAGTTTTGTTGTATGAACAGCAGAAATTATTGCTCACACTTCTCTTTACATGGCGAGATCATTAAAAACTTCAGCTTGTCCTTCGACATTAAAGAACCATTACAGCCTTTAAACACAGACAACACAGAGGAGAGAAAACATCCTGCAGACCTCCTGAGGTCAAAGGAAGTTTTATATCTGCTGCTCCCTAAAATAAACCAGTTAAGCAGACCTCTTCTGCCCACAGCCGATAACATTGGAAGCTTTCTCTGGTGATAACAGCTTGCTCTGCTATATTCAGGCCGGGGAAGTCACCGTGTCCCGGCCTGCTGATTGGTCCGGACTCTAAAGGAAATGTGGAAACCAAAGAGAAAACGAGACGGGAAGCCGCCGCTCTTCAGCTATGGAAGTAACACTAACTCCTGAAACTGAATGCTGGACTTCTTTGAAGCGGGTTCTTTGTGAATAATGAAACTGAAAGACGTGTAAACAGAACAAATATTTCTGAATACGCGTTCTGTTGTGAATGTGTGGAGGCTGAAGCGTTTCCTCGGCTCGGCTCTGAGGGACTCGTGACGGACAGTGTCAAACAAAGAGGAACCAGAGAAACCCAGTTTTTATTCCACACATTCTTTTTCCTTATCAAAACTTGGTACCCACAATGCAACTCTCCCACTGAGTGTGAGGTTGTGGTGTGTTATGCTAGTAGAGTCTGAGTCTTCTCTCTCACTCCACACCAACAGATGAGCTTCAGACTCGTAGTCTTCAGCCGACGCCGAGTGGCATCGAGAACATTTTAAAACGTGCTTTAGAACTGGCTGAGGCGGACCGACACCCGGCATAATCATATGATAAAGTGTCTGTTGTGTTTAGGCTCAATAAATCCTGTTCCGTCTGTTTTCAGAGGACTTTAAAGTTTAAACATGGAAAGAAAGCAGATGAGTCGACACCTGGCCGAACTCCGATAACAGTGCTGATGTTTTTATCCTAATAAGAACAACAGAACGAGACAGTAAAAACAAGAGTCTACAGTGGAAATATTCTTTATCAGATCTCATAAATCATGTGGAGACCCCCCCTCAGGCCCCACCCTCCACGGGTGGAGGAGCAGACCACCCAGACGCCATCACTCAGACTAACCACTGTTTTCAGTTTTATGAGGTTGTTTTCAAAATGGAGCTTTTGTATTAAACACATTCCAGAGTCAGAGCCTCAGGTGAGACACTTTATCAGCTGCAGTCTCTCTCTTACTAATCCAGAGAAGCACACATCTCCAAACACCACAGTCTGAGAACAACATGTTTAAACTTGAATTCTTTTCTCCTTCTGCAAGTCGCTGATATTCAATGCATTTCATCTGTTTCCTTCATGTATTGATTGTGTTTGTAAAAATGCTCCCAGTCCATCTGTCTGTTTGACTCATGGTGAGCTGAACAGGTTAAAATCAGAGAAAGTACATCCTGTCCAGCTAATGATGAAAAGGCAACGTGAAGGTGAAATGGTCTGGGTTGAGATAAAAACAGACTGACTTGAATCTGAAAATGGGAACATGCTGAATGTGGAGCTTTGCTGCAGGAGCAGAGCGTTTGGCTGCATGGAAAGAGAAAACTCAAAGCAGCAGATACTCGTACGTACCTGTGAGTTAGAATCTGTCTCTGGTGGATCTGCACATCACGTGTGTCAGCGTGCTGAACATTTATATGAACTACAGCCACCGAAGAACCTGCTCAGGTAACTCGGCTTCAGACTCATCTTTAAACTCCAGTGGAGCTCGGTTCTCATGAAGCGCAGCAGAAATGTTCATTAAAACGTTTCTGCATTAAGTCGATAAACACCCAGACACGCTGATGAAATGACCCCCGGAAGTCAAAGGTCAAAGACTGTAGGACCAGTGTGACTCATTATCTTCATCAGAGATCAGTCTGAGGTCTGAACACACCATAGGTCAGAATGCAGGTCCGCTGGACTCTGCTAAACTCCACTGGACTCTAATAGACTCTGCTAAACTCCACCGGACTCTACTGGACTCTGCTAAACTCCACCGGACTCTACTGGACTCTGCTAAACTCCACCGGACTCTACTGGACTCTGCTAAACTCCACCGGACTCTACTGGACTCTGCTAAACTCCACCGGACTCTACTGGACTCTGCTAAACTCCACCGGACTCTACTGGACTCTGCTAAACTCCATTGGATTCTAATAGACTCTGCTAAATTCCACCGGACTCTACTGGACTCTGCTAAACTGGACTCTACTGGACTCTTAAAGGACAAGAACAGGACTCTAAACACTGTTTCAGCATCAGCTGATGTGAAACGACACAGCCTTCGTCTGCCTGTGGGGGAACTGAACCTTCGTGCTCGTCATCATCATCATCCTCTGTGATGTGCGTTCTTCACCCAGAGTCCGGCTCCTCTCTGTCGACGTGTTGCTGAAAGGCATTGTGGGAGCACAGAGGACGGCTTCCAGCCGCTCACTGAGAATAAAGGGGGACATGGATGAGATCATGATTCCTGATGGTAATGGAAACAACAGACCCTGAACGCAGCGTTTCTGTACAGTGAAGAGTATCTAATGGACTAGGACCCCCCACAGAAGACAGTCCAGCCTGTAGGAAATGTGCAGTCCGCCGTTAAAAGGTTTGTGCACTTTGTTACTTTGACAGGTGGGGTGGGACTGCTCGGTGGAGGCTAATGGCATCCCATCATCCCATCCTGCACACGCTCCTCAGAGGCAGGTGACAGTTCAGCTGTGTGTGAACAGGTCAGAGTGTAAAACCTGTAAACATAAGCAGACCTGCAGACCCCGTCCTGGATCACAGCAGCAGCTATGACCAGTAGGAGTCTGAACCGCAGAGTTACCCTGATACCTCTGGACTTTATTTATAAACTTATCACCAACCAACAACTTTCTCTTTTTATTACAATTACACATTAAATAACATCACATTAAAAGTGCAGGGGGGGAATTATAAGGACATAAAACACAAAGTAAAGCTCAGACTGAGGACCTTATTAGTGTTGAAGTTGGGATCTTTTTTCCATTTATTTACTGGGAGAGACTCAATGGAAGACAGACATTTATATATTCGTGATAGAGGCTTGTTTGAATTAAAGGTTTTATTGATGCTATATAACAGGGGTGGGGGTTCAAGGTTGGACTTGGATATGTTCCTTTCTGTCTTGATTGCGTTCTTTAACTGAGTGGTTTGGACCATTAATACCATATTTTTCCTTTAACTGTTGACAAGAAAGTAATGCATTATTTTCATAGATGTGCGTCGGACGTGTTATTCCTTTTTCCTTCCATCTGGTGCCTGTCAGGTGATTTGTTTACTAGAAAATCTGGGTTGTGCCAAATGGGTGTAGACTGGCTGGGTTGCGTTGTGAAGTTTGCCCACCAGGCTGACAGAGCTGTGGACTTATGGTATTTAGAAAGCAGCTGTGTTTTTTAATAGTTTTGCTAGAGAAGGGTCGGACCTTGATGGCCATTTCTTGACATTTGTTCTCTATCTAACCATGAATGATGATGCTGGGTGCTGTGAGCCCATTTAGTAATATATTGTAGTTAGCTGGCTACGTAGATGTGCTGGAAGTTAGGGGCCTCTAGGCCCCCCTGAGTTTTTGGTTTTGGTAGTGTAGTCGGTTTAATTCTGGGCTTTTTATTTTCTGTGTTAAACCATTTAACAGTGGGTTGGACCAGAGTGACTGAGAATTGGTAAGTGATTTTTGGTAACATCATGTTTACAGAGGCGATTGGGCCCATGATGGATAGAGGTAATATCATCCGGCGATTTAGGTCATACTGTATTGATCTTAAGATCTGTCCAGGGACAACGGATGAAAAATAGCCTTTTGGCTAATTCTAGTGCATTTTGCAGTAATGTTAATTAATGTACACTGCCCCTGTCAAATAATAATAATGGAATAGTAGATTTCTTCCAGTTTATTGAAGAGTCAGAAAGGTTGGAGAGGACGTTGAGGATTTTCAGAACTTCCTTGAGTGATTTGTTTGGGCGTTGCAGAGTTAATATTATGTCATCAGCATAAAGACTAATTTTGTGTGTTAGGTTATTTGCTGTGATGCTGTTATTCGACATACTGTTGCAGCTAATGGTTCGATAAATATTGCAAGTGGTGACGGTGAGAGAGGACATCCTTGTCTGGTTCCTCGGGGGAGTGTGAAATTTTGTACATTTATTCCATTTGTAGTGACTGTTGCTATGGGCGTGCTATATAACGTTTTGATCCATTAAATGAATGTTTTCCAAATGTCCAGTTCACTCTATCAAAGGCTTTTTCTGCATCTAATGAAAAAATGACTATTAGTTTTGTTTCAATGGGAAATGTTCATCAGATTGAAGAGGCGGACCTCTGGACTTAAAGGTAACTGCTGGAGAACCAGCAAGAGACAGCCAGAAAGCACCAACCTGAAAAAAGACAATACAACAAAAGGGCATTATTCACCAACTCAGCCTTAGGGGGCCGAAGGCTGAAGCTCCGCTCCCTGACCGGTCAAAGGTCTGGCCTGCAGGTGATCATCTGGCAGTCAGAGCTCAGGTGTAAACTGTAAACCAGCTCGTCATCAGTCCACCGTCCTGACAGACCGGACAATAAAGACATAAAGTGCCGCGGACAGTTTCCTCAGTTTGTTCCTGAAACACGGAATATTCACATAAATTCTCTATGACGTCTTCACATGCGTTGATGAAAGTTTTTCTGTTATCGGTGCAGCAGCTGAACTCACCCTGCAGGGGACAATAAAGTTTACTCTAATCGGCTTTTAAGTGCAGTTGTAAAACCACAGAAGAAGTCCTGAGGGTCTCTTTCTGATCTGTTTGTGATGCCTTCCATCGGTGGGGTCAAAGGTCACAGAGGAAAGAATGTAAGATGCAGTGTATTAGAGTGAAGTGTTGAGTCTGGATCTAAAACAGTAAACATTATTTTAAAATCCAACAGAGAGACATTTAAAGTTTGACCTGACTTTCTTCTTCAGAGATGTTAATCTGTGTAGATCACCAGCAAACTCTGATGATGAGGAACACATGACCTTCCTGAGCAGATCGGTGTTCATACTTTTATAGGCCAACAGAAGTTAGGTCCCGTTACAGGTCCAGACCGTCCTCTGTGTAATATTATTTACAGACCCAACAGTTCACCGTCAGCAGCACTTGGCCACAGTAGCAAGGAAAACTCCCTTTAACAGGTAGAAACCTCCAGCAGAACCTGGACTCAGGGGGGGCGGCTGGAGTTCTCAGAACAGACTTTATGTTCTACATGAGAACAGATGTTGGATTGAGTGTGTAACACCTTCACTGTGCAGCATGAATCCTCTGCCTCAGATTGACTGCTGACTGATATAAATCATGGTTTTCAGGAATGTGTGGGAATGTGCAGCGTTGGAAAGTGGGTCAGGAATTCCAGGCTTTGCTGCTTTACCAAAAACAAAACCGCCACAAATGAAGTGAATTTCAACAGCGGAGGTGGAAACATTTCTGTCTGACTGACAGATGGATTCAGCAGGAGGAGGTGTGAAGGAGGAGCTCAGCTGCGGTGGGAAGGAATCAGATCCTTCACTGGCTTCATCGCTCTAAGCTAAAGGTATAAATGAACTAATATCAGATTATGAAATTGATTTATTCTGTCTTACTGAAACCTGGCTGGGTGATGGAGAATATGTGAGCCTAAATGAATCCACCCCTCCCAGTCATATTAATACTCACATTCCTCGAAGCACAGGCCGAGGAGGTGGAGTTGCAGCTATCTTTGACTCTAGCCTAGTAATCAGCTCTAAACCTAAACTAAATTATAACTCATTTGAAAGCCTTGTTCTGAGTCTTTCACACCCAAGCTGGAAATCACTGCAACCAATTCTATTTGTTATAGTGTACCGAGCACCTGGGCCGTACTCTGAATTCTTATCTGAATTTGCAGAGTTTTTGTCAACTTTAGTCCTTAAAACGGACAAAGTTATTATTGTAGGGGATTTTAATATTCATGTGGACGTTGAGAATGACAGCTTTAGTACTGCATTTATCTCTCTGTTAGATTCAATTGAGTGTTCATGAACCGACTCACTGTTTTAATCACACCCTCGACCTTGTTCTGGTATATGGTATTGAAATTGAACATTTAATAGTGTTCCCACAGAATCCCTCTTTATCTGATCATTGTTTGATAACTTTTGAGCTTGTACTGCTGAACTACCCTCCATTGGGCAAAAATTTCTATACAAGATGTCTGTCTGATAGCGCTATAGCTAAATTTAAGGATGCGATCCCATCGGCTCTAAGTTCACTATCAGGTATCAAATTAACAGAGGACTCTTATGCGAATTTCAGTCCCTCTCAAGTCGATCATCTTGTTGATAGTGCTGCAGGCTCGCTGCGAACAACACTCGACTCTGTAGCCCCTCTACAAAAGAAAATACTAAAACAAAGACGGTTAGCTCCATGGTATAATACTGAAACTCGCAAATTAAAGCAAATATCACAGAAACTCGAGAGGAATTGGCGTTCCACCAAACTGGAAAATTCTCGTTTAATTTGGCAAGATAGTCTTAAAACTTATAGGAAGGCCCTCCGTAATGCCAAAGCAGCGTACTACTCGTCATTAATAGAGGAAAATAGGAACAACCCCAGGTTTCTTTTCAGCACTGTAACCAGGCTGACAGAGAGTCACAGCTCTATTGAGCAAAGTATTCCCATAGCTCTCAGTAGTTACGACTTCATGAGCTTCTTTAATGATAAAATTCTAGCTATTAGAAACAAAATCCACCAAGACCTGCCCTCAACTGGCACTGACTTAACTCAATACTTAGGAACTTTAGAAACAGCTGTAAAACCAATTATATGTTTAGACTGCTTTGCTTCCCTCAATCTTTATCAGCTAACTTCAATAATTTCTTCATCTAAACCATCTACCTGCCTCTTAGACCCCATCCTGACTAGGCTGCTTAAAGAAGTTTTGCCCTTAGTCAGCTCTTCTCTACTGGATGTGATCAATCTGTCTTTATCAACAGGCTACGTGCCACAGTACTTTAAAGTAGCTGTAATTAAACCTCTTCTGAAAAATCCCAACCTGGATCCAGATGTTTTAGCCAACTATAGACCTATATCTAACCTTCCATTTCTCTCTAAGGTCCTGGAGAAAGCAGTCGCCAAACAGCTGTGTGACTTTCTACATAGCAATAGTTTATTTGAGGATTTTCAGTCAGGATTTAGAGCTCACCATAGCACAGAGACAGCACTGGTGAAAAGTACTAATGACCTCCTAACTGCATCAGACAAAGGACTTGTCTCTGTATTGGTTTTACTAGATCTTAGTGCTGCATTTGATACCATTGACCATCAGATCCTATAGACAGGTATTTGATTGACTGATTCCATCACTGGGGAAAGAGGTTTCTGCCCTGACGTCTCTCCTGTCACATCACGTTTGACCACTTTCTAATTAAATCTGAAGCGATAGCCTGTCCTTGGAATGGTGTTAGTGCTGTTTTCACCACCAAAACCAGAAAATATATTATAAGTTTTTGGACAGTAATCAGCGAGGCTGCCTTCTCATCTTTTCCATTTTCTGCCACAAGCACACTACACATGTGCAACACAGATGAAGAAGACCAACTTCAGCTGCTGAGGCCTTGTGATTTCCTGTCAGCTGTGGAACTGCGTCTCGTGGAGGTCCGCCATTATGTCTGCATCCAGGTCCCTGTCCAATCTTTCCACTCAGGCTTCTCTGACCCCTCTCTCTCCTGGCTGTTGGTGCCTCTCTCCAGATGTTCTGGATCTGGATCCTCATCCTGCAGGAGATTCAGCCTCTCCTTTAGTCTCTGTGTCTCTGTGAAGGGGAATCAGGCAAAGAGAACCGGTTTTCAGGAGGTTCTTATCACCTCCTTGGGGGTGTGGGAACAGCCACCTCATGCTAAATGTGGCCAAGATGAAGGAGATGGTTGTGGACTTTAGGAAGACCAGGACTGACATGACGTTTACATGTGGGGAGAAGATGTTCACCTTGACAACAGACAGGACTGGTACCACTGGGGCTCTCTACAGGGGGGACAGACTCCACTCCTGGAGGAAGCTTGGGTCCTTTAATCTGTGAAGCAACATGTTGCACATTGTTCACCAGTCTGTTGCTGCAGTACAGTTTTCAGCAGCATGAGAACCAGAGACAGCGAGAAGCTGAACAAGCCAATCAGAGGGCTGGATCTGTTCTGGGGACGGAGCTGGGGGAGAGGAGGACACTTCTCATCCTCAGCACAAACTACAGGCCGGACGACAAAACCTCTTCAGCTCTGCAGTGAAAAGGGCCGCTACAGGAAGTCGTTCCAGCCCGCTGCAATAAAATATACAAGACGTTCCTTTTTTACTTCTATTTATGCGTAACAACACAGTAGTTTGAATTTCTGTTTGTTGTATTTCTTTTTTAATCTATGTTTAACCTGCCTTATGTGTATACTGTAACTGTGATTTCACTTTCCCTTCGGGGAGGAATAAAGTACCTGTCTACCTGTCTATCGATCTATCTTGATATCACAAACTCCTTTGGCATCACGAGATGAAGACTTGTCATTTCATCACAAATAAATACAGGTGTATGTTCCGTGGTCTCCTTTACCTAAGGAAGACCATTGTGGTCCTTATAATTCCACTCACATCCACATCAGATAAAGCCAGTAGTGTGCCAGTGTTTTCAGTTAACACTGTTGTCCTCTAACTCACCGTGGGCGTCCACAGTGTAACTGTATTATGTTGGTCTATGCTGGACACATGCCATCTGTTTCCTGGCGCCTGTCCTGGGAGAAGGATCCTCCTCTGCGGCTCTTCCTCAGCTTTCAAACAACAGAAAATGTCTGTTTCTCTTCATCAGAGAAGAAGTTAACTCAAGTCACCAACCCATCACAGATCTGTTTCTAACAGGCCGACAGTCAGCTGTGTGTTCACGTGTTGATCCAGTTCAAGCTGACGTCTTAAACAGAAACAGTTTCATATTTAGTCTGAGTCTGCTGCAGGGCAGCTAATCTAAACTGAGCTAACAGTCGCTGGGGTGGAGAACATACCTGGGGGCAGAGTTAACCCTCGCCCTGCTTTTTCCACTCACTCTGTAACCTCCCCCACCCTCCCTGCTCTCTCTTTGTTTATTTGACTTCCTCCTCTTTCTTTCCACACAGAGAAACAGCTGCTGCTGCTGCTGAGGTCCAGGTAGAGAAACCCAGGACTAAGTGAATCCCTGAACTGCATAAACAGAGCGAAGAACCAAGCAGAAGGTCACCATCATCCTCATCAGTCACTCAGTCAGAGTATGAGGGGACAAGAGCAGATCCTGAACCACTGAACAGCTTTTTGATGGCGTAGAAAATATCCAGGTTTAATGTTGTGATTATTACTTCCAGATCTGACCTCAAAACATAACCAAACCACCAAACCTCACTGACCTCATTATCAAACCCCAAAACTTCATTGGCCTCATAATCAAACCACAAAACCTCATCTACATTTAAGAGTAGGCTTAAGACTTTCCTTTTTGATAAAGCTTATAGTTAGGGCTGGCTCAGGTGAGTCCTGAACCATCCCTTAATTATGCTGCTATAGGCTAGACTGCCGGGGGATTTCCCATGATGCACTGAGCTCCTCTCTCCTCTTCTCTCTCTCCCTCTGAGTGTAACCTCATCCCATTAATGCATGTTACTAACTCGACTTCTTCCCTCTCCCGTGGTCGTGTGCTTCCCCCTCCTGTCGCTTCCTGCGGGTGTTGCTGGCTCTGGAGCTGTGGAGTCTGGATCTGTGGTTGGGAGTCTCCTGCTGCCCCCGTGTTCCTGCTCGACGCCCTCTGCTACAGTTGCAACTGCTGTTACTAGTCCTATTGCTATTATTACTGTTATTATTATTATCAATTAACATTACTATAAATATCTGTACCATTTTTCATTCAGTCTATAGCAACATTACCTTTACTGTCTGTACCTCTGTGTGTATACTGTGTAGGCTGCCTCCCTCTGCTCTCTCTCTTGCTCTCTCTCTCTCTCTCTCTCTCCCCCCCCACCCAACCGGTGGAGGCAGATGCCCCCCCACCCTGAGCCATGGTTCTGCTCGAGGTTTCTGCCTCTTAAAGGAAGTTTTTCCTTGCCTGTGTCGCCTAGTGCTGCTCTTGGTGGGAATTGTTGGGCTTCTGTAAATAACTTCAGAGTTCGGTCTAGACCTGCTCAAAACCTCATAGACCTCATCATCAAACCCCAAAACCTCATAAACCTCGTCACCAAACCTCATTGACCTCGTCACTAAAACTACCAAACCCCACTGACGTCATCACCAAACCACAAAACCTCACTGACCTCATCACTAATCATCTATGTTAAAACCTCCTCAAGTGAGTCCCAATGGAACCCTTTAAAATA
This sequence comes from Lepomis macrochirus, assembly GCA_024633595.2. Classification (NCBI taxonomy): domain Eukaryota; kingdom Metazoa; phylum Chordata; class Actinopteri; order Centrarchiformes; family Centrarchidae; genus Lepomis; species Lepomis macrochirus. Next base: position 38,797,714 of record JALXJV020000006.1, read on the forward strand.
GCAGAACTGTTCCGTCAGACACTCTGCTTCAGTCTGCCAGTCAGTGTTAGTTCGTGTGAAGGATGATCTAACTAAAAACCCGTTTTGAGAACATCCACAGCACACTCACATGACAACTGATGTTATTTATGAGAAGGCACTTGTTCTAAAATGAACTAGGACATAAAGGGACTTCATTAAAACCCTGTAGATAAAAAGAAAGTGTTCCAAAATCAGAACTTCAGATGAATTGTAGTTTGACAGTGTCCACTTACTGGCGTTTTCTGAGAGCATCTCAATACGTTTTGTTGTCGTGTTCGATGAAGATAATTCAGCCACACGTCAGGCGGTAAGCTAAATGTTTACCGTGTTGGATTGAGTAGGTCACAGTTTCTGACTGTGTAGAAATCAAGTCTTCTCCGCCCGGCCTCCGGCAGCTGGAAGTCATTACCCCCCACCCCCCCGAGCCTGAACGTGTTTCACCACATTAGAAATTCATTCAGGACTCAGAGCCAGCAGACTCTGAGCCAACTGTGTCAATTTTAACTACCATGTTTACTGGTTAGTAGGAATAACTAAAACACCCAGAGCACTCTGCTGAGAGAACACAGAGGGAACGCTGAGAGAACACAGAGGGAACACAGAGAGAACACAGAGGGAACACAGAGGGAACGCTGAGAGAACACAGAGGGAACACAGAGGGAACACAGAGAGAACGCTGAGAGAACACAGAGGGAACACAGAGGGAACGCTGAGAGAACACAGAGGGAACACAGAGAGAACACAGAGCGAACACAGAGGGAACGCTGAGAGAACACAGAGGGAACGCTGAGAGAACACAGAGGGAACACAGAGAGAACACAGAGGGAACACAGAGGGAACGCTGAGAGAACACAGAGGGAACGCTGAGAGAACACAGAGGGAACACAGAGAGAACACAGAGGGAACACAGAGGGAACGCTGAGAGAACACAGAGGGAACGCTGAGAGAACACAGAGGGAACACAGAGGGAACACAGAGAGAACACAGAGGGAACACAGAGGGAACGCTGAGAGAACACAGACAGAACGCTGAGAGAACACAGAGGGAACACAGAGAGAACACAGAGGGAACGATGAGAGAACACAGAGGGAACACAGAGAGAACACAGAGGGAACACAGAGAGAACACAGAGGGAACGCTGAGAGAACACAGAGGGAACGCTGAGAGAACACAGAGGGAACACAGAGAGAACACAGAGGGAACACAGAGAGAACACAGAGGGAACGCTGAGAGAACACAGAGGGAACACAGAGGGAACACAGAGAGAACACAGAGGGAACGCTGAGAGAACACAGAGGGAACGCTGAGAGAACACAGAGGGAACGCTGAGAGAACACAGAGGGAACACAGAGAGAACACAGAGGGAACACAGAGAGAACACAGAGGGAACGCTGAGAGAACACAGAGGGAACACAGAGAGAACACAGAGGGAACACAGAGAGAACACAGAGGGAACGCTGAGAGAACACAGAGGGAACGCTGAGAGAACACAGAGGGAACACAGAGGGAACAATGACAGACTTTATCTACCATGGTTACTGGTTAGTAGGAATAACTCAAACACACCCAGAACACTCTGCTGAGAGAACACAGAGGGAACACTGAGAGAACACAGAGGGAAGACAGAGAGAACACAGAGGGAACGCTGAGAGAACACAGAGGGAACACAGAGGGAACGCTGAGAGAACACAGAGGGAACACAGAGGGAACGCTGAGAGAACACAGAGGGAACACAGAGGGAACACAGAGAGAACACAGAGGGAACACAGAGGGAACGCTGAGAGAACACAGACAGAACGCTGAGAGAACACAGAGGGAAAACAGAGGGAACACAGAGAGAACACAGAGAGAACACAGAGGGAACGATGAGAGAACGCAGAGGGAACGCTGAGAGAACACAGAGGGAACACTGAGGCAACATAGAGAACAAAGAGAGAACACAGACGGAACACAGAGAGAACACAGGGAACAAGGAGCGAGCACTGAGGGAACACAGAGAGAAAACAGAGGGAACACAGAGAGAACACAGGGAACAAGGAGCGAGCACTGAGGGAACACAGAGAGAACACAGAGGGAACACAGAGGAAACAATGACAGACTTTAACTACCATGGTTACTGGTAAGTAGGAATAACTCAAACACACCCAGAACACTCTGCTGAGAGAACACAGAGGGAACGCTGAGAGAACACAGAGGGAACACTGAGGCAACATAGAGAACACAGAGAGAACACAGAGGGAACACAGAGAGAACACAGGGAACAAGGAGCGAGCACTGAGGGAACACAGAGAGAACACAGAGGGAACACAGAGCACTCTGCTGAGAGAACACAGAGGGAACACTGAGAGAACACAGAGAGAACACAGAGGGAACACAGAGAGAGCACAGGGAACAAGGAGCGAGCACTGAGGGAACACGGAGAGAACACAGAGCGAGCACTGAGAGAACACAGAGAGAACACAGAGGGAACACAGAAAGAACACAGAGAGAACACAGAGGGAACACTGAGAGAACACAGAGAGAACACAGAGGGAACACAGAGCACTCTGCTGAGAGAACACAGAGGGAACGCTGAGAGAACACAGAGGGAACACAGGGAGAACACAGGGAACAAGGAGTGAGCACAGAGGGAACACAGAGAGAACACAGGGAACAAGGAGCGAGCACTGAGGGAACACAGAGGGAACACAGAGGGAACACAGAGAGAACACAGGGAACTAGGAGCGAGCACTGAGGGAACACGGAGAGAACACAGAGGGAACACTGAGGGAACACAGAGCACTCTGCTGAGAGAACACAGAGGGAACACAGAGAGAACACAGGGAACAAGGAGCAAGCACTGAGGGAACACAGAGAGAACACAGAGGGAACACAGAGAGAACACAGGGAACAAGGAGCGAGCACTGAGGGAACACAGAGAGAACACAGAGGGAACAATGACAGACTTTAACTACCATGGTTACTGGTAAGTAGGAATAACTCAAACACACCCAGAACACTCTGCTGAGAGAACACAGAGGGAACGCTGAGAGAACACAGAGAGAACACAGAGGGAACACAGAGAGAACACAGGGAACAAGGAGCGAGCACTGAGGGAACACAGAGAGAACACAGGGAACAAGGAGCGAGCACTGAGGGAACACAGAGAGAACACAGAGGGAACACAGAGGAAACAATGACAGACTTTAACTACCATGGTTACTGGTAAGTAGGAATAACTCAAACACACCCAGAACACTCTGCTGAGAGAACACAGAGGGAACGCTGAGAGAACACAGAGGGAACACTGAGGGAACATAGAGAACACTGAGAGAACACAGAGGGAACACAGAGAGAACACAGGGAACAAGGAGCGAGCACTGAGGGAACACAGAGAGAACACAGAGGGAACACAGAGCATTCTGCTGAGAGAACACAGAGGGAACGCTGAGAGAACACAGAGAGAACACAGAGCGAAGCACTGAGAGAACACAGAGAGAACACAGAGGGAACACAGAGAGAACACAGAGGGAACACAGAGCACTCTGCTGAGAGAACACAGAGGGAACACTGAGAGAACACAGAGGGAACACAGAGCACTCTGCTGAGAGAACACAGAGGGAACGCTGAGAGAACACAGAGAGAACACAGAGGGAACACAGAGAGAACACAGGGAACAAGGAGCGAGCACTGAGGGAACACAGAGAGAACACAGAGGGAACACAGAGAGAACACTGAGAGAACACAGAGAGAACACAGAGGGAACACAGAGCACTCTGCTGAGAGAACACAGAGGGAACGCTGAGAGAACACAGAGAGACCACAGAGGGAACACAGGGAGAACACAGGGAACAAGGAGGAGCACAGAGGGAACACAGAGAGAACACAGGGAACAAGGAGCGAAGCACTGAGGGAACACAGAGGGAACACAGAGAGAACACAGGGAACAAGGAGCGAAGCACTGAGGGAACACGGAGAGAACACAGAGGGACCACAGAGGGAACACAGAGCACACTGCTGAGAGAACACAGAGGGAACACAGAGAGAACACAGGGAACAAGGAGCGAAGCACTGAGGGAACACAGAGAGAACACAGAGGGAACAATGACAGACTTTAACTACCATGGTTACTGGTAAGTAGGAATAACTCAAACACACCCAGAACACTCTGCTGAGAGAACACAGAGGGAACGCTGAGAGAACACAGAGGGAACACAGAGAGAACACAGGGAACAAGGAGCGAGCACTGAGGGAACACAGAGAGAACACAGAGGGAACAATGACAGACTTTAACTACCATGGTTACTGGTAAGTAGGAATAACTCAAACACACCCAGAACACTCTGCTGAGAGAACACAGAGGGAACGCTGAGAGAACACAGAGAGAACACAGAGGGAACACAGAGAGAACACAGGGAACAAGGAGCGAGCACTGAGGGAACACAGAGGGAACACAGAGGGAACACAGAGGGAACAATGACAGACTTTAACTACCATGGTTACTGGTAAGTAGGAATAACTCAAACACACCCAGAACACTCTGCTGAGAGAACACAGAGGGAACGCTGAGAGAACACAGAGGGAACACTGAGGGAACATAGAGAACACTGAGAGAACACAGAGGGAACACAGAGAGAACACAGGGAACAAGGAGCGAGCACTGAGGGAACACAGAGAGAACACAGAGGGAACACAGAGCATTCTGCTGAGAGAACACAGAGGGAACGCTGAGAGAACACAGAGAGAACACAGAGCGAGCACTGAGAGAACACAGAGAGAACACAGAGGGAACACAGAGAGAACACAGAGGGAACACAGAGCACTCTGCTGAGAGAACACAGAGGGAACACTGAGAGAACACAGAGGGAACACAGAGCACTCTGCTGAGAGAACACAGAGGGAACGCTGAGAGAACACAGAGAGAACACAGAGGGAACACAGAGAGAACACAGGGAACAAGGAGCGAGCACTGAGGGAACACAGAGAGAACACAGAGGGAACACAGAGAGAACACTGAGAGAACACAGAGAGAACACAGAGGGAACACAGAGCACTCTGCTGAGAGAACACAGAGGGAACGCTGAGAGAACACAGAGAGACCACAGAGGGAACACAGGGAGAACACAGGGAACAAGGAGTGAGCACAGAGGGAACACAGAGAGAACACAGGGAACAAGGAGCGAGCACTGAGGGAACACAGAGGGAACACAGAGAGAACACAGGGAACAAGGAGCGAGCACTGAGGGAACACGGAGAGAACACAGAGGGAACACAGAGGGAACACAGAGCACTCTGCTGAGAGAACACAGAGGGAACACAGAGAGAACACAGGGAACAAGGAGCGAGCACTGAGGGAACACAGAGAGAACACAGAGGGAACAATGACAGACTTTAACTACCATGGTTACTGGTAAGTAGGAATAACTCAAACACACCCAGAACACTCTGCTGAGAGAACACAGAGGGAACGCTGAGAGAACACAGAGGGAACACAGAGAGAACACAGGGAACAAGGAGCGAGCACTGAGGGAACACAGAGAGAACACAGAGGGAACAATGACAGACTTTAACTACCATGGTTACTGGTAAGTAGGAATAACTCAAACACACCCAGAACACTCTGCTGAGAGAACACAGAGGGAACGCTGAGAGAACACAGAGAGAACACAGAGGGAACACAGAGAGAACACAGGGAACAAGGAGCGAGCACTGAGGGAACACAGAGGGAACACAGAGGGAACACAGAGGGAACAATGACAGACTTTAACTACCATGGTTACTGGTAAGTAGGAATAACTCAAACACACCCAGAACACTCTGCTGAGAGAACACAGAGGGAACGCTGAGAGAACACAGAGGGAACACAGAGAGAACACAGGGAACAAGGAGCGAGCACTGAGGGAACACGGAGAGAACACAGAGCGAGCACTGAGAGAACACAGAGAGAACACAGAGGGAACACAGAGCATTCTGCTGAGAGAACACAGAGGGAACGCTGAGAGAACACAGAGAGAACACAGAGGGAACACAGAGAGAGCACAGGGAACAAGGAGCGAGCACTGAGGGAACACGGAGAGAACACAGAGCGAGCACTGAGAGAACACAGAGAGAACACAGGGAACAAGGAGCGAGCACTGAGGGAACACGGAGAGAACACAGAGCGAGCACTGAGGGAACACAGAGAGAACACAGAGGGAACACAGAGGGAACGCTGAGAGAACACAGAGGGAACGCTGAGAGAACACAGAGAGAACACAGAGGGAACACAGAGAGAGCACAGGGAACAAGGAGCGAGCACTGAGGGAACACGGAGAGAACACAGAGCGAGTACTGAGAGAACACAGAGAGAACACAGAGGGAACACAGAGGGAACACAGAGGGAACACAGAGGGAACAATGACAGACTTTAACTACCATGGTTACTGGTAAGTAGGAATAACTCAAACACACCCAGAACACTCTGCTGAGAGAACACAGAGGGAACGCTGAGAGAACACAGAGGGAACACAGAGAGAACACAGGGAACAAGGAGCGAGCACTGAGGGAACACGGAGAGAACACAGAGCGAGCACTGAGAGAACACAGAGAGAACACAGAGGGAACACAGAGCATTCTGCTGAGAGAACACAGAGGGAACGCTGAGAGAACACAGAGAGAACACAGAGGGAACACAGAGAGAGCACAGGGAACAAGGAGCGAGCACTGAGGGAACACGGAGAGAACACAGAGCGAGCACTGAGAGAACACAGAGAGAACACAGGGAACAAGGAGCGAGCACTGAGGGAACACGGAGAGAACACAGAGCGAGCACTGAGGGAACACAGAGAGAACACAGAGGGAACACAGAGGGAACGCTGAGAGAACACAGAGGGAACGCTGAGAGAACACAGAGAGAACACAGAGGGAACACAGAGAGAGCACAGGGAACAAGGAGCGAGCACTGAGGGAACACGGAGAGAACACAGAGCGAGTACTGAGAGAACACAGAGAGAACACAGAGGGAACACAGAGAGAACACAGAGGGAACACAGAGCACTCTGCTGAGAGAACACAGAGGGAACGCTGAGAGAACACAGAGAGAACACAGAGGGAACACAGAGAGAACACAGGGAACAAGGAGCGAGCACTGAGGGAACACAGAGAGAACACAGAGAGAACACAGAGGGAACACAGAGCACTCTGCTGAGAGAACACAGAACAAGGTGTTGGGGAAAAAACGCTGCTCAGTTGGTACTGAGGGGCCCGAGTGTACAAGGCAGGATGGATCCACGCCTTCACGTTGTTTCCGCCACACTGTGACTCGACCGTCTAAACGCCGCAGCTGAAACGTTTTTCCTTCTTCTGTTGTCCAGTTTTGGTGAATTGTAGTTTCCTGTTCTCAGCTGACAGGAGCAGCACCCGGTGTGGTCTTCTGCTGCTGTAGCCCATCTGCTTCAAGGTTCCACATGTTGTGCGCTCAGAGATGCTATTCGGCACACCGTGGTTGTAATGAGTGGTTATTTGAATTTCTGTTGCCTCTCTGTCTCTCTAACCAGTCTGCCCGTCCTCCTCTGACCTCTGACACCAACAAGACATTTTCAGCAGCTCACTGGATATTTTCTCTTTTTCAGACCGTTCTCTTTAAACCCCAGGACGGTTGTGTGTGAAAATCCCAGTAGATCAGCAGTTACTGACATACTCAGACCAGCCGGTCTGGCACCAACCACGCCACGTTCAAAGTGACTTAAATCCACTTTCTTCCCCATTCTGATGCTCGGTTTGACCTTCAGCTAGTTGTCTTGTCCACGTCTACAAGCCTAAATGCACTGACTTACTGGCGTCATGGTGTTAACGAGCAATTGAACAGGGGTGTGTGTGTATAAATATATATATATGGCAAGAGTCTGTGAACATACAGTATATTGCCAAAAGTTTTGGGTTGCCTGCCTTTAGATGCACATGAAGGTTAATGACATCCCATTCTTAATCTGCAGGGTTTAACATGGAGTCGGCCCCCACTTTGCAGCTGTAGCAGTTTAGCTCTCCTGGGACAGCTGTCCACAAGGTTTAGGAGAGTGTTCATGGCAATTTTTGACCATTCTTCTTCAGTCACATTTGTGGCGTGAGGCACAGATGTTGGACGAGGAGGCCTGGCTCGCAGTCTCCGCTCTAATTTATCCCAAAGGTGTTCTATCAGGTCGGGGTCAGGACTCTGTTCTCCACACCAAACAGGCTCATCCAGGTCTTTATGAACCTGCTTTGTGCACTGGTGCGCAGTCATGTTAGAACAGAAAGGGGCTTGAAAATGTCCCAGATGTCCTTGTATGCTGAAGCATTATCAGTTCCTTTCCCTGGAACTACGGGGCCAAGCCCTGAGAAACACCTCCACACCATACCCCCCCACACACACACACACACACCAAACTTTACCCTTAGTACAATGTACCGTTCTCCGGGCAACTACCAAACCCAGATTTGTCCATCGGACGGCCAGACAGAGAAGTGTGATTGGTTACTCCAGAGAACACGTCTCCACTGCTCTGGGGTCCAGCGGCGGCGTGCTTTAGTCTGCTGCATCCGATGCTTTGCATTGCACTTGGTGATCTGAAGCTCTCTACGCCCTGTTCCCGAGCTAATCCGAAGGCCACACGACGTTTGGGGGTCTGTAGCTGCTGACTCTGCAGAAAGTTGGAGACTTCTGCGCCTCAGCGTGAGCTGACCCCGCTCTGTGGTTTTAGTGCCTGAGCTTCTGTTGTTCCCAGTCGCTTTGTTATAATCGCACTAACAGCTGACTGTGGAATATTTAGTGAGGAAACCTGAATGGACTTATTGCACAGCTGGCAACCTATCTCGGTACCACGCCTGAATTCACTGAACCCCAGAGAGATGTTTATTTCTCAGATGTTAGCAGAAGCAGTCTGCAGCCTGGGTGCTTACACCTGTGGCCAGGGAAGAGATTGGAACACGTGAATTCAGTGAGTCGGAGGGGTGTCCCAATACTTTTGACAATATAGTGTATGTGTCACATGCCTCAGTGCTCAGGCACACAGTGGTGGATGTATTGTATAAATGTACTCATAAAGTCTGACATCAAGTTCGTTTAAATTGGCTGTTGATGCTACGAGGCCACAAGTTAGAGAGAGTTCAGATCACAATATCAAAGTGTTCTTGCACAAGGCCCACTGTGCTTTAGATCTGATGTCTTAGAAACGTCTCCTCAGACCCTCATCTCTGTCCAATCAGAGGCCTGAAACCCCTTTCAGGACACATAGACAGCCTGGACTTCCTGTGACCAGGTCCAGACCGTCCTCTGTATAAGAGTATTTACAGAGACCCAGAACAGGCTACCGTCAGACTGACGTCCAATCACAGAGACACGTGCAGAGGGCTACTGGTCACGTGTTGCAGTAGTGCAGCATTAGGCAGACGAGAACACGTGAACTCTGGCTGTGGAACAGAGATGAAATGATTCCCAGGTTTGGTTCTGATGCTGTTTTTTAACGAGTTAAACCTCCAGCAGAGAACAAACACTGTGACTCACTGCTGCTGTTCATCAGCCTCCTGTTAAACTCCACTTTACACGGCAGTAAAACCTGCAACGCTTCACACAGCAGGCACAACATTAAGCTGCAGCCAGATAAAATACCAGTTCCACATCTGTTAAACTGGTTTAAATGAAACCAGTCTGACTGAACAAAGAACCCTCAGACTGCAAACAACAGAAGATAAAGGAGGACGGGAAGATGTTCAACACGCAGCCGAACATCACTGTTTCTGCACTGCAGCGCTGTGCTGTTAGCAACATTAGCATCGTAGCTAAGGTGGCTTTGGAGCGCCAACCAAGGAGGAACGGAGAGAACAACGAGGAACAGAGAGAGCAACGAGGAACGCAGAGAACAACGAGGAACGGAGAGAACGAGGAACGCAGAGAACAACGAGGAACGGAGAGCTCGAGGAATGCAGGGAACAACGAGGAACGGAGAGAACGAGGAATGCAGGGAACAACGAGGAACAGAGAGAACGAGGAATGCAGGGAACAACGAGGAACAGAGAGAACGAGGAATGCAGGGAACAACGAGGAACGCAGAGAACAACGAGGAACGGAGAGAACAACGAGGAACGCAGAGAACAACGAGGAACAGAGAGAACGAGGAATGCAGGGAACAACGAGGAACGCAGAGAACAACGAGGAACGCAGAGAACAACGAGGAACACACAGAACAACGGCCTTGTTGAGGTACAGTTCAGTTTGTTCTCCTCCTCATCAACAGCTTCCCCTGGAGGATAAATGAAGTTAACATTCGTCTTATGTTAATATTATATAATTATAATACTAATAAACTGCAGTCATTACTGTTGTAAAATTGATTAATGCTTAATAATCGTGGAACTGTGATTATTCCTCTGGCTGTATTCGTCTGTAACCGTTGCATCCCTGCAGAGCCAGCAGTCCTTCTGTATGCAGCATCAGGGCCTTGAGTGTGACTCTGGAGGCCCCTGGGAGCCAGTGGAGGTCACAACAACAACAACGTGAATGAAAGCAAGTCGAGGACGAAGCCGTCCCAGTTCAGGGTAATCTGACACGAAGCTGCTGAAGGAAGCGGTGAGTCAGACAGAAGAAGAAAAAGCAGCGAGAGGTCAAACTGCTGCAGATGTTTGAGTTTTCTGAAGGTTAAAGTAAACAGGAAGCTGAACGCTTGATTACAGTGAACGCAGCTCTGCTGTAAACACACCGAGGCCTCAGCTGTGTTTAAAGAAATGGGTTCAAATCTAAAACCTGATCCGTCAGATTAAGATAAGAATGCAACAATTATAATAATGATATTATTCAATTTCAAATAACAAGGCAAAGAGATTAAAGATGTTTCTAGAAACAAAACATTGTGCTGCCAACAGAAACATTTTTCTCTGTATCATTATTATTGTATGTTTCTCCAGGTAACGGATCAAAGTGATATATTTCTATAAACACACATCGTGTGTGAGATATTTCAAAATGACTGCAGGAAATAGATTTTAATAGTTTATAATTCTGACAGTTTCAGTAAAGAGCAGTGATATTTTTAGCCCTCTGTTGTTTGTTCACTCTTACTGTGCTGCATTTATTTTCTTTATTTCGTCCTCACTGTTGCTCACTTTGTGTAAACTACGGTGTTTTAGTGCAGACTAATGAAAGACATGCAGAACACATACATGGAACAACCAGGCCTGGCTGTTAGCCTGGTCTGGAGCAGGCTAACCGCACAGGATGAATCGCCATGGTAACCTATGTGCTACTGCTATTGTTTTAATAAATCTGTGTTAAAACCTGCTGCGTCCTCCATCTTTGCTGCGGCCTGAGAGCCGGGTCCTAACAAACCGGGGGCTCGTCTGTTTTTAAATTTCTGTGTTTAGTAAGTTTGTTGTTCTGAGAGTTTTTGTTTGGAGGAGGAGCCTGAGCAGCTTTTGGATCATCATTTGTGACTGTGGTGAAGGAGCTGGACTCAGAGACATGAGAAGGTGAGTGTAGGTCCACCTGTGTGCGTTCGTTACCTGTAGCAGTGTTTCTCCTGGTAGGTTCAGCGGCATCACCCTTTGGGTTTCGTCGGGGGGGCTTGTAGTGCTGGGGTTCGGCAGGTAGAGCTTCCTTTTCCCCCCAGAAGTTGCTTGGGAGCACATCCCTGGGTGGTTGCCGGTTGACTGGTCGCCTCCCTCGGGCCGGTGGGCGGATAGTGCCGAAGTACCTGCAACCACGCCACATGAAGGCTTTGAAGGTTCTCCTGGATCTGGTTTGACGTTTGAGCACGTATGAAGTTAGAGCTGAGAAGGAAGGAGTGTCCGGGCTTTGAGTTGGAGGAAGAGCAGTTGAAAAGATGAGACAGGAAGCTGAGCAGGCAAAGCTTGACTTGCAGAAGCAGAAACTGACGTTGGTCATAGAGGGAAGTTGCAGCTGATGTCTGATTTGAGTGCTTTGCAGCTTGTTCCCAGACTTAATTAAAAAAGATCCTGGAATTGTTTTCTTAATGTTTAGCTGAGGCAGGAGGACGTCTGATTCCACCGGACGGCAACAGGCGGCTACGGCTCGGAAGGAACGGAAGAAGAAAAGAATTACCAGAAAACGCCATGACCCTCCAGGGGCCCCGTACTACAAACAGAGACGTTCCATCAGGTGTTTTCAGCGTCCGTCCCTTCCTCATCACTTCACCGCAGTGCAACATGCTGATCAGACAGATTCCAGGTGTGTTTGATCCTCCAGGTGTCGGCGCACCTGTTTGAAGTGAAAGGTGCTGATTATTTCCTCCCTCCGTGTTACCGGCAGGATTTTAGATTTTCAGGAGATTCTTCCTCTATCATTAATATTCTCACGCACAGCTTCTTTAAAGGGCGTGGCAGTCTGACACTAAATGGTTTTACACAGCTCCAAGTCACGCTCCTTCCCAGAACACAGTTTGAACCACACACACACTGACGTTTACTGAACATCAGAGACATGTGAGAACCTGACATGATTTGAAAGAACCCAGCACCTCCTGCGTGGGAGAAGAACCATCACGTAAAACTATCCGGACATTTTAACACCTGAAAGCGTTCAAAGCAAATACTCTGAGAACAGGACGTGACATCACAGAGAAGCAATACGCCTGGCTGGCGTCCGTAGGTCGACGTAGTCTGCGTAAACCGGCAGGACCGAGCAGAACCCAGGACTGAGGGTGGAGGCGAACCAGTTTTCTCACACAGTGACTGTTGGTTTGACTCCCAGCTGAACTTCAGCATCCTGTCTCATATCTCAGGTGACGCTTCCTGCTGTTCATTTCCAAAAGTCCCATCATGCATTTCAACACAGGAAGTTCAAGGTTCAGGGTTTAAATCTCTGATCTAAAAAAAGGTTTCAGCTGTTTTGTTTCATCAGGAGGTATCACTCCTATGAATTTACTCAACACTTTTATTTCTGTTTTTCTTTCTACAGAAAGTTGCAAAAAACGACACTTAGCAGAAATATTTTCCAAACCAGTTCTGCCAAAGCATCGCTTCCCCGCTCGGTAACCAGCTGCATCGTCATCTAGCTGATATAATGTTCAGCAGTATGAAGTTATAATAAAGGGCTCAGCAGGTAGAGCAGGTCGGCCCTTAATGTGAGGATCGGCGGTTCGATCCCCGGCTCCTCCAGGCTTCATGTATCCTTCGGCACGATACTGAACACCGAACTGGGAACGTTTCTGTTTTCAATTTAATTTTATTTAGCCGGGGGGGCCGGCAGTTCAGCGTTCAGATTTTGTCCTCCGCATGAAGATCTGGCACGCGTAGCAGGTGGCGACCGCTGTTATGAAGAGAGCCCCGTGTAACATTAGTGGGGGGGGGGGGACTTTTCCGGAGAGACCCAGGTAGGGATCGGCTGTGAGCTGTGTAATAAAACTGTACGGAGCTGTGTTTACTTCAGCTCGGGTTGCAGGTATAGTGAGTTCCTTGTTCTGCTCTGATGCTCTGGTTTACAGCTCATCCTGCAGGTCAGATGAACTTGGCCCCAGAAGCCCAAACTGACTGAGCTCCCTGAGCTCTGGGTTAACGTCTTCTTTATATTTACTGCCTGTCAGCTGGTGGAGTTTTCTGGGCTCACTGGGCTCAGCCGGTGTCTTTGTGCTTCACGTTGTTTTAACGCCTAGTTTTTGATTAGAAAGGTTTAGATTTTAATTTACCTGCGTTCCAGTCAGACTTACCTTCAGGGTGCTAGGGACCTGCTGTTTGTGGCCCCAAGGGGGGCGGGCCTCCACTATCTTCCAGTTTCAATTGTATTTCACTTTAGAGCCAGAGACTGAAGGATGAATTTGTTGGGCCCCTGTAGGATGAGGTGTTTTCTGTATGTAGGATAGAAATTTAACTGCAGACTGTGTGAGCTTCATTCATTTGTAGTATTTATTTAGACAACGTGTCAGAACTTTTATATATATATATAGAATATTTGCTTCGTGTTGTGACGGAGCGGCTCGTCACTGAGTGCGGGCAGCGCACAAACATGCGCTCTACTCTTCATTGAACACTTACTGAGTCCAGGTGCTTCCAGCTTCGTTTTGGCAAACAGGAGCAAACATTTCCGTCTTTTAAATAGTGTTTTCTCGGGCGCTTTCATGAAAAGCACAAGTATGGTTTTGTCAAGCCTAGTGGGCGGGGCTACTGGAGAGAGAGAGAGAGAGAGACTGACTCCTTTTATTTATGTCACATTAGAAAACAGACTCCATTTACATCATCATAATAAATCCTCAACCAGGATTAACACACACACCTGTATATAAACACACACACACACACACACACACACACACACCTGTATATAAACACACACACACACACACACACACCTGTATATAAACACACACACACACACACACACACACACACACACACACACCTGTATATAAACACACACACACACACACACACACACACATATACACACACACACACACACACACAATAACAAGTTAAATGTTGGTTAAAGGTTCAGAACCAGTGAGCCACCTTCCTCTAGTGAACATAAAACAGGTCTGGACCCCTCAGGGCCCTGAAAGGCTCCAGATTACTGGTCAGCGTGTAGAAAGCGTGACCAGACCTTTCAGGCTCCGCCCCCTATCCGTCCAGCCCTGACCCAACATCTGACTCTTCCTGGTCCAAACTGCAGCTTCTCTGTCCCAAATAAAAAATTCATTAAAACCAAAGTCAGTTTTTTTTCTTCCTGTATATTTTGGTCCAAAGACAGACGGAGGGACAGAGACGTCCACCGGCTCCTTCAGCTCTCTAAAAAGACCAGTTAGCCGAGGAAAACCCTCCACTAATGTTTCCCTCTGAGTGCAGAACGGACAGCCCGCCCCAGTACCTGGATCCAGGTGAGCTCTGTGTCTGTTTGTAGCTAACGCTCCACGTATCATCCTCCACTGAAGGTCCGCCATCCTTTTCTCTTTATGCAGGACCACCTGCCTTCACGGCTTCTCCACCCGGGTGTAGACGGCTTCTGTCATCCCATCCGGTTTGAGCACTTAGGCTCCGTGTGAATGATGTGTTGAAGCACTCTGTGTGGACAAGAAGCACTTTTATTTAACTTGTGAATCGTTCCCAAACTTCACCTGTGTGATCATATACAGGTGCATCTAAGAAAAAAAGTTCATTTTCCCCTTTATTTAGGTCAAAAAGTGAAACTTTCATATATTTTATTACACAAAGTCATTTTTTTTGTTTTAATCCTGATGATTATCAGAACTGGTCAGATCTTCAGAGGGTCCACATTTCTGGATCAAACTTCCTTTAGTCCAACATTTTGAGATTTCTACGAGCTGTAAGACACAATCATCAAGATTAAAAGAAATGAAGAATCACGGAGCCTCCGTTTGTTTGCAGAAGCATCACGAAGAGCAAACAGATCTATCAGCCTTTTAGTCTCTCCTTGTACTCGGCGACCTGGACTCAGATGCTGTTCCCAACTCTGTTCTTCTTGTTAGTAAATAATGAATAAAAACTGGAGAGTTGCAGCATCATGTAATAACAGGATCTGTGCTAACAGTGTCGTCAACTCTTCTTCTCATACACAGAAACATCCCCTTCAGTGTGATGTTCATGTACCAACACTGAAGCCTGGAGAGCCAGATAACCAACGGGAGGCCTGTGGTGTCTGTCAGCATCGAACCGGACCCGCTCCTTACCGGGACCATCGTTGGGTCCAGAGGAGGGAATGTCTTTTCTGTGTCGCACTTTGTTGTAGCGTCAACCTGCCGTCACACGGCCGTCCCCTCTAATCCAGGTACTGAACAGGTCTGAGAGGATCTTGCTCCTGTCAAAATCAAAGGGGGATAAAACCCCTCGGCTGACGGGCGGATTGATGCTGAAGCAAAGGGTTCAGAACTTAAGTTCCAGCCGATTAAGCAAGAAGATCTTTTAGCGTTCTTTCAGATCAGAGTCACACCTGCTCCTCCTCCTCATCTGTTCACTACTGTTTAAACACATATTCACCAGTCAGTGCTGATGGTGATGCAGAGTCCGA
Organism: Lepomis macrochirus; assembly: GCA_024633595.2. Taxonomy (NCBI): domain Eukaryota; kingdom Metazoa; phylum Chordata; class Actinopteri; order Centrarchiformes; family Centrarchidae; genus Lepomis; species Lepomis macrochirus. Next base: position 38,813,699 of record JALXJV020000006.1, read on the forward strand.
GCTTCCCTTCATCCCATCCTCGCCTCCTTTTTCAAGCCTTTTGTCGAAGCGTATTTTGAGCACTAAACCTTTCCCCCAGTCAGAAGCTCGCTGTAGACCCGTCCACACTAAGCAAGTACAGGCCGACCTCTAACCTTGTGTTTCTAAGCTAAACGTCCTCAGCAGGCAGTGAACGGGTCACCTGACGACCACAACGTACAGGATCTTCTCCCCGGCCACGGTCCAGAAACAGCGCCGCTCATCATCAGAATAAACCGTGACAGCGGTGGTTTCTATGTTTGCCTTTTGGACCTAAGCGGACTTTCCATCGTGATGTTTTACTGGGGAGACTTGAGAGGCGGGTCGGCCTCTCTGGGTCAGAACTGGACTGGTTTTCATACCTTCATTCCGCCTGTTGCCTCTCGGCCAACTTCTCAAGACTCACGATGTGTGAAACCACAGTGATGCTGGTGACAGCCCGTTATTTCTTCCTCTGTCACGCTATCAGAATGTATCAAGGACACGGACTCCTGGATGTCTTCTCATTTTTTACAGCATAACAGGGACAAGAAGGAAATCCTGGTTATCGGGACTAAGAGACGGGAAATCTCTTGGGTTCCAGAGCCGTGTGAACAGCACCGTTAATAAGAAGAATTGTGAAGGTGAGGAGCTTTAAAAAGCACTGCTGACCTCTGCTGCTGGAGTTTCAGCTAGAAGAAGGAAACGTGTAATGAAGTCTGAGCTCGTTGCTCCCAGGACATTTAGAACTCGTTTAGAAGCTCTGCACGATCGGGATCCTCATTATCTCTCCGACATGCTCATGAGCTATGAGCTTTTATTGGTTTCATCTCTTAATGTCTCAAAACTTATTTTAATCTTAGTGTTTTTATGGTTTTCATGTCTGTTTTAATGGGTTTTTCAGTTTTCGCAATTTTGCGCGAAAAAAGTCTAGGCGGAAATGGGAGTGGCCTATACCAGGAAATTCAGCTCGATCCCCCGAACGCGTGGATGTAAGGTTTTTGATATCCGCCTTCATAGTCAAGAGGTCCAAGCCCAAACGCGTTGACCTTGCTTACAGCGCCCCCTAGCAGTAGAAGTGTGCGACTTTTTGTGTGTGAGTCACTTGCAGGGGCTTGTACCTACCCTGTGAGTTTCGCGTGCCTAGCATTTACTGGGTATGCTGCAGCAGTGGAATTAGCGGCGGAAGAATAAAAAATAAAAAAATAAAAAAATAAAAACGAGAACGATTAATAGGGTTCCCACGCACCGCTGGTTCTGGGAACCGCGATGCCTTGCATTCGCAGGTTCCCAGCCCACTTTGGGCTTGGACCCCTAATAAAATAAAAAGAAACTAAACTCAACCCAGAGATTTAAAGACTGAACTGACTTTGCTCAAACGTCTTGATGAATTTCAGACGGGTTGGAAAGAGGTTTCACTTTAATAGCAGGTTTATGATTCTCCCTGAAAGTCTCTGCACGTCCATCAGGAACCTCACAAAGATTCTGTTAGAAGAACAGCGACCTGAGAAGCTGCGGGTTGTTCTGGAATAAAACATGTGGATCTTTGAGAAGCTGGAGTCTCAGTAACACTGGTTTGGTTGTAACTGTGTGTTGGTTCCACTCTGTGCTGCAGTCGCTTTAACCTCTGGTGAGTCTGGATTTCAGAATGAACTTACATCGACTTAAATAACATCACAGAGAGTTTGCTGCTTTTCTGAACTCCTGGTTTCATTTTACATTCGTCGGTTATTCACCTGTATCAGTTCACACTTCTCTCTCATCTGTCCTCCTTTTCTTCTTCTCTGGTTTTCTCCTGTCTGTGTTTAATAAGCTGATTTGTTCTTCGTCAGTCGTCATCAAGTGTCTCCTTCCTTGTTCAAACTGACCTTCACTTCATCAGAAACAGATAAAACTTGTGATGATGACCTGCAGCGATTCACTTCCTGTTACAGCTGTGCAGGAAATCATCAATCAGAGAGTGTGTTTCCTTGGAGACAGGATGAGCGGAGTCTGAAATGAGATTATTAAGCAGAGTTTAATCTGAGAGGAAGCTGAACCTTCACCTGGGCGGATGACAGGATGCAGGAGACCTCAGCAGATCCTCAGTCGAGTCATTCAGCCCGAGTTCACTTCCCAGAGACGTCAGCAGCTTTCAGAGCAGAGAGAGAAGCTGCAGAACGTCCTGAGAAAGGTCGAACGTTTCCTTCAACAAACGGGCTCAAATATAACAGTCTGAACATGATGGTTACAGAACCACCAGCTGCCATAAACGCTGACTGCGCACAGTGTTCTCCCTGTTACAGAAGTATACTGTTACCCAGTACACAGTGTAATACACAGTACACAGTGTAATACACACTGTAGTACAGTATACAGTGTAATACAGTACACAGTGTAATACACACTGTAGTACAGTATACAGTGTGTACACAGTATACAGTGTAATACACACTGTAGTACAGTACACAGTGTGTATTACACTGTATACTGTGTACACACTGTATACAGTGTGTACACAGTATACAGTGTGCATACAGTACACAGTGTAATACACACTGTAGTACAGTATACAGTGTGTATCCCGTTTCATCCAGACTGGATTATTGTATTTGATAAGAAACCCCGTGACAGCACAAGATACTGAACCCCAAATATGAATGTGTGTGAATGTTAGTTTCCGTTTGAGCACTTAGGCTCAGTGACTGAATGTGTGTGTGAATGGTGAATGCAGCTGTAGTGTGAAAGCGCTTTGAGTGGTCGAAAAGACTAGAAAGGTGCTGTACAAGTACGGAGCATTTACATTTACACTTGTATCAAGTCGTTGTCGGGTCGGCGGCGTGGTCAGACAGCTGTAGCTGGACTTGACCGTGTGGTTAAACCAGGTAGCTTCTCTTCGTGGACTCTATCCACGTCTGGCGCTTCTGACAGCTGAATAAAGCGAAGTGATATGGCTGCAGGCCGGTTTCCTCTGGACGGACCCCCCTGCTGACATCAGACAGCGGCGCCATGTTCACATGACCCTTCAGGTAGAAGTACGTTAGTCACAAACTCAACAACACAGAGACAATCTACTTTGAACAGTTAATGTCCAATCAGCTCATCAGTAAATCAAAACAATCAATAACAGCAGAGATGATGATTTATTCCAAAGATGTTTTGTGAACAGAGCTGGTGATGTCTCACTCTGTCTTAAACAAACGGTCCAGCAGACGTTATTACATCTTTACATGATTCATGTTACAGAACGTTTTCTTTTTACTTCAAACTTCAAGTTCAACGTCTCACAAATCAACATGAAGACAAATACTTGGTTACAGCAAAGATAATACAAATACAAGTATTTCCTCAACTCTCTCAGAAATCAAACTGATTTAATGCTCACACTTTGCTCTTCAGACAGTAAACACAGGATGATCTGAAAATCACTGATTTATCGATCAATGAAAGAAAACAAAAGAATTTTATTCTTTTTTCAAACATAAAAAAACTCAAACTAAGATGAATCAACCTGAATCATGAATTTGGAAATTTATGGATTAATCTCAGACTTTTATTTTATTCTGAGTTTATAAGGTGTTATTAACCTGATGGATTTCTAATTTCAGATCTTCATGTGTTTGTTTCTCTGAAGTTGAACGACATCAAACATTCATCACCGTCGACAAGCTCAATATTTGTTTAGTGCAACATGTTTTTATGGCGTCATATTAAAAATGCGACAGTGCAACCTGCAGGCAAACAGCAGGGACGAAAATACCCAGCATCCTGAAACTGAAGACTAAAATATAAACCTTGAGATTAAGTCAACATACCAACACATTTATATTCATTATTATATTATATTATCATTATATTCAGGACAGTTTTAGACAGATAACGAAGATTAACTGAGGTACATTTTTTAGCTGCAGCTCCGTTAAACATTAATTTAACAGCTGATGCTCGACTTTCATTCTTTAGTGGCAGAAGTCATTGATGTTGTCGGAGAAGGTCCTGCTGAACGAGCTGAAACAACAACCTCATGACTCCAGCAGCCATGTGCTGAAGGGTCCTTCAAAATAAGAGCCTATGGTGGGAATCAAACCCACAACACATTTAAATATTTCAGGACAGAACCGTTCTCTCGTACAAATATCTGTAGGTTTATGTGTAATAACATTGAAACTTGTACCTGAATTAATCAAATAAAGCAGAATTTGAACTTTGTTGATAAAACTGAAAAAAAATTAATGAGATAAAATAAAGGCTAAACTGAGTTTAAATAAAACCTCTGTGTTTCAGGTGAGCTGTGATGGTCCAGGTGAATCATGTGACAGGTCAGCGTTGTTTCTCTTAAAGGAACAGTAACACATTTAATAACCAGCAGGAGAGCTGACAGGAAGTGACCTCACTGGTTGTTGTTCAGTTTGAGGAAGCGCTGTGACTTCTGTCTCACCATGCGGTGCTGCTGCTGCGCCACCTGAGCATCTGATATGGCCGCCTGCAGCTTCTGTAGGTAACCATGGTAACCAGGTTAGGGAAAGGCCACACGCAGAAACATTAATTGAACACACACAAACCTATATTATGTTTATGTATTATTATTAGTAACTGCTTAAGAGATGGCGTCCACTCAACACTTTTCTCACTTCAGTGCTGTGTGTCCCACTGCACATGCTCAGTAGTGTTTGTCTTGCTCGCTTAAAAAGTCACAACAGCTGGAGGCGTTTAATTACCTAACAATTAAATAATAACGGAGGTCTATTTCAATAAAGTTCCTCCTGTATGGCTCCGTATAATAAACTGATAACATGTTAATGAACACACGAACACCTGGATTCACCTGAGCAGCAGCCGAGTCTCTGAGCTGGACGATCCTCACCGACTCCTGACCGTCTCTCTTTGGCAGCTTCAACTTCTGCTCCTCCTGAAACACAGAGAGACAGTCAGAGAGACAGGAAGAGAGACAGGCAGAGAGACAGGAGGAGAGACAGGAGGAAGAGAGACAGGCAGAGAGAAAGGAGGAGAGAGAGACAGACAGTCAGAGAGACAGGCAGAGAAACAGGCAGAGAGACAGGAGGAGAGACAGGCAGAGAGACAGGAGGAGAGACAGGAAGAGAGACAGGAGGAGAGACAGGCAGAGAGAAAGGAGGAGAGACAGGAAGAGAGACAGGAGGAGAGACAGGCAGAGAGAAAGGAGGAGAGACAGGAAGAGAGACAGGAGGAGAGACAGAGAGACAGGAAGAGAGACAGGCAGAGAGACAGGAGGAGAGACAGAGAGACAGGAAGAGAGACAGTCAGAGAGACAGGAAGAGAGACAGTCAGAGAGACAGGAAGAGAGACAGGAGGAGAGACAGGAAGAGAGACGGGAGGAGAGACAGGAGGAGAGACAGGCAGAGAGACAGGAAGAGAGACAGGAGGAGAGACAGGAGGAGAGACAGGAAGAGAGACAGGAGGAGAGACAGGAGGAGAGAGAGACAGAGACAGGCAGACCACCATCTGCGGTTTTGGCTGCTGCTGATACTCCACGTTTGTTTGTGCGGAAGAGGATTAGGGCCATGTGGGGATTTTTTTTTATATTTCTGAGAAAAAAGTCAGAATTCTGAGTTTAAATCTTCAGAGAACAAAGTCAGAATTCTGACGTTTTTCTCAGAATTCTAATCTCAGAATTAGAATTTTTTTTCCACATGTGAAAAAAAAATTTTTCACATGTGGCCCTAATCCTCTTCCGCATGTTTGTGATGATGAACCATCAGTTACAGACTTTTTAAACGTCCTTGACTCTTTTAGTTTCACACAGTCGGACTCAACGCGCCAGCGAGGACATAGGTTAGATTTAGTTTTAAGCGATGGTTTGTCTGTCAGTTACTGATGTCAGTGTCAGTACTCGCTGATATTATCAGACGTCCTTATCCTGAATTCATTTAGTATGGGGAAAATGTTATCTCGTTATAACAACTTTAGCCCTTTAAACCTCTTTAACTTGAAACTAACAGATGTGATGGATGCAGTTTGTAGCCAAGTCTGGACAGACGATAACAGATTTCTGAGACCTCCTGAGCCTGAAGTCCTGGCTCCTCTGTCGGCCCACTGACACATGCTGGCATTAATCAGAACTAACAGACTCGACACCGCTGACACAGACACGGGTCAGGACCCTGGTTCTGTTGCTACCTTACTGGTCTAGACTCTGGTTCTGTTGCTACCTTACTGGTCTGGACTCTAGTTCTGTTGCTACCTTACTGGTCTGAACTCTGGTTCTGTTGCTACCTTACTGGTCTGAACTCTGGTTCTGTTGCTAGCTAACAGGACTGGACACTGGTTCTGTTGCTACCTTGCAGAAGATCTTCAGCTCAGATCCGGTCACAGCCGGAGGGCGGTAGAAGTTCTCAAACCAACACTCCCACTCTCTGTTGAAATGGCCAACAAAGTCGATCTCCTTCACACACATAACCCTCCTGCAAATAAACAACACCACATACAAACAATAAATAATAGTGAAAAACAACAACACATACAAACAATAAATAACAGTGAAAACAACAACACATACAAACAATAACAGTGAAAACAACAATAAATAACAGTGAAAAAAACCAACACATACAAACAATAAATAACAGTGAAAACAACACCACATACAAACAATAAATAATAGTGAAAAACAACACCACATACAAACAATAAATAATAGTGAAAAACAACAACACATACAAACAATAAATAACAGTGAAAACAACAACACATACAAACAATAACAGTGAAAACAACAATAAATAACAGTGAAAAACAACACCACATACAAACAATAAATAATAGTGAAAAACAACACCACATACAAACAATAAATAATAGTGAAAAACAACACCACATACAAACAATAAATAGTGAAAAACAACAACACATACAAACAATAAATAACAGTGAAAACAACAACACATACAAACAATAACAGTGAAAACAACAATAAATAACAGTGAAAAACAACACCACATACAAACAATAAATAATAGTGAAAAACAACACCACATACAAACAATAAATAATAGTGAAAAACAACACCACATACAAACAATAAATAATAGTGAAAAACAACAACACATACAAACAATAAATAACAGTGAAAACAACAACACATACAAACAATAACAGTGAAAACAACAATAAATAACAGTGAAAAAAACCAACACATACAAACAATAACAGTGAAAACAACAATAAATAACAGTGAAAAACAACAACACATACAAACAATAACAGTGAAAACAACAATAAATAACAGTGAAAAACAACACCACATACAAACAATAAATAATAGTGAAAAACAACACCACATACAAACAATAAATAATAGTGAAAAACAACAACACATACAAACAATAAATAACAGTGAAAACAACAACACATACAAACAATAACAGTGAAAACAACAATAAATAACAGTGAAAAACAACACCACATACAAACAATAACAGTGAAAACAACAATAAATAACAGTGAAAAACAACAACACATACAAACAATAAATAGTAAAAAACAACAACACATACAAACAATAAATAACAGTGAAAACAACAATAAATAACAGTGAAAACAACAACACATACAAACAATAACAGTGAAAACAACAATAAATAACAGTGAAAAACAACACATACAAATAATTAATACAACATTGAAAACAACAGCACATAGAGACAATAAATCAGGTGGAAAGGTTTGTGAGGGTTCCCACCTGTTAGTGATGAGGATGTTGGTCTTTCGGTGACCCGGGTACGCACAGTGACCTCTGAACACCTCGCCGTCCAGCTGTTTGATCTCCGAACGCTGGAAACACAAACGCAGGACACTCAGAGATTTGATTTCAATGATGTCTCTTTTGTTTTACCTCTGAAACAGTGTTTCTTCAGCTGTTAATCTGATTCATTCCAACACTGATCTGGAATCAAACCCTACAGGTTGTGTTTCACCTCTGCTCCCATCACGGCTCGCAGCCTGTGGTTACAACAGTAAGCTGCAATCCAATCAATTAATAAACATTAATAAACAGTGAGTGACATTTACACAATGGCTCGATATTCCCAGTCAACATCCTGTTTGTACTGATATCAAGAAATGGACACTTTTAAATATATTTATTTTCTTATATTTACTTTCTTGGACCTTCTCTTCTGCTTGAAAGAAAACACATAGACACAACTTCTTACTGATTAAATGAGGACATTCATTTATTGGTAAATGTTGACAGGATCAACAAGGATTAATAAGGTGTAACCACACAGAAACAACAGATGAGGAGCAGATGATTAAAACAAAAGCAGCGAGACGCTAACGTAACGCCTCCAAACAGGTTTCCACATATGGCAGCGGGAGGTGCGTCTGAATTGTCAATTTAAAATAACTTCGGCAGTCAGCAGCGCCTCCGTTGTTGGGTCTGCATGGTTTCCAGTGAAGGTGGGGACAACAAGACCACCCAAATGTTCTGAGTGACAGTCTCCTCCTTTTCTTCCTTTTGAGTTTGATGGATGTGCTTCGTCCGTTCACATCTCTTCTCCAGCGAGGGTTTTCTACTTTGTGACAGATACTGTGAGTGTGCGCTGACTTTGGGAACAAAAGAACCTTAAAGAAAGACTAAAAAATAAAGATGTGAGCTCAGGAGGGTCTGAGGGCCAGCTGAGCCTCAAGGAGGAGGAGGAGTCTGGAGGAAGGTTTTCCTGCTGTGTAACGTTTGTCTGAAGTAAAGATGGCTCCTCAGACGCTGATTTTAATTTAAATCTTTAATATTTATTTGAATCTAATCTTTCACTGCATCACTATGCTCCGACAACAACTATTTAAAATATGAAAGTAAAGCATAGATGGTTAGAAAACAGCTGATTCAGCCGATCACCACCTGATGGCTCCTGAATAATCACAGCATCACATCAACAGCACTGATGGGGCCCTGTGATGAACTGGGGACCTGTCCAGGTGTCCCCCGCCTCTCGCTCCAGCCCGCGACCCTGCACGCTGAAGTAGTTATAGGCCATGGATGAATTATTAACCCTGTAAGACCCGCGGTTCTAAAAGTACAACTTTTCACTTTAAGCTCTCCAAAAAATACATCTGCAAATGTTTTATTTTGAAAGACCACATGTAGCCAATGGGCCTATTGTTTAGCCTCACTGTGCCACTGGATACTAAATGTGTATACAGGCCATGAACTCATACGACCTGCAAACCTTCCTGGAAGCACTTCTCGTTCCATCGGACCAGATATTTCAACACTGAAGTGAGTAAAATCCCTGAAATATTTTTTGTGATTGTTACAACGTCTACTTCACGTGTACTGTGAAACTGTGAATAATAGCCCGAGCTGTTATGTGCAAGACTCACTGAATTCAAAGCTAACGTGAGTCAGCACTTTTTCCCCCTTTCCTCTCTTGTAGCCATGCAGGTTACATCTAGTAAATCTAGAAGAATTAGACTTTGGCTCTTGTTGTTTCCGTTAAATGACCTTAACAGTGGTATTGTGGAGAATCTAACCGATGTAACGATGTTCAGCATGTCCGTATTGATCATACGTTTAATTTGTATTAAGGATGTAAGCAGCTTAGAAGCAGCTAAAGCGGGCTGACTTAAAACTCAGACTTCTGACTTTAAACTCAGAATTCAAAAGAAATTTCACACATGGCCCTAATCCTCTTCCGCAGATGTCTCGCTGTTTCTATATGTGTTTTATCTTCAGTTTAGACCAGAACATAGTTCCAAATGAATAAATGATTTCTGGTTGCAGTATTTTAAGTTCTTTCAGTACCAGTATGTGAAATTGTTGCTAAATGTAAATTATAGTTAACTGTTTTTTTTATCTGTGCTTTATTTATTTATTTGTTTCCCCAAATATCTGCTTGTTTGGCAAAGCAGTTGTTCGTGGACCGGTTTGGACGATGGTTGTTCAAGGACAGGCACAAATGTTCTGAAATATGGGGGGTGGTTCAGGGACTGTGGGGGTGTCAGAGGTCTGCATATTCCTTTGATGATGTTAAGCAGAGTGCACATTAGGCTGGTCACACTTCAGTATCATAACCAGGATTAACCTGCACTGAAACTATTTAAACCTGAACACACTCTCACAACTATTGTTTCCATTTCAGAGAGACACCAGCCGGGATTGTTGTTCACTACACTGTGCACGATGCCATTCTGGCTTTCCACAATGGAGGGGAGATTAACTCAGACAAAAGTAATTTGAGTGATGAAGAGGTGGTTGAATGTATCAATGAAGAGGTCAAAGGGAATCAGACACCCGCTGACTGTCCTGCTGATGATGATGAGAAAACCAACTTAACTGACGCCGCCCTGAAAAAGGATGTCATCACTCCTAATACGGATTCCTCTGGTCCAGATGTCAGCAGTGGTGCTGATGCTGGCGCAGTAAGCGTCCTCTCTCATCCTGGTCACTTCACTGATTAAACCATTCCTAATGTATGTTTCACATCTGATGCCTTTCTAATTCAATCCAATTCTAAAACAAAAATAAATCTAAAATCCTTCATTATCTGCATCAGAGGCTCCGTTCATTTCTTTCTATATTTGGGTCTTACAGGGTTAAACATCTCGTCTGCTTTAGAGTGTAAAGAGCTACTATATGATTTATCATGACCGGGTTGGGGGGGCGTGTTCTCGCTCAGCTGACAACACACACATTTAAAGCTCAACACGAGCGCGACACAGCCGGAGGTCAGAGGTCATGCTGATGCATAATATGAGTTCAGACTGGATTACACAGAAACATTAAACATCACAGACTCAGATTCGCTCCAGAATGACGTCTGTTACAAAAGTATTGCTAAAATCTACAGGGGAGGACACACAGAGGAACCGCAGCTTTCACTGCCTGGTACATGGATCAATAAACTCTACATGGTTATGAAGAGAGAGAAAAATAAAGTATTTCAGAAATAAAAGGCAGACATGTCTATTCTAGAAAAAAGTAAAATGTTTGAGGTATGAGAGAAAGATGTGGCATGCATAGAAACCTAAACTATCTTTATATTTATAGCTTCATGTATAAAACATATTTATAGATGAATGACAATATTTACATGTGAGAATGAATGAATGAAAGGCTGAATATAGTTTATGGTCTTTAAAAGCACTTGAATGAAACGTTGATCCGCTCAAACCCTGTTTATTCCTCATCAGGCTGCGTTGGCACAAACACAAGAAGAAGAAGAAGAAGAAGAAGAAAGCGGTTAGAGCACGACGCCGACCCTGAGCTGTACGTTTTCTGAGTGAGCGTTCTCTCTCGCTCAGCGTGCACGTCAGCGCCGTCTGGCCCGTTCACGTGTTGTTTGTGAGCGGCGAGGATCAGCTGACACGATCTGGGGTCTGGAAATCTAATTCAGCGTCATTCTGCTGATGTTTTCCACCTCAACGCAGTTTATTTCAGAGCGAGCGCTGACAGACGCTGAGAGAGAGAGATCGCTTCCTCTCAGGAAGTGACATCACGTTGTCGTAGAAACAGAGAGTCAAAGTGACCAAACCTGGAAGAGGTCGAAGCCCTGCGACTCCGTCAGGTCATACGGTCGGATGATCCCGTCCTCCCTGATCAGACGCACCGGCCGCAGTTTGGTCACTTCCTCTGTCGACTCCGCCGCTCTGACATCACAGCACACACACACACACACACACACACACACAGAGTTTACAGCCCACCTCCACCTGAGTGACAGCACAGCTTCACCAGAAGATATCAATACGTCACTGAGCTGATCAGTGTCAGTGTCTCACTGAGTGACGAGTGACCACGGGGCTTCTGTCCATATCTCACCTTTGGTGACCTCTACAGTGACAGCATGAAACAGTAACGTTCAACAGGTTATCATGAACTGATGCGTCATATGACAGATGAGGAGGAGGAGGAGGATGAAGGTCACTGAGGCAGCTGGGAAAAGTTTCAGGGAGAGAAGCAGGCTGTCGAGGCGACGACAGATTTACTGAAGAATAAATGTTATCTGTAATATTCACAGTTGTAATTAAACTATATACAGCGCTGATACCTCTTTAAGTAGTAGTGACCACTATTTGTATGTACTATTTGTATGTACTTATTTTATATTTTGTAGAAAATCTTTACCACTATTTACACGTCCCTAAAAGTTTATAGTAGAATTTACATTTTTGCAAGGAGATTCATGTAAACATCTCTGAGCATCTGCACAGAGCAGGGTGTTCTGGGTAACACCTCCGACAGCTCAACAGCGATACTGCGAACCTGCGCTTCAAGCAAGCTGATTGGTTCATTTAAATCTTGTTGGGAGGCGGGTTCAGAAAACAGGTAATATAAAGGAAACAGCCACACGAAGCCTTCAAGCGAACACCGTGCACATTCGCCTACATGCAGCCGGAGACGCTTCTGTCCACATGTCAGCAAACAGGCCGCTGCGAGTCGACGTGTTTTAAAGCTTCAGTTCTCTCACATTCGGCACATTCGTGTTCTCAGAGTACTTCCTGTGTCTGTGCTCTGCCAAGCTGTCGTACAACACCATGCAGCTGCTGTGCAGCACATTTTAAAAGCTTAGCCTTGATCAACTACAGACCTGTATCTCACCTTCAAACTACAGACCTGTATCTCACCTTCAAACTACAGACCTGTATCTCACCTTCAAACTACAGACCTGTATCTCACCTTCAAACTACAGACCTGTATCTCACCTTCAAACTACAGACCTGTATCTCACCTTCAAACTACAGACCTGTATCTCACCTTCAAACTACACACCTGTATCTATCCTTCAAACTACACACCTGTATCTAACCTTCCATTTATCTCTAAGGTCCTGGAGAAAGCAGTCGCCAAACAGCTGTGTGACTTTCTACATAGCAATAGTTTATTTGAGGATTTTCAGTCAGGATTTCGAGCTCACCATAGCACAGAGACAGCACTGGTGAAAATTACTAATGACCTCCTAACTGCATCAGACAAAGGACTTGTCTCTGTATTGGTTTTACTAGATCTTAGTGCTGCATTTGATACCATTGACCATCAGATCCTATTACAGAGACTGGAACATTTCATTGGCATTAAAGGAACCGCTCTAAGCTGGTTTAAGTCCTATTTATCAGATCGATTTCAGTTTGTACATGTTAACGATGAGTCCTCCATGCATACCAAAGTTAGTCATGGAGTTCCACAAGGATCTGTGCTCGGACCAATCCTCTTCACTTTATATATGCTTCCTTTAGGCAATATTATCAGGAAACACTCCATAAACTTTCATTGTTATGCAGATGATACTCAGTTATATCTATCGATCAAGCCAGATGAAAGTCAGATGAAGTCTAAGTTGTTTTGTCCACAGTAAAGTCTGTGAAGCTGCTCACCCTAACCCAACATCATTTAAACCAGCAGTCAGAATTACTCAGGTGTTTGTCCTGTTCAGCATTAGTCCAGTATCAACCTACCATGTTTGTAGTCTGTAAAGTTCCAACATGAATGACTACATGCATTTCATCAAACATAGATCAGAGTTTTAATACCAAAGTCATGAGGTTCATCAAGCTCAGTGGTTTGGTGAAGAAGAATTGGTTTTCTTGATCTCAGCTCTACGTCTGAGACAACAGACCATCATCTCACTTGGTGGACTCAGCAGTTCAGCAGTAGACGAGTTTACATCCCATCTCTACAGGAGACTTTATCTTATAAACTCAATGAAGCTTCTGGATTATCTGGGCTCCTAGACTGTCTAAACGCAGAGGCCTCCCCCTCTGCTGCCTGCTCCATCATGCAAAGCCCTGGTGGTAATATCTGATCTGACTCCATGTTAGGCGGCTAGCCAGTTCAGGTGGGTCGCTTTATCTTCTATCATGTCTTTCTTGGAGGTTCATGTTTTTGCTAAGCACTGCGTGACTATACAGATAAAGTTTACAGGAGTTAAGGGACGTCTGTCCTCATCATTTAGAACGGGTTCTATGGTCATAAAACGTTTGGGAACCACGGAGCTGATTGGTTGTTACATTATTGAGGAAGTCAAGTGGCATATGTTTAATTCCTGGGGTCATGTTTGGGATTTATTGATAATGTTGTATACGGATCAAACCGCTGTCACCTGACCTCTCGACTCACCATGCTGCAGCCAGCGAGGGGGGGGTGTTAACACAGGGGGCGGGGGGGCTGCTGGCAGTGTTAGAGTGACGGACGATGTGAGCATGAGTCAGTCAGATGAAGTGTTTATTTCTGACATGATGCAGCGACTTACCGTCCGTCTGCTGCAGGACGACAACAACATGCAAAAATATACAACAGCTGCACATGGAAGCTCATCTCCTTCATCTGATCTGGATTCAAATTTACGTTTTTTCAGGCCAAAATAAGCGATTTTATTCAAACAGATACTGAGAAACGAACTCTGTTTCTGTGATTCACTAACAGACATGAGCGGTGATGAAGGAGCTCAGCTTTAACATGTTGAATGTGAAATACTCACACACCAAAACCACAAGAAAAAGAAAGAACAAAACTCCGGGGAAACGACAACACGAGACAGAAACAAAAGCAGAAAATGTGAAAATTAGTGAGCGCACAAGAAGAAGAAAAGAGGAAACAGCTGACACGTTATGAAGCACACGGACAACACAGGAAGTTCTTCCCTGAGAAAGTACAGCAAACAAACGAGGAATAAAGAAACTCTCAGAATCTCAGAAAATAAAAATGTAGAGGGTTAAATGAAGAGCGACGGAGGCAGCGTACCTCTGGATGCCCTGGAAGGTGCTGCTGGCCATGTCCACGATGCCGCCTGTCGGCCGGGCCACCACGCCCACCAGACCTTTCCCGATGCCCTTAAAGAAACCTGCTGCGCCCTCCTTCTTCGCCCCTGCAGACACATATCAACATCAGGTTCAACTGTGGTTCTACTGCAGAACCTGATGAGGTCACACAGATCAGCACTTTGGATGCAGGAGTAAAAATATCTTATTTAGTATAGAAGTTGTCTAAATAATAATTCATATACGGAATATTCAATCTGATCGGTGAGTGTGCTTTTAATAATAATGAGAGTGAAACTAAACGTATGGAGGGATTATTTGGTCAGAACTAAAACTAAAAGTCTAAAAACTTAAATGAAAACTAAAAGTCTAAGTCAAAAATTAATTTGGTATTTAGGATTGGGCGTTTAGTCATTTAGTCATTTAGGATTTAGGATTGGGCATTTAGGGATTGAGGACTGAGGAGTGTATGCAAATAAGGAGTTTGATGTTATGGTAAATGGATTGCTTGGCTGGAATGACCAAGAGTTCAGTCTTGGAGAGGTTTGCTGATATTCTGCTAGTCACTTGCAGTCTGCGGCATTGGATCACTAACATAACACTGTCTTATGTGGAAAGGTTTAACCACCACAGCTAACACTGTAGTTCAGTGTTGTTTGACTTCAGGTGAGTAACAACACTGAACTACAGTGTTAGGTGGTGGGGTAGACCGCAGTTAAAAAAACAAAACAAAAAACAGCGTGTCCCAATATAACAATAGCCTACTAAAGCATGTTAGCAATATCAGCTAATATAACTAGTAGCTAATGTTAGCATCTTACCTGCTGCACTGTCTGCCGCTTTCTCGTCGTCAGATCGATAGCACTCCTTTCACTGGTGACTTTGTGTGTGATGCCACAGAAATGTTACAACGCTGTCATTAAGTTATAAAGTATAGTCCTCGCTCCAGCCCTGCTCACTTGCTCTCTTTGGTTTCATTACAGAGAGCTCCTTAGCACTTGGAGCTCCCTCTGCTGTCCATAAGGTGCCTCTGCGCACCAGCCATGTCAAACCCAGCCTCTAGTATTTGGCCCACGCCTCCTTATTTGCATACACTCCTCAGTCCTCAATCCCTAAACGCCCAATCCTAAATACCAAATTAATTTTTGACTTAGACTTTTAGTTTTAGTTGACCAAATAATCCCTCCATATAAACGTGCCACACAAGCCTCTGTACTGTTCATCCAGTCTTTCTAGAAACCTAAAACATCTACAGCTCTGATCTTTATTCTCCAGTGGAAATAAAACTAGTAACAGAAACACTGCAGTTTGTTTTGAAAGACTGAACCCGCCTCCTTCTGATTCTGTTCACACCTGCTCAGGTATGTAAACGTCTGCTGAGAACAAAGCCCGACACCAGCTCCCACCTCTGATCTCCTTAGTCCACATTCTCCATCATACAGATTCTTGATCCAGACCCCTGAGATCCAGATCCAGAGTGCTGCTAACACGCTGAACAGTTTACTTTCTCTATCTAGTCTTCCCATCACAGTTTACAGATTTCTCATTTCAGACCTGACTGCCGTACAGTTCATGCTCCAGTCTGTCGTAACTACTACAGTCCTTCATCATTAATACCTCTGTGATCTAATCTAGTCTGTAAATACACGTTCAGTCAGTTCTACAATAAAACCGAAGGAGGCGGAGGACACTCACCCTCCACAGGTTTGGTGACGATGCCTGTTACTCCACCCATGACTCCCTGCAGAGACACAAACTGTTACTGACCTACATCAGCTGACCTTCATCAGCTGACCTTCATCATGTCTGTACCTTCAGCAGTCCAACCCCTCCTTTAGCCAGACTCTCTCCGAAGTCTCTGGGCGGTCGGTTCATCTCCTCTCGTCGTTTCTGCTGGTACTCCTTATCCATGGTGATGGCTGCCAGACCTTTACCCACCGACCCCGTGATCCTGGAAACCACCCCTGCAGCGCCGCCTGCAGGAGGACACAGTCAGAGCTCATCACATTTATCATCAGACTCCAGGAAGGGCTGTCGGACTCGTCAGAGCGACCACACATATCGCCACGCCATCCTTATTTACCCACAATGCAACTGGTGTGTTAAGTTAGCAGCGGCTAATGTAGCCTAGAGCTTGTAGCAGCTGAAGGCTTTGTACTACTAGAACACATGTAGAACACCTGGAGACACCTGCTGAAGTACGTTTCATTCATCCAAACATTACAACGCCTCTGCTGTTGGAAAAACGTTTGGTTTCTCAGTTTCTTACCGACGGTGTGACCCAGCAGGCTGCGGACTCCGATCACAAAACCTTCAGCGAACTCCTCCGGACCCTGGACCGCCCCCTGATGAACACACACAGCAGTCAGCTTTATTAAAGCAGGGCGGTCCACTTGGACTTTACAGTTATTTGTTTCACTAAAAGGATCTTTTCAGTAACTTAGTTATAATTTTATTAAATTACATTATTAAAAAAACAACAACAACCTTCCTGGTTCCTTTAGCTCATGTTACATTCTTTGATGCAGCACATCTTTGTGAGGCATAATGAACAGCAGAAGCTCTGGTCTACTGGACGTTCTCTGGATCCCAGTTTGTATTTATATCCCACTAGAACTTTTGCAAGGAAACAAAAGCCGTCTCCGTATTCACCCCTGTTATCAGTCCTGATGTGAAATGAAATACGCCATCGTCTGTGCGTTATGGAGGGGCAGCCTGCATGTCCAGCCTGGGAGGACCAGCCTGGGAGGACCAGCCTGGGAGGACCAGTAGGCTGCTGTTTTTAATTTTAAATGCAATAAATTATTAAATTGTTAAGATGATGCGTGAGTTCTGTGATCCGCTGCAGTCGAGCCTTTCTCTGACACTCTGCATCAACACTCACTCGTTACTTTAAAAAGGGGGCGTCGGTGCGGATCGTGGATCAGGTCTGGGATTAAGAACTTGTTTCCATGCTGTGTTGAAAATGTTTTGTATGCCTGTGTGTGTTACCTGGAAAGGTTCGTAGAAGAAGGCCTCCACTCCCTCAGACAGACCTCGGATCAGTCCAAACGGGTTTCCCAGGACATCCAGACCCAGAACCAGAACATACATCTGCTTCAGGAACTGCAGCCAGAAACAACAACATGTTCTTCTATCAGAGGTTCACAAACTTTAATCAGGTCGACTGTTCATCCACTGATGTTCCATCGTTTGTAGAAGCATGATGACTGATTTTAGATCTTAACAATCAGCTCAGAGGAAGTTCTGAGAGCTTGTAGCCCAAACTGAACCTTAGGAAGTAGGAGAACGATATTAAAAACACATGGCAGATGCAACAAACATCCACCAACTCACATGGAGGAAATTCTGTTCGAATATTTGTCAGAGATCAATAATATTATTAATATTATTAATATTGTGTTGAATGGATGAATGCTCCGTACTTGTATAGAGCCTTTGTAGTCTTTTCAACCACTCAAAGCGCTTTTACACTACTTCTGCATTCACACACATTCACTCTCTGAGCCTAAGTGCTCAAACAGAAACTATCATTCACACACATTCACACACTGGCGGAACAGCCGCCAGGGGCAATTCGGGGTTCAGTATCTTGTCCAAGGACACTTCGACACGCAGCCCGGGGGAGCCGGGGATCGAACCGCTGACCTTCCGATTAACGACAACCCGCTCTATCTCCTGAGCCACAGCCGCCCCTGTTATGGTAAATGGTGTGTAAGGTTACTGCAAGTAGAGGAACTGTGAGAGGCAGCGCCTGCAAAACCGGACGGATATCTAAAAATCTTTATAGTCCTCAGACTACAAGAAGCACAACTGGAAGAGAACAGGAAAACATTTCACAAGACTCCAAAAGGTTCAGCAGGACGGAGCTGTGAATAAATCCACATCACAGTGTGTTCTTCAAACCCAGAAACTGAGAGCACACAAACATCAGAAGAGTAATGTGGTTTACAGTCCACCACTGAACCATTAAAGACCAGGACCAGACTCATGAGGGAGGAAGCGGTGAGGAAGACTTTAGGTGAACAGGTTCAGGGTTATGACGATGTTACCTGCTCACTGTAGTGCCGGACCACGGCCCACATCAGCTTCTCTCTGCTGTAAAACTGGTACTTCACCTCGAAGAAGGCCAGTCTGAGGACAAAGAAGACAAACTGCAGATTCAGCTCCACATCACACTAGAGAGGACCATTAGGACAACTTTTATTTTGACGGGGCCAACCAACACGTTTCCTCTTCATAAAAATGTGTTTTAATGAACTCTCACAGAGTAAAGCATGTTTCTGACATCTGAGCATGGACACGTCTAATGTTGCGTTTAACTGACATCACGGCCCAGAATGCATCTCTCTACAGCAAAAACACTGAACAGCAGGAAGTGTCTCACTTGAAGATGAGGTCATCAACGTCAGTCAGCGTGGCACCAATGCTTTTTAGCAGGAGGTTAAGAGACTCAACGGACGCCGTCCCCTGAGCTGAGTCCTCACCGCTGTAGCCCAGAGACAGACTGAGATGAAGCTGAAACATAAAATATAAAAACAGAGGATGAAGGACAGGTTGGACGCAGAGGATGAAGGACAGGTTGGACGCAGAGGATGAGGGACAGGTTGGACGCAGAGGATGAGGGACAGGTTGGACGCAGAGGATGAGGGACAGGTTGGACGCAGAGGATGAGGGACAGGTTGGACGCAGAGGATGAGGGACAGGTTGGACGCAGAGGATGAGGGACAGGTTGGACGCAGAGGATGAGGGACAGGTTGGACGCAGAGGATGAAGGACAGGTTGGACGCAGAGGATGAAGGACAGGTTGGACGCAGAGGATGAGGGACAGGTTGGACGCAGAGGATGAGGGACAGGTTGTGATGAAGGACAGGTTGGACGCAGAGGATGAGGGACAGGTTGGACGCAGAGGATGAGGGACAGGTTGGACGCAGAGGATGAGGGACAGGTTGGACGCAGAGGATGAAGGACAGGTTGGACGCAGAGGATGAAGGACAGGTTGGACGCAGAGGATGAGGGACAGGTTGGACGCAGAGGATGAGGGACAGGTTGGACGCAGAGGATGAAGGACAGGTTGGACGCAGAGGATGAGGGACAGGTTGGACGCAGAGGATGAAGGACAGGTTGGACGCAGAGGATGAGGGACAGGTTGTGATGAAGGACAGGTTGGACGATGAGTTTTAAGGAGATCAAGAAGAAGACGTGTTCTCACCTTGATGGGGGAGATGTGGAAATGTTCGAAGAAGCTGAGTCCTGAAGCGTCGGTGAGCGACGCCTCCGTCAGCTCGGACTGCAGCAGCTGCAGATCTCTCTCTAACAGGCGGGACTGAAAGACAAAGACGTCTGGTATTAACCCTCTGTGTGCTCGTCTCCTGTCAGAGATCGAACCATCAACCTGCTGCCTTGCTCTACCTTCTGTCTGTCGGCTTGGGGGTCAGCGGCAGGTGTGAACAAAGCCAAGATGGCTCCCAGGAATCCCTGATCGATCTTCACCGCCATCTCCTGAACCAGAGCCATGAAGTATCTGAAGTACAAACAAACAATCGCTCACAGTTCCACACTGAAATCTTCTGACACTCGTGCAAAGAAACCAGATCCTGGTGCAGCTGAACCAGCTGTCGGGACACACTGACAGAGACATCCCAGAGACCACATTTATACAGAGTCACTGAAACCTGGGAAGAACCTGAAAGTTTTACGATAGAACCGTCCTGAAACGGACTGAATCTGCACCTGATCTCCATCTGGAGGTGAAATGGATCAGGTCAGGAAACCCAAACGTGATGTGGCTGAATCTGACCGAGGATCCCCTCCATATCGTGGACTTGCATCCCAGGGGAGGCAGGGGATGTGGGTCCGAGTGGGTCATGTTGAGGCGGCTGTTTAGAGTTGTGGTCAGAACATGATCTGGTGCCGACACCAGTGATAAAGATGCCATCAAACTGAAGAGTCCTTTCAGGCGCAGTCGGCCAAAGAGACTTCTGAGGGCAGCTTCTGTGGTCGCTGAAGGAAAAGCTCGAGCGGGCCGGGGAGAAAGTCCAGACTGTTCTGAGCAGGGAGGGGGACTGCTGACCTGAACTGACTCGTCCGCCCATAGAGGAGTCAGGGAAGGGTTGGAAGACTTAGGTGGTCTGGACGAGAGTCACCCTGAGCGACTGTCTTGTTGATGCCTCTTCAGGACTGGCAGGTGTGAGGATCAAGGGAGTCCTATGCTCTACAGACCCTAAGCTCTTTCAGGAACATTTATGATTTTGGGTTCTATAAATATGATTACTCTTGCAAGGATCCTGGAGGGGCCACAGGAGTTTGTCCATCCAGTCTACAAGTGTTTTGTGGACTTGTAGAAAACTCATGGCAACGTTCCCCGGGGTGTTTTGTGGGTGCAGGTGAATCTGAGGTTTGGAGTGGTGCCCTCTGGATTATAACTCTGCTCTTTGCAGATGATGTGGTTCTGTTGGTTTAATCAGACTCTAACCTCCAGTGAGACCTGGAACAGTGTGAACCAGCAGAATGAGAGTCCGAATCCCCGGTCTGATGTCACAGTACAGTCAACTCTAAACAGCTGATGGTACCCTTCAGGTTGAAGTGAGCCACTGCCCCAAGTGAAGGAGCTCACCTATGAAGTACTTGTTAAAGCACCGTCTAGATTATAACCTGCTCCGGGACTATGGCTTAGCCAACTCCGGCACATTTACATTGATGGTGTACTGGACTGAGTCCGAAGGTGGATCTCTGTTCAAACCTGGACCTCTGATCATGAGGGAAACAATGAGATTGATAGATACACGCAGCTAGAATGCGTTTCCTTGGTGGGCTGTCTGGGCTCAGAAGTCAGCTGATGTGGTTCAGAATCTGATCTTGAATACTGAACTCCATGTGGAGGTTTTTCAGTCCACTTGGGAGGAGACCCTGGGGCAGTCCAGAACACACGGGAGGGATTACATATCCCATCAGACCTTGGAACACCTCAGGATTCTCCAGGAGGAGCTGGAGGAGGTGGCTGTGCAGAGGGACATATGGACTTACTGGTTTAGTGAGCTGCTACCAAAACCCTGATGAGCAGCTTGAGACGGATCAGATATTTCTCTGCTGACTGAGTTTATTAAATCTGTCCTTTAACTGGTCCACCTGCACTAAACCGGTCCTTTAACTGGTCCACCTGCACTAAACCGGTCCTTTAACTGGTCCACCTGCACAAAACCGGTCCTTTAACTGGTCCACCTGCACAAAACCGGTCCTTTAACAGGTCCACCTACACTAAATCGGACCTTTAATGGGTCCACCTGCACTAAACCGGTCCTTTAACTGGTCCACCTGCACTAAACCGGTCCTTTAACTGGTCCACCTGCACAAAACCGGTCCTTTAACTGGTCCACCTGCACAAAACCGGTCCTTTAACAGGTCCACCTACACTAAATCGGACCTTTAATGGGTCCACCTGCACTAAACCGGTCCTTTAACTGGTCCACCTGCACTAAATCAGACCTTTAACGGGTCCACCTGCCTCTGGCCTTTGTTGTTACTCACTTGAACTGCATGACGCTGCTGTGCTGGTTGAACCTGGTGATGATGGACACGTCGATGAACGGCTTTGGCTCTGTGGAGGCAGAGCTCTGAGTTAACAGAGAAAAGACGACAGGGAAACACGTCAGGTTAAAGGCGTACAAGCAAGTAAATAAGGTGGGTCACCTGAGTCCAGAGCGATGGACTTCGGAGGAGGAACAGGGTGGAAGACGATGGGGAAGATGGCACCTGGCAGCTGGTTATCCACCTGCACACAGAAACCACAAGAGTCAGGTGTGCACGTGTAAGTGTAGGTGTGTGCAGGTGTGCACGTGTAAGTGTAGGTGTGTGTGTTTACCTGCAGCCAGTGCAGCTGGGCCCTCAGACTGCGCTGATGCAGCGACTGTTTGAACTCCACCTGGATCCCAGACAGGAAGTTCCTCCTCACCTGGCAGGAAAACGGCTGACGCATCATCATTGTCACGCCACTGAGGTTCACCTGACGACCAGTGACATCACACACTCTGACTCAGCTCATTGGACAAACAACTGAAATCTTGAAGTTATTAAACAAATACACTCAAAATGTGTTTGGGGGGGTCTGGATGTCAGGGTTCAGTCTGTGGGGGTCTGGATGTCAGGGTTCAGTCTGTGGGGGGTCTGGATGTCAGGGTTCAGTCTGTGGGGGGGTCTGGATGTCAGGGTTCAGTCTGTGGGGGGGTCTGGATGTCAGGGTTCAGTCTGTGGGGGGGTCTGGATGTCAGGGTTCAGTCTGTGGGGGGTCTGGATGTCAGGGTTCAGTCTGTGGGGGGTCTGGATGTCAGGGTTCAGTCTGTGGGTTTGTGTGTTGACCTCTGACCTCCAGGTTGGTCTGCAGTTTGACCCAGCCCCCCTCTGTCTTCCTGCTCAGCTGACGTTGGTATGTTTCCTCCAGCAGGAGGATGTTTTTCTGACTGAACGGCTTCCAGCGATTCTTTGGCTTCATCTCCCAAACGACACCTGAGCTGTAACACAGACACACCTGAGCTGTAACACACAGACACACCTGAGCTGTAACACACAGACACACCTGAGCTGTAACACACAGACACACCTGAGCTCTAACACACAGACACACCTGAGCTGTAACACACAGACACACCTGAGCTGTAACACACAGACACACCTGAGCTCTAACACACAGACACACCTGAGCTCTAACACACAGACACACCTGAGCTGTAACACACAGACACACCTGAGCTGTAACACAGACACACCTGAGCTGTAACACACAGACACACCTGAGCTGTAACACAGACACACCTGAGCTCTAACACACAGACACACCTGAGCTGTAACACAGACACACCTGAGCTCTAACACACAGACACACCTGAGCTCTAACACACAGACACACCTGAGCTGTAACACACAGACACACCTGAGCTGTAACACACAGACACACCTGAGCTCTAACACACAGACACACCTGAGCTCTAACACACAGACACACCTGAGCTGTAACACACAGACACACCTGAGCTGTAACACAGACACACCTGAGCTGTAACACACAGACACACCTGAGCTGTAACACAGACACACCTGAGCTCTAACACACAGACACACCTGAGCTGTAACACAGACACACCTGAGCTCTAACACACAGACACACCTGAGCTCTAACACACAGACACACCTGAGCTCTAACACACAGACACACCTGAGCTGTAACACAGACACACCTGAGCTCTAACACACAGACACACCTGAGCTGTAACACACAGACACACCTGAGCTCTAACACACAGACACACCTGAGCTCTAACACACAGACACACCTGAGCTGTAACACACAGACACACCTGAGCTCTAACACACAGACACACCTGAGCTGTAACACACAGACACACCTGAGCTCTAACACACAGACACACCTGAGCTGTAACACACAGACACACCTGAGCTGTAACACACAGACACACCTGAGCTCTAACACACAGACACACCTGAGCTGTAACACACAGACACACCTGAGCTGTAACACACAGACACACCTGAGCTGTAACACACAGACACACCTGAGCTCTAACACACAGACACACCTGAGCTGTAACACACAGACACACCCTGAGCTGTAACACACAGACACACTCTGAGCTGCTAACACACAGACACACCTGAGCTGTAACACACAGACACACCTGAGTCTGTAACACACAGACACACCTGAGCTCTAACACACAGACACACCTGAGCTCTAACACACAGACACACCTGAGCTGCTAACACACAGACACACCTGAGCTCTAACACACAGACACACCTGAGCTCTAACACACAGACACACCTGAGCTGTAACACACAGACACACCTGAGCTGTAACACACAGACACACCTGAGCTGTAACACAGACACACCTGAGCTGTAACACACAGACACACCTGAGCTGTAACACACAGACACACCTGAGCTGTAACACACAGACACACCTGAGCTGTAACACACAGACACACCTGAGCTCTAACACACAGACACACCTGAGCTCTAACACACAGACACACCTGAGCTCTAACACACAGACACACCTGAGCTCTAACACACAGACACACCTGAGCTGTAACACACAGACACACCTGAGCTGTAACACACAGACACACCTGAGCTGTAACACAGACACACCTGAGCTGTAACACAGACACACCTGAGCTCTAACACACAGACACACCTGAGCTGTAACACACAGACACACCTGAGCTGTAACACACAGACACACCTGAGCTGTAACACACAGACACACCTGAGCTGTAACACACAGACACACCTGAGCTCTAACACACAGACACACCTGAGCTGTAACACACAGACACACCTGAGCTCTAACACACAGACACACCTGAGCTGTAACACACAGACACACCTGAGCTGTAACACACAGACACACCTGAGCTGTAACACACAGACACACCTGAGCTGTAACACACAGACACACCTGAGCTGTAACACACAGACACACCTGAGCTGTAACACACAGACACACCTGAGCTCTAACACACAGACACACCTGAGCTCTAACACACAGACACACCTGAGCTCTAACACACAGACACACCTGAGCTGTAACACACAGACACACCTGAGCTCTAACACACAGACACACCTGAGCTGTAACACACAGACACACCTGAGCTGTAACACAGACACACCTGAGCTGTAACACAGACACACCTGAGCCGTAACACAGACACACCTGAGCTGTAACACAGACACACCTGAGCTGTAACACAGACACACCTGAGCTGTAACACACAGACACACCTGAGCTCTAACACACAGACACACCTGAGCCGTAACACACAGACACACCTGAGCTGTAACACAGACACACCTGAGCTCTAACACACAGACACACCTGAGCCGTAACACACAGACACACCTGAGCTGTAACACACAGACACACCTGAGCTGTAACACAGACACACCTGAGCTGTAACACACAGACACACCTGAGCTGTAACACACAGACACACCTGAGCTGTAACACAGACACACCTGAGCTGTAACACACAGACACACCTGAGCTGTAACACACAGACACACCTGAGCTGTAACACAGACACACCTGAGCTGTAACACAGACACACCTGAGCTGTAACACACAGACACACCTGAGCTGTAACACACAGACACACCTGAGCTGTAACACAGACACACCTGAGCTGTAACACACAGACACACCTGAGCTGTAACACACAGACACACCTGAGCTGTAACACACAGACACACCTGAGCTGTAACACACAGACACACCTGAGCTGTAACACACAGACACACCTGAGCTGTAACACACAGACACACCTGAGCTGTAACACAGACACACCTGAGCTGTAACACACAGACACACCTGAGCTCTAACACACAGACACACCTGAGCTGTAACACACAGACACACCTGAGCTGTAACACACAGACACACCTGAGCTGTAACACACAGACACACCTGAGCTGTAACACACAGACACACCTGAGCTGTAACACACAGACACACCTGAGCTGTAACACACAGACACACCTGAGCTGTAACACACAGACACACCTGAGCTGTAACACACAGACACACCTGAGCTCTAACACACAGACACACCTGAGCTGTAACACACAGACACACCTGAGCTGTAACACACAGACACACCTGAGCTGTAACACACAGACACACCTGAGCTGTAACACACAGACACACCTGAGCTGTAACACACAGACACACCTGAGCTGTAACACACAGACACACCTGAGCTCTAACACACAGACACACCTGAGCTGTAACACACAGACACACCTGAGCTGTAACACACAGACACACCTGAGCTGTAACACACAGACACACCTGAGCTGTAACACACAGACACACCTGAGCTGTAACACACAGACACACCTGAGCTGTAACACACAGACACACCTGAGCTGTAACACACAGACACACCTGAGCTGTAACACAGACACACCTGAGCTGTAACACACAGACACACCTGAGCTGTAACACACAGACACACCTGAGCTGTAACACACAGACACACCTGAGCTGTAACACACAGACACACCTGAGCTGTAACACACAGACACACCTGAGCTGTAACACAGACACACCTGAGCTGTAACACACAGACACACCTGAGCTGTAACACACAGACACACCTGAGCTGTAACACACAGACACACCTGAGCTGTAACACACAGACACACCTGAGCTGTAACACACAGACACACCTGAGCTGTAACACACAGACACACCTGAGCTGTAACACAGACACACCTGAGCTGTAACACACAGACACACCTGAGCTGTAACACACAGACACACCTGAGCTGTAACACAGACACACCTGAGCTGTAACACACAGACACACCTGAGCTGTAACACACAGACACACCTGAGCTGTAACACACAGACACACCTGAGCTGTAACACACAGACACACCTGAGCTGTAACACAGACACACCTGAGCTGTAACACAGACACACCTGAGCTGTAACACAGACACACCTGAGCTGTAACACACAGACACACCTGAGCTGTAACACACAGACACACCTGAGCTGTAACACAGACACACCTGAGCTGTAACACAGACACACCTGAGCTGTAACACACAGACACACCTGAGCTGTAACACACAGACACACCTGAGCTGTAACACACAGACACACCTGAGCTGTAACACACAGACACACCTGAGCTGTAACACACAGACACACCTGAGCTGTAACACACAGACACACCTGAGCTGTAACACACAGACACACCTGAGCTGTAACACACAGACACACCTGAGCTGTAACACACAGACACACCTGAGCTGTAACACACAGACACACCTGAGCTGTAACACACAGACACACCTGAGCTGTAACACACAGACACACCTGAGCTGTAACACACAGACACACCTGAGCTGTAAACACAGACACACCTGAGCTGTAACACACAGACACACCTGAGCTGTAACACACAGACACACCTGAGCTGTAACACACAGACACACCTGAGCTGTAACACACAGACACACCTGAGCTGTAACACACAGACACACCTGAGCTGTAACACAGACACACCTGAGCTGTAACACAGACACACCTGAGCTGTAACACACAGACACACCTGAGTTGTAACACACAGACACACCTGAGCTGTAACACACAGACACACCTGAGTTGTAACACACAGACACACCTGAGCTGTAACACACAGACACACCTGAGCTGTAACACACAGACACACCTGAGCTGTAACACACAGACACACCTGAGCTGTAACACACAGACACACCTGAGCCGTAACACACAGACACACCTGAGCTGTAACACAGACACACCTGAGTTGTAACACACAGACACACCTGAGCTGTAACACACAGACACACCTGAGCTGTAACACACAGACACACCTGAGCCGTAACACACAGACACACCTGAGCTGTAACACAGACACACCTGAGTTGTAACACACAGACACACCTGAGCTGTAACACACAGACACACCTGAGCTGTAACACACAGACACACCTGAGCTGTAACACAGACACACCTGAGCTGTAACACAGACACACCTGAGCTGTAACACACAGACACACCTGAGTTGTAACACACAGACACACCTGAGCTGTAACACACAGACACACCTGAGTTGTAACACACAGACACACCTGAGCTGTAACACACAGACACACCTGAGTTGTAACACACAGACACACCTGAGCCGTAACACACGTGTTTACCTGGTGATGCCGATGTAAGCGATCTCCTGCCGGCTGCTGTTGTTGATCAGGGACAGTCCCAGGTTCTGCAGCGACACTTTTACTTCTTGCTGGAACTGTTCCAGCTCCTCGGCCTGACGAGCTTTTGTCACCACGGCGACGTCCTCGGTGAACAGCAGCACCCGCTGGCGTCCGTCCAGGAAGGAAACCCAGTGGATCTGACTCAGGTTGTCGTAGGAGAACTGACCCACCTCGTCCTGAACCAAAGACCAGACACAGACTATCAGAGTGCAATTCAGGATCTGGTTTACTGGCTTCATGAGGACCCAACACCAGGAGCCCTGTCACAGTTTCAGAGCTTGGGGCTCCGGCAGGTCCGGCCGGCCGGGCTCCCACTCACACAGATTTCCCCCAGGCTCATGAACCGCAGTTTTCAGTGCTGTTTAGCTGTAATGTGAGAACCGCATTGTGGTCTGCGACAGTTGCGAACACCTTTTTCCACAGTCAGCAGACACGGAGCAACATGATCGTCCCGTCCAGAGTCACTAATTACTTGAGGGGTTCCTCAGGGTACTGTTCTTGGACCTTTACGTTTTCAATTTGGTTAAAGCTGCCTTAATGCATTTCTTTTACCACGAGGCAGCAGAACAACCTGAACCTTTCTCCGTTTCGTCTCTTCGTCCTGGAGTATGTTTGCTTCTCAAGCCACCAGTGGCTCTCACACAGACATTGACTGTTACACCTCCTCTGTTCTGGATTATATCAACACCACCATTGACAATGTTACAACCCAGAAGCAGATCACCACATACCCAAATAAGAAGCCATGGATGAACAGGGAAGTGCGACTCCTGTTGAAGACATGCAATACTGCCTTCAGATCAGGAGATGCACAAGCCTATAGTACATCCAGAGCAAATCTGAAAAGGGGCATCAAAGAGGCCAAGCACTGTTACAAGCTTAAGATAGAGGGACACTTTTCCAACGCTGACCCTCGACGCATGTGGCAGGGCATTCAGGCCATCAGTGACTACAAACCCACTCACTACACCCCTGCAGCCACTGATGTCAACTTCCTGAACGAGCTGAATGACTTTTATGCTCGCTTTGAAAGAGACAACAGAGAAACTGCCACCAAGCTCAAATCCTCAGCCGACCACCCGCCAATCACACTCTCCTCCACAGATGTCTGCAAGGCACTGAGCAGGATCAGCACACACAAGGCCGCTGGACCAGATAACATCCCTGGACGCGTACTCAGGGCATGTGCGGAGCAGCTCGCTGGGGTTTTTACAGACATTTTCAACCTGTCTCTTGCCCAAGCAGCTGTACCAACATGCTTTAAATGCACTACCATTGTGCCAGTGCCAAAACACTCCAGCCCGAAGTGCCTTAACGACTACCGCCCTGTAGCGCTCACACCCATCGTAATGAAGTGCTTTGAGCGGCTGGTCCTGGCACACCTAAAAGATTCACTTCCATCCACATTGGACTCACATCAGTTTGCCTACCGCAGCAATAGGAGCACAGAGGATGCCGTTTCCATGGCACTGCACTCTGTGCTCACACATCTGGACAATAAGAACACTTATGCACGTAATGCTGTTTGTTGACTTCAGCTCAGCATTCAACACCGTCATCCGGCTAAGTTAATAGCCAAACTTGGAGACCTGGGCATTAACACCTCCACGTGCAACTGGATTTTGGACTTTTGACCAACAGACCCCAGAATGTTCGATCAGGCTCCAACTGCTCCACGTCCATCACACTCAACACTGGTGTACCACAGGGCTGTGTGCTAAGCCCGCTTCTCTACTCCCTCTTCACCTCCGACTGCAAGCCTGTGTACCGAATCTAATTCCATCATCAAGTTTCGCGGACGACACTACGGTGATTGGTCTCATCAGCAACAACGATGAGACTGCCTATAGGGAGGAGATCAAGCACCTGGCCACATGGTGCACTGAAAATAACCAGCTCCTCAACACCACCAAAACGAAGGAGCTCATCGTGGACTTCAGAAGGGAGTCAAGAGGCACGCACGACATCATCCACATCGATGGAATGGCTGTTGAGCGTGTCTCCAGTTTCAAGTTTCTGGGGATCCACATCTCGGAGGACATGTCCTGGTCAACCAACACCTCCTGCCTGGTCAAGAAGGCTCACCAGCGCCTTTTCTTCCTGAGGACACTGAGGAAAAATCAGCTCTCCTCGACTATCCTGGTGAACTTCTATCGCTGTGCAATAGAAAGCATCCTGACCAACTGTGTAACAGTGTGGTATGGGAGCTGCTCTGTTGCAGAGCGCTGCAACGGGTGGTGAAAACAGCCCAGCGCATCACTGGGACTCCACTACCCGCCATCGAGCACATCCAGAGGAAACGCTGTCTGCATCGAGCTCGCAGCATCCTTAAGGACTCCTCTCACCCGGCCCACAGACTGTTTTCTCTCCTGCCCTCCGGCAGGCGGTACAGGTGCCTCCGGACCAGGACCAGCAGACTAAAGAACAGTTTTTTCCCAGAGCTGTCTCTTTATTGAACTCTAACCCTCATTGATCCCACTCCCCACATTTACTGACAGACTCTCCTTTCCCTCCTCACACCTGCCCCCATTTGTTATCTGCAATACTAAGTTTACTTGCACTGCTGACTGTTACTATAGTAACAACTGTTACCATTGTATGTCCTGCACTTACTGCTATTGCACTTCTGGTTAGACCCAAACTGCATTTCGTTGCCTTGTACCTGTACATGTGTAATGACAATAAAGTTGAATCTAATCTAATCTAAAAAGTTTGTCTGACCAATAGAAGAGCAGCACCACACAGAACCCCCCAGAACATCTGTACCACAATGACCAAGCAAAACTGAGTGCAAAGTAAAACTATGATCTGCAAACAAAAAACAGGTAACAGTGTCAGACCTTCAGCAGGTCCAGCTCTCCAGAATGTCCCCCGCTGCTCCAGCTGAGCGTTCGGACGCTGGCCGGGTCGTCCCACGCAAAGCGTCGGGCTTCGTTGGGTTTCAGCTGGTGATCCGTCGCCGAGCCGCTTATAAAAGGAAAAGAGAGAGGGTGGTTTCCTTTCCATCGGATCGCCCAAAAACCCTAAGCACATGAATCAGCGCTTGTTTCTTAACTTCTTAAAGAGTGTGTGACCTCATGACATCATTACTGACTTGGACTACACCCACAGGACCCCACCTACACCTACAGGACTTGGCCTAGATCCTCAGGACCCCACCTACATCCACATGAGTTGACCAACATCCGCAGGACTCCGCCTACACCCATGGGGCACCGTCTACACCCGTGGGCCCCGAGCTGTGAAAGTCAAGTGATGAGAAACGTGTGTTTGCGTCGACCTCTGACCTTTGCCGGTAGCTGATGGTGGCCCAGGGCGTGTGGTTGACCAGGAGGGCCGGAGCTGCTCCGTCATAGTAATCGCTGAAGCTGATGATGGTGGAGAGGTCGGAGATGTTGACGTCCACGATGATCCCACCGCACTGAAAACACACACACACACACACACACATGAAACGTACTCAACTCTCAGGGTAAAATCAGCTCATGTGATTGGTCCAGCAGAGACACTGACCACGTCGAGGCTCAGCAGGGTGCCGTTGTCCTGTCGGTTAAAGAAGAAGCCCTTGGAGGTGGATTCAGATCCGACCACACGGACACATAACTTCCCCGAAGTGTTCTCCGGCCACAGAGGGAGGCACTGCAACACAACAAGTATGAACACTCTCAGGCTGCTCATTCGGTGCTGACACGCTCCCACAAATAAACCAGAATCTTAGGGCAACCACTGTCAAAACCTGGTCCTGACTACATCTCTTTATCAGTTACCTCGACACGGGATGCCCTACCTGGTGATCAGAGGAACAGAAACACACACATAAGAGAAAAGACGTCTCCATCGAGAGCTGTGACATCAAGGTCGGATCAGATTTAGATACAAAGTCAAAAGATTCAAGTAGATCCAGAATCTGAAAGACGACTGATTCAAAAACTTCACTGACAACACAGTCTGAAGCTGTCTGACTGGACGTGCTCACTGCCGTAGGTATCTGTGCTGACTGTGACCAGGGTCCATATTCACCTCTGTGGAGGCGAGGTAGTGCCACCTGGTGGAGGTCTGGCTGGTGACTTCTCCCACCTCCAGCTCATAGGACGACTTGTTGACCAGAGTGTAGAACGGACTCATGGTGACGATCCTGGTCAGGTTAAAACTGCTCATCTGGATACTGACGCCCACCTGGACACATGGAGCAAACAGTCTAACTAGATTATTTCCTCAAGTCATCTGTTACTCGTTTGGTCTATAAAATCCATCATGGGTTTCCAGCTTGACTTATATGCAGTAAAAGTCCTGTTAAGTCAGAGCGAACAGTCTGGATCGCAAAGATAATCAGTTATGTATCACAGAAGGCTAAAACCAGCAGATATTCACATGCTAAGCTAAAAACCCAGGACTCTTCTCACAGCTGTCGCCTTAGCTTCCTGCTGGTGATGAACTGGTTCTGCTGGCCTCTTCTAATCTGATGTGATCAGTATCACACAGTCTTCATCGGCAGCTCACTTTCATGGAACTGTAGGCGTTCACCACCAGCAGTGTGCAGATGAAGACTGCGTGATCCGGTCGAAAGCTGAATGAACAGGCGAGTAAACGGACCTCAGCTAATCTGCTTTAATCTGAAGGACAGCACAGCAACACAAACCTTTGTACTGCACAGAGACACTGAAGAGCCGGTTCGGAGCCGGTGCCTACTCGCGAACCAGTTCTTTGTGTTTCCACAGCCAAAGAACCGGTTCTCGGCCGGGAAAACTGGCTCCAAAGCGGCACCAACTCTTTGCTGGACTAGAACCGTTCTTTTACCACGTACACGGTGACGTAATGACGTCGTTCGCTGGGCTCTCTAGTCAGTGGAAAAACAAACAGGTTCTGAGAAGGTTCACAAGTGGAACCAACTTTGAACCAACTTTGAACCAGCACCAGTTCCGAACCAGTTCTTTTTTGGTGGAAAAGAGGTATGAGTAAGGTTTTAGTTACCAGGAAGTCCATGTTGTTAGCCGGACAGCGAACGCAGCCGTAACTTCCCACGGTGTCCAGAGAGAAACCTTCAGACCAGGAGCTGGTGGACACACACAGCTGGAGCTGCAACCAACCACACACACACGAGTCAGAACCACACACACAACAACACACTGACTACTGCTGTCAAAACAACGCTGCAGTGACCAGGATGCTGACGCTAACCTCGCTGCACGGTGACAACCTGTGGCCGGGTTTCTTTTTACTCTTCAGGTACAGGTACAAGCGCAAAACCCGGGTCAAACCCCTGACGGTATTAAACATGGACGTAGTGAGAAGCGTGTTTTACAGCAGGCATTTAACACGGGAGTCTACGGGGATGAGCTCGCCGGCCTCTAGTGGCCATTTGAGGAATTGCAGGTTATGGCACTTTGCCGTCGGCTTCATGGTTCAGCCCTGATGGTTGCTGCTTGACTAAGACCTAAAAGATCTGTGTAAAAACGTTACAATGTGGGTTAGGATGTCGCCTGGGTTTGTGTGGAGGACCAGAGGAACAGGGTCATTCCAATCTAACGCCTTTCTTCTCTAGAAAGCAGGAATGTGTGGATGGAGATCTGGCTGACGGC
This sequence comes from Lepomis macrochirus, assembly GCA_024633595.2. NCBI lineage: Eukaryota > Metazoa > Chordata > Actinopteri > Centrarchiformes > Centrarchidae > Lepomis > Lepomis macrochirus. The sequence continues at coordinate 38,847,802 of JALXJV020000006.1, forward strand.
TGCTGGGGTGAGCATTATCAGACGGACGTTGCCTCAGATCTGTCCGAGTGTCTTTCTCACCTTGTTCTTGCTGAAGAGGTTCTTTTTCCTGAAAGAGAACAGCAGGATGTCTCGGCAGTCGGCCGGGTGTTTGAAGCTGACGTCCTCGGCTCTGTACTGCAGCACTCGAGAAGTCTTGTTGATGATCCAGTACGGGCTGAAGAGTGACAGCAGCAGGCGGCTCGCCGTCCTCGTCACGTGAACGCTCACGTCCACCGTCATGTTGGTGTCCGAGTCACACGTGAGACACACGGCCAAGAACTCCGGCATTTCCTGTTCGATACGAAGGTGTCCGTGCCAGTCGCGGCCCTGATACCTCATCAGCACCAACGACATGATCTCACCTGAGACACGAGCGTTCAGGAGGTCCGACGTGCTTCCTTCCTGAAGCTCGTAAGAGTCTGCTGAGCTCTGAGGAGGACAGACCACATCAGATCAAAGCAGATTAGCATCAGATTCAGATCTAACTGAACCCATTCTAACCCGGATAATCGGTCGTCGTGCTCTCTGTAAAGAGCTTTGACTATTTATTGTTGACTCTATTCTGCTTCTCTCTGTGTACCTCCATCAGATAGCGGACGGTGTAGGGCAGCAGGTTGCGTAGCGTGGCCACAGGGTGGAGGTGGATGACGTAGGCGGGGTACCAGTCTTCCTCTCCGTGGCTGGCAATGTGTCGCAGGTCGTCGGGGACGGCCAGCGTGCTGACCATCAGCGGCAGCAGGCTGCTGTCGGCCGCCGGACACTGCAGCACCGAACGGACCTCCGAGCTGCGGTGCACCTGCTCCTTCCACGCCACGCAGGTGGAGGACGGACCGTACTGAGCCTCCAGACGACCCGCCGGACGTATAAACAGCTGACATCTGGAAGGGAAGAGGATAAAGCTTTGTGACTACACAGCTGGCACCAGAGGAACTACAAACCTACAGCGACAGCAGCGCAGCCGTTCAGCCAATCTGTCTAATCTGAAAGAGACTCGGACTGTTTGAACGCCCCACCCTCGTCCTGACATCATCGTACAAGTGACAAGAGCTGTCTGGATAATATAGCAGCTGTTCTTTTTTCCTTGGTGTGTAAACAGACGTGATGGTTCGCGTGGCGGAGAGCGAAACTACAGAGGTGGAAAGTGACACCATGCTCGTGGTGCTGCCTGCTCCCTTGTTCCCCTGAGCAAGGCAGCGCAATGGTACCTGTATGTTTCTAAGGCGATGTGAAACTCTTTCTCAGGTTCGGCCTGTCCGACGCTCTGTAGGCTCCTGGACTTTGGACAGTACATCAGGATGGTGAACGGCACAGAGAAGCGATTCTTTATCTGAAAACACAAACAGCTCAAAATCAACCTGCTGCCGCTTCAGCAACAACACATCGGACTTTCAGAGAACCGTGTTTGGGATTCAGACCTGCAGCGGCGAGCGGACAGTGATGACCTTGTTGCCCTCTGCAGCGTCGATCTGCAGCAGCACGGAGACCGCCTCCGTTATCGATGGACTACGGATGTTGTAGAGACGGCGACCCGGTTTGTCTACAGCGATGTTGGAGATCTCGCTGTATCCGGAGGGAACTGTGGGTTCAGAGACACAGCAGCCATTTTGAATCTTTATTCTCACACAGTTCCAAATTCTCCTGTTGGACAGTTCATAGATAAATAAAACTGTTACTATCCAAATGTCCTGCTAGACTGTGGTTCTGATGTTTAGAGCCCCTCCAACAACAGAATCTGTCTATTATCTATCTAAGCGTTAGCTCCTGCTTCATCAGACCGTCTGACTCCGCCTTTAAATCTCAGCAGAAACCTTTTTGCTTTAGTCATGACTTCCTTATATTCACACAGTAGGTAAAACATGTTGCAGAAAGAGGCGAGTTGTTCTGACCGATGGTGAGGTGGAACAGGCAGCTCTCTTGCCGCTGAAGAGCTGACAGTTTGCCTCGTGATGACGGCTCGAACACGGAGTGCTCCAGGTCCATGCTCTGATCCACAGACAGCTCGTGCAGTCTTCCCTGCGCCGGTGACCCCGCTGGCCTCAGGTTGCTGCTGTGCTGCACGATGAGAGGAATCCCGAGAGAGTTTCTGATGGTGAAGGGGGCCTTCTCTTTCAAAGAGGAGTCGAAGGTGGAGGCTGTGCCCTCTGAGAACACCTGAGCGAAACAAGGACAAAGGATTAATGTTCATCTTCATACGCTGAACGACTCAAACAAAGTTTTCATTTCCTGCTACTAACACTTGGTGTCCTACAACACAGTAACTTCAGGAGTTTCTATCGTGTCTGCTTCTGCTTTTGTTTCTACTGTTTCTGAACCTAAATGTCAGCTCTGCTCAGGAGGTGATCAGGTACTCTCAGGGGACGGATGTCCAACAGCTCCATGTGGACCTCGCTGAGGTGGCGGCAGACGTTACGATGCGTACCTTGGCGAGGTTGTGCAGGACGTTGAGGCTGCACTGGGAGACGGTGATATTCATGGTGTCTTTGGAGCAGATGCTGATGGCTGTGCGAGGTTCAGGAAGAATGACAAAGTCGTCTCCGTGAACGGGACTCTTGTCCTGGACCGGGTTGTTCTTCATCTGCAGGAACAAAGACAAAGACAATGACAGAGTGCTCATCAAGCGTTTTTGTGATTCGGCTCTAACTAATTAACAATCATCAGCTGCTGGTGCAGACTCGGGATCTAACAATGATCTTACCCTGTGTGACACCTGTACTGGACTGGGTTTCCTCCCACAGTCCAAAGACATGCAGGTCACATGAAGACTCTAAATAAGCAGGTACAGATAACGAATGCGTTTGTTTCTTCTATCCTGGATCCCTGCAGTTCCGTATTATCAGGCTGAAGCCCCTTTAGACTCTCCAGTTGATCCAGAACGCTGTGGCACGTGTTCTGACAAGAACCAGAACAAGAGATCTTGTTTCTTCTGTTCTAGCTTCTCTGTAATGGCTCCTTGTAAATGGAGGCTTTCAGCCGACCACAAAGAGGTTCTGGCAAAGCATCAGATGAATCAGAAGAGACGAGACTTAGCCTGGACTGTTTTCGGCAGGGAGGACTGCTGACCCTGAGTGAGGATCTTGTTGGATGGTGGAAGGAACTCCTGATGAATGAGTCCTCTATAGAGGAGAAAGTTAAGAAAGAGACTCGCCCTCATACGCAGGACCTGCTGGACACTGTCGGACTGTCCTTGTCTCTTCACTGCCCACTTTCTGACAGCACAATGTCATATTACTTCCTACAGAGGGATAACCGGCGGCCCGTCTGCCCATCAGAACCGACTGCAGAGACGTCAGTCCGCCTCATATCTATAAGATCTCCACCGTTGCCGTTCCCACCCTCCGGGATGAGAAATAGTACAACATGTGTACTTCCTGGCTGACTGTGGCTGCAGACCAACAGGTGACTCCGGCCGGATCCGTGCTGACCACAGAAAGCGATTCTTTTTCTGTAAATAGCTCATCAGAAGGGGATGGATACTCTGAATGACCTTTCTTCTGGGAGAGCAGAACTGTCTGAAACCTTAAAGTGCTGATGGATTTGGACACTGTTTACTCATTTAGCTGATGCTTTTATCCAAAGCGACTTACAATTGCAATCGCTGGAGCAACTGGAGGTTAAGTGTCTCGCTCAGGGTCACATTGGTGTCTCACAGTGGATTCGTACCTGCGTCTCTCACACCATAGGCATGTGTCTTATCCACTGCTCCACCACCACCCCCTATGGCTTATGGCTGCAAACGATATATTGCATTTTGGAGTTAGTGTCAGTGATGGTGCGGGTGCTGGGGTGTGATTGGTTGATTGTAATTGATTTATTAGTCAGATGTGATTCTGAGCGGCCTCCATGACAAAGTGCATCAGGAACAACGTCCAGGTTCTGTGCAAACGCCAAGGACAGCAACTTGAACGGCTCCAAGCGATTTAATGTACCAGAAACATCTGCAGCTAGCAAACACAAAGGTAAGTGGTAGAGCAGCGGCTAACGGCTAACGGCTAACAGCTAACAGCTAACAGCTAAGTAGGTTTACCTCGAGCTTCAGGTTCCATCTGCGTTTGCCACTGTCAACTCGCTCGATCAGAGGCTCCCACACTGCATGAAGCTCATTAAAGTAGTTCACCTGCAGACACACATGATGAAACATCTGGCTCAGATTCAGGTGTGAAGGACCGGCTCACGCATAAAGGACCAGGTCTTACCTCCAGCGTCATGTCGGCTCTCAGCTGCAGCAGAGACGACCAGTTTTTGGCCGATCCATCGAAGGAGGACTCGGCCAGAAGCAGAGGGACGGTACGATGACCCAAACCTGACTCCAGAGTCACCTGGACCACCTGTGATCCGACAACACATCATGAACAGGAAACCGATCCGCCCACCTTATTCTGAAAAACAAAAACTACAAGACGTTGTACCTTGACCTCTGCAGCAAAGCTCTCGCCCTCGTTGCGTCCGTCCTGCTCTCTGAAGTTCTCTGTGACCTCGGTGGCCTGGTCCACTCCCAGGAACCAGAAATTACAGCCGTAGATGTTCATGACTGACCAGAGGTCGCCGATGCTCGCCCTCGACTCCTGACTCTGCTCGTCACGCTGCTTCGCCGTCATGGCGGCCGTTATCGTCATCACCGTGTTGAGGATGAACGGTGAGATCTGCAGGACAAAGACACGCTGAAGATGAGTCCACTGTCGGTCCACCACCTGGAACCGGTCCTCGCTGTTTCTTTATGACGACACGCTGACATCACCGCGAGGCCAGCCAATGGTCAGACGGGTTTTAAAATCTGATTACATCCATCAATACATTTCTACAAACTGAGATGAATGAACGGACCTTAATAATGACTTCCTCCACCGTCACAGAGCCGCTCAGTCCTTGGCTGGGGTGGGTTCTGGTTTCCAGGGCGAGTGAGCAGGGTCTCAACACCTGTTGGACAGAGTCAGGCTGAGTCAGAGAGCTGTTTGACCTGCAGATGAAGATGACGACGCCACCTGCAGGTCAGGAGTCTTTCGGCTGAGGAAGAAACGGTAAACGGCCTCCCGACCGCTCGAAGCGCCGATGGCAGAGGAAGGAAGTAACTCTGGACCTTCAGCATAAAGCAGACGGACTGAATAATTAAAGTTTCACACGTTTGAGCTTCCTGTGGTTTCACTACAGATGACAAACTCAAACAGTGAGTAAACAGCTCAACATGGGACACTTTTCAGTTCACATGGAACATATTGTGTTAAACCACCACTTGTGGATTCATCCGCCATGGAAAATAGTCCCTAACAAATGAACAGCTTCTTCCTGTTTGTTTGATAGAAACAAACAGGAAGTAATTTGTTTCAGCAAATTACAGAAATGAAAGTGTATCTGTGAGGTGTTCCTGCTGAAGATTTACGTCTTCAGGAGGAACCAGAGGGCTCAGAGCTGACAGGAAGTCAGGCAGTAAAACACTCTTCGTGAGGATGTCTTAGTTCGAAATAGGAATTTTGTTTTTTATCTAACTTGCCTGGATAAATAAAAAATTTCAAAGTCAGACAGGACTGAGAAAAGGACTGACACGTTGTTTGTTTGTAATGATAAAAATATAGAACTACAATAGACTGGTCTTTAAATCTTAAGACCTTCTGTGACCCCACACGTGACCCCCACGTTCATGTGGCCTTACAGTGGTAACAGCCTTGTCCTCCTTGTTTCGGATAAAGGGGCAGGCCAGGACTTTCAGCTCCCTCAGGTTGGCTCTCATGTTCTGAGTAGCGTCTTCCTCGGCCTGCAGGGTCAAGTCACACTGAAATGAGGCCACGAGGGCGGGGGCGTCCGCCTTCATCAGGCTGGCTACAAACACCACCTCTGGGTCCACCACCACCGCCCGAAGACGAGTCCTGACCATCGAGGCTGCAGAGAGAAGACCAGCAGGTGGTTTTATGTCTGTCTTTACTTTACTGATTGATAAAATCTACATTCGGACATAAGAAAAGTCTCTATTCTGCTACTTCTTCAGCTGCGACCAGCTGACCCAAAGAGGGATTTTAGGCAGTAATTCAAAAAGCAAAGATTAGAATAAATTCTCACAAAAAAAACTGGCAGTGTTCAGAAAGACACTTTCTGTTGGTCTACAAGCCGTCAGACTCGACGCCTTTCCATTCAGTTCATCTGTGATCTAAAATCTGATGCTCGGCCTTGTGTTACAGTGGATCTCTTGGTCTTACCGGTCTTGGCCTCGGCCCGTGGCTCGGCGGTCTGTCTCAGTTGCAGTCTGTCGCTCGGCGCAGAGGCGGCGGTCCGAACGGAACTCTGCGGCAGAGCCTGCAGGAAGAAATCTGCGACGGCCATCAGAAACTCCACGCTGGCACACAGGTAAAGTTTCTGCAGCACAGCCACCACCTCCCGTTCTGCGGCACTCTGTCGATACGTCACCTCCACCATGGCCTCGGAGCTCTCCTCGTCTCGCCGACCCACCATGCTGAGGAAACAGGAACCACAGCAGGGAGAGTTCGCTGAGAATGAGACCGCGATCAGTACGACAAACGCTGATTCACCACAAACCGCCGATAGATTTAGTGAAAATACAGTTTTACATGTTTTCTAATAAAGTGAGGTTTAACCAAGCTGTTCTGTAATAAAAGACTTTTACTGCAGCGGTGCTGTTTCCTATCCAAACTAACACTCCTTTTCAAACTGCCCGCTCAAGACGTCTCAGAGGTCACATGACTCACCGTGAGGTCACCCTGTCCATGCCCGTCCTCAGGTCGTCCAGCGTGCAGGCGCTGAGGACAGTGGACACCTCCATGCTGCCGCTGGCCAGGATCTTCCCAGAAGTCTTCAGCAGGTGGAGCGCAAACTCACCCAGTCTCAGGTTCTCCTGGTGCTGCAGGTCCAACGGCTGTCAGGAACAGGAACAACAATCAGAGTGCTGATCCTGGACCAGCTGGTCCTGATTCAGAGCACCATTCACTTGCCATGTGTTTTTGTACTTCTTACTGATCAGTGAGACCTGGGACACGAGTTCACCACCTCCTTATTATTATTTACAGGCTTTTTTCATTCATAATACTTGGAAGAAGATTTTCAAGTAAAGCAGGAAAGTTTATTTATATATCAAATACAATTATAATTATATATCAAATTATTTATATATCCACTTACCAAGAATCTAGGCGTGATCTTCGACAGTGCTTTTAAATTTGAAAAACAGATTAGTTCTGTTGTGAAAGCCAGCTTCTTTCAGCTGAGAATGTTGGCCAAAGTCAAGCCTTACTTGCCACGCAACGACTTTGAAAGAGTAACACATGCATTTATAACGTCCCGTCTCGACTACTCTAACTCTTTGTATGTTGGAGCGGACCAGTCGTCTCTCCGTCGGTTACAGTTAGTCCAGAATGCAGCAGCTCGACTCCTAACAGGAACTAAAAAGCGTGAGCACATTAGCCCTGTTTTAGCCTCGCTCCATTGGCTTCCTGTTCGCTTTAGGATTGATTTTAAGATTTTATTGCTTGTTTTTAAAATTTTAAACGGGTTGGCACCTTCTTATTTATCAGAACTTTTACATGTACACACTCCGGTTAAAGCTTGAGGTCATCCAATCAGACGCTTCTCGATGTCCCCAAATCCAGGTTAAAAACCAAAGGTGACCGAGCCTCCTCAGTAGCTGCTCCTAATCTTTGGAATACTTTGCCTGTTCAAATTAGAAATGCCCAAACTCTAAAGACCTATCTTTACTCAGAGTTGAGTAGTGACATTTATTTATTTTATTTTTTTACTTTTTCTACTGTTGCTGTCATGTATATTTGTTGTCTACTGTGGAAAGCACTTTGGTCAACTAGTGTTGTTTTTAAACGTGCTATATAAATAATCAAACAGACATGAGCTCTGAGTCCTGGATTCAGGATCTGCTTCTATCTGATTCTATGTGAATAATAAACACGTAGACAGCCAGACGCTTCGAAGGTCCGTCACGGCGTTACAGTCCGACCCGGGTACGAGAGAGGAACTAAGGAGGGGAAGAGTTCACACTCATCACCTGAAGAACGAGGAGCAGCAGGGGAAGCATGAGGGGCCAGAGTACTGACGCTGCCCAGCGGGATTTTGGGATTACACCAACTAATAAATACAAGGTTATCAAAGTATGTAGATCTGGAACACTAATAATAATAATAATAATTTTTCCAGTGCAGGTAACAAAGTCACGGAGTCACAAAGTAACAGAGAAGGTTTAGGATGAAGGTCAGACATTAAAGAGCTGGTCCTCCATCAGCCTTCAGCAGAACCAGCAGCTGTGCTGACTGACCTGTTTTGGGTCTTTGCTGTACAGAATCAGACCAAGAGACTCGATGGTGAAGTTAAACTTTATAGTCTCCACAGCTTCGTCCTCCTCTTCGTCACTGCTTACAGCGGGCTTCCCAGCATGCCCTGAATTTAAACATAGACCACATCAGCAGCTGAGGGACAGAAGGAGGTTCTACGTACATGAACATCTGTGGACATGGATCGGTTGTGTAAGACCTGCAGGGGGGCCTCCGACCGCCTGGAGCTGCACGCTGGCCACCGGTCTCGGGCCGGGAGGCTCCAGACCGCCAGCCTCTCCCAGATTCTCCATCAGGATCCTGAGCAGCACCGTCAGGTCGTCCTGGCTCAGCTCCACCTACACGGACACAGAACTTATTACAGATTGAGGGATCATCGTTGACCTGTCAGCACACCTGTCCAACCCGAACCCCTCCTTCTCTCTAACTCTCCGTCACTACGTTTCAGAGCGAAGCTATCAGGGTCATTAAAGGGATCATCACACACACCAGGAGCCCCTCGGCCCTGATCCTGAAGGGGACGTCTACAGACTCAGGTGTGGGTTCACTACAGACCAGCTGCCGTCAGCTTTCACTACAGAGGAGACTAGTGACGCTACACTGCTCCAGGACCAGGCTCAGAGGGAACCATACCTTCGGGGGTGTTCGAGTCGACTGGGTGCAAAAAGAAGAGCAGAGGAGTTAGAGACCGTCTGCAGGGAGACACTGAGATCAGATAGCAGGTTGGTTTTCATGATGCTGGTGCAGGTGGTCTACGATTCAGGTCTACCTCAGCAGGACACCCACGACTACAGGAGACGTTCCAGTCAGCTGGTTCTCTGCTCCTCTAAGTCACTTCTCACGCCTGATGTCATTTAATCTGAAGCTTGAAATGATCCGAAGATCCTTCTGCATGACTTTGAATCTGTGGAGATCATAAACTGACACTTCTATTCCTCTGTGGTCTCGGGACCGTCCCTGAAAACTTCTGACCTTCCAGCCCATCAACACACCCCCTTAACCCCACCCCTTGCCCCTCCTCCTCCTCACCCTTCCTCACCTCCTCCTCCTCCTCCTCACCTTCATGGGCTTCAGATCTCCATCGACCTCCACAGCGACCATCTTCTTGTACCAGGAAGCTGCCAGGTTCCTCTTTATGTTCAGGTTCAGGTTTACCGGTTCCAGCAGCTCGCTGCAGGGTCCACGCATTGCCGGGTCCATAAAGGTCCTGATAGACAACAGAGTTTACATGCTCACTGAGCAAGATTACACGTGGACCAGGATCAGGGGGCAAGGGGGACAGTTATAGTCATTGTAAAAACAGTTGGAAAGGTTCAGGTTTCTGGGGGTGCAGGTGCATGCGGAAAAGAAGGGACTGGAGGAACATGATCTGTAGTCCAGTCTACACGCAGAGTCTTTGGTTTCATGTGATTTTCTGCGGTTCTGGTGCAGATGTCGAACCTGGACGGGGCTAACTGACCTGGAGAGTTTGAGTTGCGTCAACTGGACGTCCATGTTGTCGATGACGGCCGGCAGCGGGCATCCATCGACGGGCAGCAGAGAGAAGCTGTTTCCCACCGTGATCAGACCCAGGTCCATCACAAGTGCATCCTGGGAGGTGGAGGACTGGGGGATGATGATGAGCGGCGCCTTCAGCTTGATGTCCATGGCCAGACGGAAACTCTTCTGGGCGAAGTCTCGAACGCTGGACGCCGCCTTCTCCGCCGCCTGAGCCGTGGCGGCGCTCAGAGCTTCTTTAGCTGTCTGGAAGTTGTTGGTGAAGTTCTGAACGAAAAGACGTAAACAATGAAAACGGTTATGAACTAAATCTAAACCTTAAAAAAATGCATGAAAATGTCTTTATTCACCAAAAACTGAAATAATACTAATAATAAAACAACTAATTTCACCTGTTTTACAAACTATGATGCTTCAGAGACGATCAGGGAGAACAAACATATAAACTCAATGTCCTCGGTTCGATTCCCGGCCGTGGGACCAAACCTGTGAAACTCTCCTGGGTTCTAACTACCTGGTACTTATTAAAAGTCAAAATTAAACAGACACACCTGTAGTGAAACTCTGAGATCCTAAAACTGGAGTCACCACGGTTTAGGAAACAGACCTGAACCTCAAACTCACCAGCAGAGACACGATGAACTTGTGCAGGTAAACCACCTGGATGCAGCCCACGTTCAGCTTCACCCTGCCGTCGGTTTTGGAGGTGTCGGCGTAGCCGGCGCCCTCTGTGGCGTTGGGCGTCAGACGCATGGAGAAGCTGAACACCTCATCACCCACGATGGAGATGGCCTGAAGGACAGAAGAGTTCAACGACAGCAGCAAAGACAATCCAGGTCCGTCTGTGGGGTTTTACAACCGTCTGTGGTAGACCGGGACAATTTAGACAGAGTCCAGCATACTCTGAGTACGCCAAAGGTAGCATGAGGTATTATAATGTAGTACTGGAGTCCAGGGTGGTCTGTGGTAGTCCAAGTTAGTCCGGGTTAGTCCATGGTAGTCTAATCGTGTCAACGGTAGGGCTGGGTATCTTTCAAAGATTCTCGATTTCGATTCCTCGACTGCGATACTGAACGATAGTTTTTTCGATACCAATTTTATTCTCAACAAACGGAGAACCATTGTTGTTTGTATAAAGTAACTTAATTATCACATTATTATCATTAATAGTTTATTTTAATAATTGTTCCTGAAAAATGCTGCTGCTCGTCAAAAGCAAGACATATTTTCACTGTAACATCAGCCTGTATTGTGTTTTTGTTGTTTTTATTCCTCTTCTTTAGTTTTTATAATGTCATTTCATTGTTTATTACTTCTATATTTTTATTGTTTATATGTGAATTTGTGCTCTGGCACCATGGCAACCTAAACATTCATGGCAACAGGCCTGAGAGAGAGAGAGAAATCTCTCATCTGATGGAAACAAGTTTCTGCCTCTACATATCAAAGTTTCCTCACCAGAAGAAGAGGTGTCCAGGCGACAACTATCACAATATAAAGGAAACTCTTTAATCCGCTGCAGCAAAGTCGCAGACATCAGCCCAAGGATCGCTACGTGATGTCACCGTCACAGGAAGCGCTTCCGCCTGCTGCACATACAGGTCCGTATGCGGCGTGACTTACTGATCCTTGGGAAAATGTAGCGTCTGTTGAAGCTGCCGCGCTGCTCTGTCAATAAAAGAGCTTTGATTTGATTCAGAAAACAGCGACGCTGCCACCAAGCTACTGAGAAATGTAGTTAAACTAGTAACGGTGCTGCTTGTAGCGACGCTGCTGCCCGACGCTTCAGTACGGTGAGCGTGTTGAAGCAGCTCGGTGGCAGCAGGGCGCTGAGACCATGATGCACCGGCTCTGTCTGGTTGCAGCAAAGACGGAGCGACTTTCTGCTCTTAAGTTTATTCCACGCACAGTCAAAGGCTTCAGGTTTGTCCTGTCGTCTCTTGGCAGCAATTATCTTGTGTCGCAAATATTCCATCGCGCTGTTGCATCAAGCCACACTTTGATTTTCTCCATGTGTTTTCCATCCACGGGCCGCGTCTCTGTGCGTAACCGGCGTGAGCTAGTGTTTACATCACCACAGCCAATTACAATCACTTTTAGATGTGGGCACATCAAGAATGCTGCATGCTGATTGGCTCATTGGCGTTAATAAGAACCTTTAGGTATCGAACTTTGGTACCGAAAGACAAGGCATTTTTTGATACTCGTGGTATTGAGGCGATTCGGTCGGTGCCTAAAAAGTATTGAACTCGATACCCAGCCCTAGTCAATGGTAGCCTGGGGTAGCTTAATATAGCAATCCAGGGTCTGTGGTAGTCCTTCAATAACAGGATATACGGTACAAAGAGAAAGTTCTGGTATTGACTTGGTACTTCAGTGTCAGCCCATGGTAGTAAATAATCCATGGTAGTCTGAGTATGTCAACGGCAGTCTAAAGTCGTGTAATGTAGTCTTGGACCCAAGGTGGTGTGTGGTTGTTCATGGTGGTCTGAGGGGACTGATTCTGTTCAGGGTAGTCTAGGCTGATCCGAGTACTCCTGGGTAGTATCCTCAGGGTACTTAATAGATTTTAGTGTCCTCTGTGGGAGCACAGGGTAGTCCAGAAGAGAGTTGTTTTATTCATACGTCATGTGGGCTTCAAAGACTCAGATCTGTCTCATATGACCCCAAACAGCCAATTAAACCATTCATCCAATCCAGCTTGAGTTTACTAGGACGAGTCTTCCACAGGTCAGCTTGCTCCTCCTCCTCCTAAACAGGGCAGCTGCTGAACACCGGCTCGTGTAAGATGAATGAAGAAACGGGCAGATAGTTAACAGGTGGTTTAGTACCTTCTTGTGGATGCTTCTGGGATCAACGTTGAGGACGATGAAGTCTCTCAGGCGGGCCGATATGTGAGTTTGTGGTCCTTGCACCAGCAGAGAGCCATTAAGACCTGCAGGACGCATCAAACGGGGTCCGTTAGATTTAGTGCTGACCAATGACAGCAAACAAAAACTCAGCTGCGATTCAGTACCTTGGATCTTGATGTCGGCCATGTTGCAGCTTTGGTCGCAGACCAGGACGTTGAAGGCTCCCAGCGTCATCGATACGTTCAGGTCGATGACCTCGCTGTCTGCCGGTGACACCAGGGCGGCTGGCAGGAAAGAACACAACACGTTAAAGCTGGTCTGCCATGTCCGCCATGTCTGTTTTCACCACATAATGAGGGACTGCTGTACTGACTGGACTTGGTGGACACCGTCTTGTCCTCTGTCCTCGGTCTGATCTCCTTCTCTGGAGATGTCACGCTGCTGGACGACAGCGCGACTGACAGGAAGTTGATGGCTGACAGCAGAGCCTCAGTGTGGAGCATGAGGTCCAGAGAGGTGAAGGTCACCTAGAGAGAGAGAGACAGGCGTTATCTCCAGGTCAGCGACCACGCAGAGTGCTGAGTTCAAAGGGGATCGAACCTGTGACCGCCCGCTCTTCCTTTAGGCAGGACTAACTTACAGAGTGTTCAAAGGCACGTCTAGGAAAAGATTAGGGAATTCCAGACGATTAAAATAAATCACTCAGCTGCTCATCCCACCACCAGGTGGAGCTGAAGAGTTTTATTTCCCACACTAACATTACCTGAGTGTGTGTGTGTACGTGTGCGTACAGACTCACGTTGATCATCTGTTCCGTGTTCTTGTGCACTGTGGAGAAGTTCGGCCCCGAGCGGTCGGCCTGAGGAAACGGTAAAGCAAACAGGAAGTTGATTGAAAACATTGAATCATCTCCTGCTCTGAGCGCCGACAGCACACCTGAGCATCTCAACAGCTAATCAGATCATTGCTGATGTCATCACCTTGAAATACTGCACTTTGAGCAGTTCAGCTCCAGACTCCACCGAGGAGCTGATGAGACACAGCGGCTCGCCGCTGGAGTCTGAAACAAGACGAAACATCACATCTTCACACTTTTATACATTTATGTTTAACCACATGTACACCTGCAGCTTCCTGTCCAAACAGGAAGTAGCTGGGCAGTTTTATACCCCACAGGAACATTGACAGAGGACGAGTATTACTAAACCCACTGAGAGGATCTGACCTTCGAACTCCAGGCACTTCATGGTGATCTTGTTGATGTACGTCGTGGCACACATGTCGTACTTCCTGACTTCGGTGTTGATGCCCAGGTGAGCGACGTGAAAGACCAGGAAAGGTGACTCCTTCTGCTCTCTGGGCTTCTTCAGGGTCAGCAGCATCTTCAAGAGGAAACATGAAAAAGAACATGTGAAATAAGGTCGGCAGAGCGCCGCCATGTTGGAGGAACAATCTGAGAGTCGATGGGGACGAATGGTTCCTGATCGGACCGGAAGCTACAGTATCAGGTGAGCGGTTCCTGATCGGACCGGAAGCTACAGTATCAGGTGAGCGGTTCCTGATCGGACCGGAAGCTACAGTATCAGGTGAGCGGTTCTTGATCGGACCGGAAGCTACAGTATCAGGTGAGCGGTTCTTGATCGGACCGGAAGCTACAGTATCAGGTGAGCGGTTCCTGATCAGACCGGAAGCTACAGTATCAGGTGAGCGGTTCCTGATCGGACCGGAAGCTACAGTATCAGGTGAGCGGTTCCTGATCGGTTCCTGATCGGACCGGCAGCTACAGTATCAGGTGAGCGGTTCCTGATCGGATCGGAAGCTACAGTATCAGGTGAGCGGTTCCTGATCGGACCGGAAGCTACAGTATCAGGTGAGCGGTTCCTGATCGGACCGGCAGCTACAGTATCAGGTGAGCGGTTCCTGATCGGACCGGAAGCTACAGTATCAGGTGAGCGGTTCCTGATCGGACCGGCAGCTACAGTATCAGGTGAGCGGTTCCTGATCGGTTCCTGATCGGACCGGCAGCTACAGTATCAGGTGAGCGGTTCCTGATCGGACCGGAAGCTACAGTATCAGGTGAGCGGTTCTTGATCGGACCGGAAGCTACAGTATCAGGTGAGCGGTTCCTGATCAGACTGGAAGCTACAGTATCAGGTGAGCGGTTCCTGATCGGACCGGAAGCTACAGTATCAGGTGAGCGGTTCCTGATCGGTTCCTGATCGGACCGGCAGCTACAGTATCAGGTGAGCGGTTCCTGATCGGATCGGAAGCTACAGTATCAGGTGAGCGGTTCCTGATCGGACCGGAAGCTACAGTATCAGGTGAGCGGTTCCTGATCGGTTCCTGATCGGACCGGCAGCTACAGTATCAGGTGAGCGGTTCCTGATCGGATCGGAAGCTACAGTATCAGGTGAGCGGTTCCTGATCGGACCGGAAGCTACAGTATCAGGTGAGCGGTTCCTGATCGGACCGGAAGCTACAGTATCAGGTGAGCGGTTCCTGATCGGACCGGCAGCTACAGTATCAGGTGAGCGGTTCCTGATCGGTTCCTGATCGGACCGGCAGCTACAGTATCAGGTGAGCGGTTCCTGATCGGACCGAAGCTACAGTATCAGGTGAGCGGTTCTTGATCGGACCGAAGCTACAGTATCAGGTGAGCGGTTCCTGATCAGACCGAAGCTACAGTATCAGGTGAGCGGTTCCTGATCGGACCGGAAGCTACAGTATCAGGTGAGCGGTTCCTGATCGGTTCCTGATCGGACCGCCAGCTACAGTATCAGGTGAGCGGTTCCTGATCGGATCGGAAGCTACAGTATCAGGTGAGCGGTTCCTGATCGGACCGGCAGCTACAGTATCAGGTGAGCGGTTCCTGATCGGACCGGCAGCTACAGTATCAGGTGAGCGGTTCCTGATCGGACCGGCAGCTACAGTATCAGGTGAGCGGTTCCTGATCGGTTCCTGATCGGACCGCCAGCTACAGTATCAGGTGAGCGGTTCCTGATCGGATCGGAAGCTACAGTATCAGGTGAGCGGTTCCTGATCGGACCGGCAGCTACAGTATCAGGTGAGCGGTTCCTGATCGGACCGGCAGCTACAGTATCAGGTGAGCGGTTCCTGTTCGGACCGGCAGCTACAGTATCAGGTGAGCGGTTGCTGATCGGACCGGCAGCTACAGTATCAGGTGAGCGTTTCCTGATCGGACCGGCAGCTACAGTATCAGGTGAGCGGTTCCTGATCGGACTGGCAGCTACAGTATCTGTTTTAGTTTTAGGATTTCTCATGTCAGACTCAAGGTGCTGGGAGGGGGACAGCTTTGTCCGGTCTGAGGTCCGGGTGGACCGGGCAGTGACTGATAGGAGGAAGACATCTTTTCTACATGGTCTCCTTTTCCAGAGAAAAGCCTGAATCCAGCTTGTCACAGTGTTTGAAGATTTTGTACCTCTTTGATTTCAAAATTGAGGAGAACGTTGACAGTGTTTTCAGTCAGCCCTCCATTGGTGGCAGCCAAAGCAGATCCCGTCTGTAACGATACCAGCTCCACCGGCTGCTGAGCAAGCTCCGCCTTCTCTGAGGAGGGAATGAGTTCATTAACAAACACATTCCTCTGTCTCCAGAGCTTCGTTCAGTGTCTGACTAATCTGGTTAGGCTACACACAGAAGCCAAACAGTGTTTAAGATTATCGTGTTGATGTAGGACAGGCAGA
Organism: Lepomis macrochirus; assembly: GCA_024633595.2. Lineage (NCBI taxonomy): Eukaryota > Metazoa > Chordata > Actinopteri > Centrarchiformes > Centrarchidae > Lepomis > Lepomis macrochirus. The sequence continues at coordinate 38,864,155 of JALXJV020000006.1, forward strand.
TTTCCCATCATGCACCGAGAGTAAAGTTACCTTGAGCCACCTGTCTTTTGACATCCATGCTGTGCTCTTTACTCCCCTCCCCGATGTTCTCCACCAGTATCATCATCAGCACCCCGATGTCTTCCTCGCCCAGACTCATCTGACAAACACACGACACCGTTTCACGTCATATTCTGAAAAACTGATCGATGACAATTTAAACAACATCAAACACGCAAGACCTACGTTGAGGGACCGCAGGACTCCCTGGACCTGGACTCCAGGAAACTTGGTGAACCAGGAAGCAGCAAGGTTCCTGGTGACGAGCAACTCTAAGTTGATTGGCCGGAGGATCTCAAAGTCAGGCTGAGAGGAGTCTTGTTTCAGCGTGGTTCTAAAAACACAAGTATCCAACATTTACTCAGCTTTCTGTTTCAGTGCAGATGTTGTGAAAACGCTTCCTGTTGGCGTGTTCACGGACGCTCAGACACCGAAACAGAAACAACCACTTCACTCTCTCCCTCCAGTGATGGGTTTTTCCGGTGCCTTGTGTTTATAGAGTACCGGAGGTGATCCTAACCCTAACCCTGCCCTGAGGAAGACTCTATGAGATCGAAACGGGTAAATCAATCTGCCCGACTAAATACAGGCTTTGTAAATAATGTTCCTCTCTCTGTCTTAAGGCCCACTCCAAATCCTGACGACTCATAGGGCTAGCTGGTGAACCGCTTAGCTAGAGAGCTAGTTAGCTGAAGTGTTAACATGCTAAGCCGTGTGTGTTTGTTTCTGCAAGGGTCGTTGGGAGGGGTCTCTGACGGGCTGGATACTGGAGTTCAGCCTGGGGAGGGTCCTCGGCCTCCAAACCCTTCTGCAGTTGCGTTGTGTGATAGAACTGTGAGATCCAGTAGGCCTAGTGGCCCAGATGATCAGCTGTATATATAGAATAATCACCCAGACAGCAGTGAAGCTGTAGGGAGGAGCGGCGCTCAGAGCTCGGCTCTCAGAGCTCGGCTCTCAGAGCTCGGCTCTCAGAGCTCGGCTCTCTGAGCTCGGCTCTCTGAGCTCGGCTCTCAGAGCTCGGCTCTCAGAGCTCGGCTCTCAGAGCTCGGCTCTCTGAGCTCGTTATTGGTTCACCAGAGATTTGTTGTGCTGTGAGTGAATCGGTGAAAGTGCTGGTGTGACCGGGCCTTCAGGACGCCTGAACTACATCATGATCCTTTGATTTCCCCCCTTTAGAGCTCACAGATGCTAACTGACCCGATCACAACACGGTTTCAGAACATCCCTGCTAACTGAAGCCGAGTCTACTGATCCCCAGAGCTTTGATACCTGGAGAGTTTCAGCTGAGTCAGCTTGATGTCCATCTTCTCCACCACCGCTGGCAGACAGAAGCCTTCAGCCGGCAGCAGGGAGAAGCTGTTCACCACCGTGATCAGACCCAGATCCGCCACCACGGCATTATGGGAAGTGGAGGACTGGGGGATGATGATGAGCGGCGCCTTCAGCTTGATGTCCATGGACAGACGGAAACTCTTCTGGGCGAAGCCCCGAACTCTGGACGCCGCCTTCTCCGCCGCCTGAGCCGTGGCGGCGCTCAGAGCTTCTTTAGCTGTCTGGAAGTTGTCGATGAACATCTGGAGAACAAAACAAACCAGGAGTGAGTCGACAAGCAGCGCACTGTCACATGATGAAGACGCCATGAAGGAGCAAAGTCTGAGGGAGACGATGTGAGGCGTTCACTGCCTGGACAGAGTGTACAGTCATTTCTGTTTCAGAAACCTTCAGGTGAATCATATGAACCTCAGACTCATAAAAGTCGTTTATCTGCTTTACTTCACAAATAAGTTTCTGCATTTACTGAAAATAAATGCAGAAACTGAATAATAATGATTTCAGGTTCAAAGGTTTGGAATCAAATTTGAAGTTTCTGAAACAAACATGAAGTTCAGAATCGTTTTCAGGAAGGGAGGTGAGGTCGTACAGGCAGAGGTCACGTGACTGACGACGGGAGTGGGGGGGTTAATGATAATGGCGGCTGAGTGAATTGCATAGCACTTATGGAGGAAGTGAGCTCTGATAACGTGTTCTCACAGGCTGCTGCGTTACCATCCGACGCTTCAAACAGGAAACCATGACGCTCAACGTGATGAGTCGGCCGCAGCGCGTTTATCTTCATACTGTCTACGGAAATTTCTAACTTTAATACAAAATATCAATATTCATTACATCGGATCGAACGCTCCCTCACACCAAAAGTTACAGCATCAGTTACTTTAGTCAAAGTATCAGCTGAAACTGTCTGACGAGTCTCAGGTCTGACACCTGAGGGGAGTTAGCCTAGCCTAGCCTAGCTTAGCTTAGCTTTGAGAATTAAACATGTCTGTTGGGCCAACAACAGGACAGCTAGCTCATCAACAGTTTCTGGGCCGTCTGGGTTGATAGTTCACAGATGGTGAAAGTCTCCGACCCTCCAGGTTCTTTACAGAGGTCGACGTGACGGCCCTGCAGGTGCTGCGCTCTGCGGGTTTTGTTAGCACCGCTCTGAACCGTCGCTTGCATTTGGACCTGCTTGTATTCTTTGCTAGCATCCAATCACAAGCGACGAGTACTAGCCAATCACAGCACGGTAGGGCGGGACTTGTCGAAAAAGCAGAAACCACAAACCAGACGGACCAGACGGGGAGTCGAGAACGAGGGTTAACCCTTTACAGAGAGCGTGGCCTGCTGGAGACCTTAAACCAGATGATATTTAAGGTGGACTGAAGGTGCAGTGCAGTCGCTGAGTGAAGCTAAAGCAGAAGGTTTGATGCAGGGCAGAGCTGCATGCTGGGAGCTGTACCTCATCAGCAGACGCATACTGAAAGCTAAAAGAAGCCTGAAAGAACAAAACACATCAACAAGACCAGAAACGTCAGAGATGTAGAGAAGAACATGCGACAGGAAACAGCAAACACAGCGTTCAGTTGGTACATGGTCATTTTAATAACAAGGAGCTTTCACAGCTTCTAATATTTTAGAACCCTAATTTTCAGTTTCCTCAGATCTGTCTGTGGTCTGATCATCAGTTTGAGTTGACGCTTACGGCCGAAACACGTCTGCTCTGGAATCAGCTCATCTTACTGGACCTCGTTAATCACTTCTCTGAGACCACCTGGTTAATTAAATAAAGGTCCGGCAGAGTCCAGCAGCCCTGAAGCTGGTCTGGTATTCAAATCAAATGTGAAGCAGTGCATTGTGGGATTTCTAACCCTGAGCCGTTATTTGAGCTGGAGGCCATTAAAGCTGGAGTTTTTGCAGTCAGTGTAGTGACTCCATGTTGAAATGATCAGACGAACACGATACAGTCAGAACAGACAGAAATAAAATACACACAGCTGTGTGACGTTTGCACGTAAAGGTGTTTCTGTGGATTTGAGTATATAAGTGAGCTTGGCGTGTTTCACACACATTCCAGCATTTTTCACACCTGTCTGAACCATTTGGACAGTCCTGTATTTATTTCATGTTGTGAAACATTTCTTAAAGGTTGTGACTGCGAGTGGAACATTATGTGTGAGTGCCATTAAGATGTTCTGTAGATCTCCTGCTTTTCAAACTGAAGACCACAGCGTGTGATGTTCCGGGGGGTTCTGGGTTAAACATGCAGAGAGTAACAGCTCAAGAATGGTGACGACAATAACTATCAAAATGTTGTTTAAAAAACTGTCCACACCACAACAAACGTGTACGTGTATGTGTACATGTATGTGTATGTGTACATGTACATGTATGTGTATGTGTACATGTATGTGTATGTGTATGTGTACATGTATGTGTATGTGTATGTGTACATGTATGTGTATGTGTACATGTACATGTATGTGTATGTGTATGTGTACATGTATGTGTACGTGTACATGTATGTGTACATGTATGTGTATGTGTACATGTATGTGTATGTGTACATGTACATGTATGTGTATGTGTACATGTACATGTATGTGTACATGTATGTGTACATGTATGTGTAAGTGTACATGTATGTGTATATGTATGTGTAAGTGTACATGTATGTGTACATGTATGTGTATGTGTATGTGTATGTGTACATGTACGTGTATGTGTATGTGTATGTGTATGTGTACATGTATGTGTATGTGTACATGTATGTGTACATGTATGTACACATACATGTATGTGTACATGTACGTGTACGTGTATGTGTACTTGTATGTGTATGTGTATGTGTACATGTATGTGTACGTATACGTGTACGTGTATGTGTACTTGTATGTGTATGTGTATGTGTACATGTATGTGTACATGTATGTGTATGTGTACTTGTATGTGTATGTGTACATGTATGTGTATGTGTACATGTATGTGTATGTGTATGTGTACATGTATGTGTATGTGTACATGTATGTGTATGTGTACATGTATGTGTACATGTATGTACACATACATGTATGTGTACATGTACGTGTACGTGTATGTGTACTTGTATGTGTATGTGTATGTGTACATGTATGTGTATGTGTATGTGTACATGTATGTGTACGTGTAAGTGTACATGTATGTGTACATGTATGTGTATGTGTACATGTATGTGTACATGTATGTGTATGTGTACATGTATGTGTACATGTATGTGTATGTGTACATGTATGTGTATGTGTACATGTATGTGTACATGTATGTGTATGTGTATGTGTACATGTATGTGTATGTGTATGTGTACATGTATGTGTATGTGTACATGTATATAAAATCTCTGACCAGCAGCGACATGAGGAACTTGTGCAGGTAGATGATCTGGATGCAGCCCAGACGCATCGTGACCTTCCCGTCCACCTTTGTCATGTCGCTGTAACCCTCCCCCTCCGTTGCCCCCGGAAACAAGGACAGTTTGAAGCTGAACACCTCCTCACCCATGATGGACACCGCCTGCAGAGTGGGGGAGGAAGAAAGGGGGAGGAAGGTCAGCTTCATCTCACAGAGCTCATGGAAACTTTCATCCAAACAACAGCTGCTACGTCTTTCACTCACTCTGTGCACTGCTACTCCTGATTGTTCTGCTACTCCTGATTGTTCTGCTACTCCTGATTGTTCTGCTACTCCTGATTGTTCTGCTACTCCTGATTGTTCTGCTACTCCTGATTGTTCTGCTACTCCTGATTGTTCTGCTACTCCTGATTGTTCTGCTACTCCTGATTGTTCTGCTACTCCTGATTGTTCTGCTACTCCTGATTGCTCTGCTACTCCTGATTGCTCTGCTACTCCTGATTGCTCTGCTACTCCTGATTGCTCTGCTACTCCTGATTGCTCTGCTACTCCTGATTGCTCTGTTACTCCTGATTGCTCTGCTACTCCTGATTGCTCTGTTACTCCTGATTGTTCTGCTACTCCTGATTGCTCTGTTACTCCTGATTGTTCTGCTACTCCTGATTGCTCTGTTACTCCTGATTGTTCTGCTACTCCTGATTGTTCTGCTACTCCTGATTGTTCTGCTACTCCTGATTGCTCTGCTACTCCTGATTGCTCTGCTACTCCTGATTGCTCTGCTACTCCTGATTGCTCTGCTACTCCTGATTGCTCTGCTACTCCTGATTGCTCTGTTACTCCTGATTGCTCTGCTACTCCTGATTGCTCTGTTACTCCTGATTGTTCTGCTACTCCTGATTGCTCTGTTACTCCTGATTGTTCTGCTACTCCTGATTGCTCTGTTACTCCTGATTGTTCTGCTACTCCTGATTGTTCTGCTACTCCTGATTGTTCTGCTACTCCTGATTGCTCTGCTACTCCTGATTGTTCTGCTACTCCTGATTGTTCTGCTACTCCTGATTGCTCTGTTACTCCTGATTGCTCTGCTACTCCTGATTGCTCTGTTACTCCTGATTGTTCTGCTACTCCTGATTGCTCTGTTACTCCTGATTGCTCTGCTACTCCTGATTGCTCTGTTACTCCTGATTGTTCTGCTACTCCTGATTGTTCTGCTACTCCTGATTGTTCTGCTACTCCTGATTGCTCTGTTACTCCTGATTGCTCTGCTACTCCTGATTGCTCTGTTACTCCTGATTGTTCTGCTACTCCTGATTGCTCTGTTACTCCTGATTGTTCTGCTACTCCTGATTGCTCTGTTACTCCTGATTGTTCTGCTACTCCTGATTGCTCTGTTACTCCTGATTGTTCTGCTACTCCTGATTGCTCTGTTACTCCTGATTGTTCTGCTACTCCTGATTGCTCTGTTACTCCTGATTGTTCTGCTACTCCTGATTGTTCTGTTACTCCTGATTGTTCTGCTACTCCTGATTGTTCTGCTACTCCTGATTGTTCTGCTACTCCTGATTGCTCTGTTACTCCTGATTGTTCTGCTACTCCTGATTGTTCTGTTACTCCTGATTGTTCTGCTACTCCTGATTGCTCTGCTACTCCTGATTGTTCTGCTACTCCTGATTGTTCTGCTACTCCTGATTGTGCTGCTACTCCTGATTGTTCTGCTACTCCTGATTGTTCTGCTACTCCTGATTGCTCTGTTACTCCTGATTGTGCTGCTACTCCTGATTGTTCTGCTACTCCTGATTGTTCTGCTACTCCTGATTGCTCTGTTACTCCTGATTGTTCTGCTACTCCTGATTGTTCTGTTACTCCTGATTGTTCTGCTACTCCTGATTGCTCTGTTACTCCTGATTGTTCTGTTACTCCTGATTGTTCTGCTACTCCTGATTGTGCTGCTACTCCTGATTGTTCTGCTACTCCTGATTGTGCTGCTACTCCTGATTGTGCTGCTACTCCTGATTGTTCTGCTACTCCTGATTGTTCTGTTACTCCTGATTGTGCTGATACTCCTGATTGTTCTGTTACTCCTGATTGCTCTGCTACTCCTGATTGTTCTGTTACTCCTGATTGTGCTGCTACTCCTGATTGTTCTGTTACTCCTGATTGTGCTGCTACTCCTGATTGTTCTGCAACTCCTGATTGACTCTTGATTGTTCTGCTACTCCTGATTTAGTCCTGATTGTGCTGCTACCCCTGATTGCTCTGCTACTCCTGATTGTTCTGCAACTCCTGATTGACTCTTGATTGTTCTGCTACTCCTGATTTAGTCCTGATTGTGCTGCTACTCATGATTGTTCTGCTACTCCTGATTGTTCTGTTACTCCTGATTGTTCTGTTACTCCTGATTGTTCTGCTACTCCTGATTGACTCTTGATTGTTCTGCTACTCCTGATTTAGTCCTGATTGTTCTGCAACTCCTGATTGTTCTGCTACTCCTGATTGACTCCTGATTGTGCTGCTACTCCTGATTGTTCTGCTACTCCTGATTTAGTCCTGATTGTTCTGCTACTCCTGATTGACTCCTGATTGTGCTGCTACTCCTGATTGTTCTGCTACTCCTGATTTAGTCCTGATTGTTCTGCTACTCCTGATTGACTCCTGATTGTTCTGCTACTCCTGATTTAGTCCTGATTGTTCTGCTACTCCTGATTGACTCCTGATTGTTCTGCTACTCCTGATTGACTCCTGATTGTTCTGCTACTCCTGATTGACTCCTGATTGTTCTGCTACTCCTGATTTAGTCCTGATTGTTCTGCTACTCCTGATTTAGTCCTGATTGTTCTGCTACTCCTGATTGACTCCTGATTGTTCTGCTACTCCTGATACTAATACTCAACCTGGTACTACTAAAGTGTGGTAATCACAGTTAACCTACTCGGACACTTGCCAGATAAGACTCTTTATGTTTGGATGATGTTTAATTAAGCTTTTGTTGAATCTACTGAAAAGCAGGACAGAGTAAAGACCTTCAGGGTACATCTGGATCACAATGTAGCTTTCATACTGTATCATGTAAAGCAGGCGAGATGTTCAACCTCATATTAACAATCCATCCATCATCCATAACTGCTTCACTGTGCAGCATTAAACTGAGTCCTTTCACTTTAGGTTGCAGCTCTTGTTTTTTGGTGTTGTTATTGTAGGCAGATATTCCTCCTGCCACCCCGGAGGACAGCTCCTTAGTTTCTTTTAATCTCACTTCAGCTAACGAAAGAAAATCCAGTAAAGTGCTGTGGATGGTAACAGTGACAGGTTGTACCGAACTCACCTGGGAAACTAAACATCAGCGCTTCAGTAATAATCATCAGAATAACGAAACTGGTTCAGACCTTTCTGTGGACGGTTTTGGGGCTGACGTCTGTGACCAAGATGTCTCGGAGTCGAGCGAACACCTCCGTCTCCTTCGCCTGCACCAACACCGACGCGTCGATTCCTGCAGGGTGGCGACAGTCAGGTCACACGCGAGGATGTAATGAGCTCTTAAAGGCGTCGGCCTTCATGTTAAAGCTCGGTCAAAGCACATTTTCCTACCTTGGACTCTGATGTCAGCGATGCTGCAGCGATCGTCACACACCTCCACGTGGAAACAACCTAACATTGCGAACAGCTTGAAGCTGAAAACGCCGCCATCTTTGGTTCCTCTAGACACTGCAGAGAGCGCAGAAACCGCTTCCTGTCAGATACAGAACCTTAGAAGGGACATAGTGACCACCGTGAACAGACTCACCTGTCCGGCCCGGTCCGGTCTTTTCCACCTTTTTTTGGGCGTCTTGGTCACGAACGGCGGTGAATTGCGGAGGCACGGCGCTGCTCAGAAAGTTGATGGTTGACAGCAGAGCTTTGGTGTGAAGGAGGAAGTCCAGAGAGGTGAACTCCACCTGAAACACCAGCAGGTAAACAGCTGTGAGACACCTGAGAGGTGACGGACATCATTCCAACTTGCTTAATGAACTTTCAGCGTGAACAGCTGCAGTGAGACGTGAAACTCAGATTGTGTTTCATCTTATTTATTTTAGAGGCAGTGAAGGAGCTAAATAATCTGCTGGGAGGAAATCTATCCTGACGACACATTTCCGAGAGCCTGCGTCTTAATCTTCTTCTTCACCTTACACTTGCAGTTTGGCGTCCCTGCTAGGTGTCCTCATAAGGACTGGACATTTCTTACACTTAATGGCTGCCATCTTGGCTACGTAGAAGAAGAGCAGGCAAAGTTTTTTTTTAACTTGAAAATGGTGGCCGAGGAATCTGCAGCGTTAATGGTTGCAGAAGTAAAAGTTCACTAAATCTGATTCATTTTTATTAGTGGTGGGCCGTTATCGGCGTTAACATGCTGCGTTAACGTGAAACTCTTATCGGGCGATAAAAAAAATATCGCCGTTAATCTGTTCTCAAAGTTGGGTTGGGAGGTGGGTCTATACTACGCAGCTATGATGACTTTCACCTTGATATTTTAGCGCAGATGTACACCTAGCTGAATTGCACTGTAGGGGGCAAGAACGAGTCTTGAACCTGTGTGTCTGCCTACTGTGAAATTACCACATCAAACGTGACGTGCTAACATGGATGCAGCTGTTGCTGCGTTCCATTTACCTCGGAGGGCGGAGCTGGGAATGACGTCACACCCGAGTTGACGGCGTTCCTGTTCCAACCTCGCTCGGCCAGCTGTTTGTTTACAACTAGCCAGGTTAGTTATTGATACGCCGGCTGATTAAAAACGCATTGTGCGGTATTTACTCACACTAACTGTAGCAACACGTCCACAGACAGCTGTTGGACAGCACTTTGTGTACGAACATTTCTGAAGCCGCCGGTGTTGTGCCGAATTCTGCCTGCCTGCCGAGAATCGCATGCACCTCGCGGGTGCTAACGGTCATCTATGCTGAGAAAAGAGGTGGATGCAAATCTCAGCAGGGGGCCTACAAAATCTGATCTGCCGAATTATGCATCCACGTCTTTAGGTCCTTCTCAGACACTTTGCTGTGCTCATTGATCAAACAGCTTTATCACCATGTACTGAATGTCAAGGAACGGTCCTTCTAGCCTACTAAGTGTATTAAAATATTAAAGACTCTAAACGTTCATAAAATATATACTTCAAATCTATTTATCACCATTGATGAAGTCCACAAAGAATTTTACAGCATTTAAAAGCATTATTTGGAGGTGCATGCAATTCTCGGCAGGCAGGCAAAACTCGGCACAACACCTGGTTTGCACCATGTGCAATGCAGAATTAGTTTACTGTAGGAGTTCTTCCAGTCTCAAGTAGCCTACCACCTAAACACAAAGCACATCACACGCTACACACAAGTACATCTTATTGAACATGATTTATTTTCATCACCAATTATCATAGTAGAACAGCTTTCTCAAGCAGTTTGTGATGCATTTTGGAAACAGGAGATGAGCCCCTGGTCTAATGCGCCACCTGGCTTGAAACCCGTTCGCACACAGATTCTGAATGACTTCGGCAGAATTCAAATGAGCCATTTTAATCTAGATTAATCTAGATTAATTTTGAAATTAATCTATGCCCACCCCTAATCTTTATACATTTTGAATTGACGTCAAGTAAAAAAAGACGCCAGAAGGGAAGAAAGCAGTCAATCGTTTGTGAAAGCCGTGTTCTACACAGAGGACACAGTGTACTGCATGTTAGTGGACTAAGAGGGATCTGAATTAAGACCCAGCTCAGGAGTTCACCTGTGTCAGCTGCATTAACTTGGAGGAACAGAAAGTATGTATAGATCCCTCCCTCCCCCATCTGTCGCTGGAAACCTCCAACACCCACCTTCAGTGTTTGCTCCGTGTTGTTGAACAGAGTCTGGAAGCCGGGGCCGCTGGGGTCAGCCTGCCGGAGAACACGCAAACACAGGAGTCACTATTGTGTGTGTTTTTGGTGTCACTCTTCCATCATGGATAGATAGATATAGAGATGGATGGACGGACAGACAGACAGACCGATTAGTAAGGCTGCTGAAGAACAGCTGAGAGTGTGCGCGCTCACCTTGATGAACTCCACCTTCAGCAGGTTGGAGCCCTGCTGCTCGGAGGAGCTGATCAGGTGCAGAGGATGATTCCTGCCGTCTGGAGAAGAAGCACATGTCACAACAGAGACTACACCTGAACAGGTAGGTGTTTTAGTCAGTTCTGTTCATGGTTCTACAGGATTACAGCTGTTCTCTACCCGAATGTTTGTTTCTGCCTTGAACCTTCGTCCTCTCTAGCAGCCACGCTGGTAAAAATACAAGAACTTGAATCATACTAACAAATAACTGATCTGATGGTCTGTTCGTTCTGGGTTTGAAGGAACAGACCATTAAAGTTAAAATGATCTCACCTGGTACGTCGCAGTAGTCGAGGGCGACTCTGCGCAGGTATGAGGTGACCCGCAGGTCGAAGCTCCGACTCTTCCCTTCAGCTCCCAGCTGACAGACGCTTAAGGACAGGACGGTCTTCTCCTGGTCCACCTGTCGGGTTAGCTCCAGCAGCACCTGAACACACCACAAACCTCTGGCTCACATGGACTAAAATGTTACTTTCTGCTAACGCTAAGCTCAGCCCCTCTGAGCCGCCTATGACCTGACGCCCCTCACCAACAAACACACCTCTTTGATTTCAAACTTGAAGTGAAGGTCTGTGAGCTCCTCCAGAGCCGAGCGCTGGTGATCCTCGTCCGTTGACCTCTCACTGGTGTCTTCGTCCGAATCTGAAACACAAAAGCACAAACATTATTAATTATAACTTGGTGATAAAAATGTGTTCATGTTAAACAGCCCATCAGAGTGCATGCACACAGACCTGTTTCCATGGTGCTGAGGAGGGAGGGGTGAAGGCTCAGCACTCGCGGTCGGGCCTCCGCCAACGAGAGCACCTGCAGCAGTAAACACGGCCAAAAGTGGTGACATCAACACTGAGCTGCAGTCCAACCATCGCCTCCCTGTCACTCCCCCAACCCTAAACACACCTGACCCTACCGCCAACTTCCCCTTCGCTAACTGTGTCACTCCCTCAACCCTAAACACACCTGACCCTACCGCCAACTTCCCCTTCGCCTCCCTGTCACTCCCCCAACCCTAAACACACCTGACCCTACCGCCAACTTCCCCATCGCTAACTGTGTCACTACTGGCTACTGTTCCAGTACCTTCTCCGTGGGGGTGGAGGGGGTGGAGCCCCTGCTGGGCAGCGGGATGCTGTCCACCAGTTCCAGAACGTTCTTCATCTTCTGGTCCGAGATCTTAACATGCAGCAGCGGCAGCTCCCCAGACACCTTGAACCTGAAGCACAGACACCCCAAAGTTACTCACATAGCATGTACATGTGAGTTAGCAGACAGACTGGACACCTGTCCACAGGTGAGCAGCATACCCGGGCATCCTGGCGTCCTTCTCCACCATACACTTGGCCAGCTGCACAGTGAAGTCCATCGGCTGGAGGATGTGCTGGACCGATGAACCCTGCAGCCGGGCTGACTTCCAGGCCTCACCTGGGATTCATTTCAAATGAAATAAATAAAACATGGCCCTCCAGGAGGTCGTGAAGTCGTCGTGAAGTCGTACGTGTGTGTGTTTCTTGTGTACCTGACTTGCTGTAGAGCACCTGGACTCGTCGTAGCTCCACGTTGTATCTCTCATAGGCTCGATCCATGATTTCCTCCAAAGAGGAGAAGGAGGACGGAGACGAACTGAGGCCGCTCTGCTCGACACTGTTCAACTACAAACACACAGATGTTCAACCACACAGCACATCTGGACAGAACTCCACCCAGACGCTGTGTCTCCAAGGTTACCAATAGTCCAACAGTTTGGGTCAGACACCTGACACAAAGCTAAAAGCCAATCCAGGAAATGTACATTCTTTGATAACAATGACATTTTGTCTTTAAAATTATTCTGTCTTCTTAAAGCATCTGCTGATTTCAGCCTGAAGAGAAAAACCCACAAAAAAATAACCAAGAATTTGGGCAAAAAACTGGAATGTTTGGTAAAGATCTCACAAATATTCAAAGAAACAAATGCAAAGAATTTAAAAGAAGAAAAATCAAATAAAACAAAGTATGTTTGGTCGTAATCTGATCTGAGGGTCAAACTGAGGTTTCACACGAGGAAAAAAAGAACTGACCTGTAAGCTGCCGAAGTCTATGATGATGAGGTCCGACGAGTCGCTGTAGAAACCGGACTTTGGTACCAGCAGGTAGGATGGCTTCAGATCGATCCTCAGGTCCAGGACCTTCCTGGTTTCAATGATGTGAGACAAACCTGAAGAGACCAGAATCCATTAGAGTCCCTCTGAGAACCAGAGTGTCCCACTTTGGTCACAGTCAAACAGCTTCTCGCTGGTGACGATGTCCTGCTTCCTTTGAACAGTGAGGAGTAAAAGTCTGAAGGATCTGATTCCAGACTGGATTCGGACTTGGACCTCCATCTCAGACTCAGCTTGTGCAGCTCAGCTCCAAACTTCCACCAGACTCAGCCGTAGCTGGGCTCGAGGCGGAAACCTGGAACCTGTAGAAACCTCTAAAAGCGTATACATCAGCTATTTATTACACTGACCTGTAGCGGTTTTCTCTTTGATCTCCTCCAGTTTGGAGAGCGTGGCCGAGGTCAAGACCTCCAGATCCACGCCTTTCCCAGTCCTAAAGAAGTCGGCCAGACTGTTCACCGTCAGCTAGAAGACAAACACCGGGGGCTTCATTTAGAGCTTCTGCGCAGCCCCCCGGCAGCAATACTATGGAGGCTGCAGTTTCAGGACCCCCACAAACCTGGGACCGCAGTTCTAGGACCGTAGTTGTTTTGCGACAGTGCCGTCTAGTGGAGTGGTGGTGGTAATGCACAGCCACATGTAGTTTAATCCTGTCTGCTTGCACGTCGGCCGTGAGGCCCGTGTGTGCAGCTGTAGGGTTAACCGGTCGACATGCATATAATCAGTAACTTAAGTTTCCGCACACATTCGGTGATGGTTAGGGTAATAGGCTTCGGGGGCTGTCAAGCCAGCCAGCTAGCAGGCGGTATCAAAGTAAACAAGGGTCCTACAAACGCAGTTCTGGTCCTAGGGTTGCGGTTCTGAAACTGCAGCCTCCGGTACTGCGGCTACGTAGCGCTCCCCAACAGGGCTGGAAATGTGCATACGACACTTTGTAAGCATGAATGTGGCGTTTAGGGAAACTCTGACCCATGCTATCAACATTTTGGAGACGCAGATGGTGTGGTGGTGAACGGAAGCCAGATTGTGTAACGGTGCCTCACACGTGTATTTTCACTTTGATCAAAGCTTCATCATAGACCACGTTCTAATTTAAACCAGCAGTCTTATCTGCTGGCTACTTTTACAACTCCTCATACACACAGCTCAAAATGAAAAGATATGAGCCAAACAAATCTCACTATAGATCAGTATTTTATCAGCGTGTCTCACCATCACCATTACATATGGAAAGATAGCTGCAGAGGTACACGTACACTTCTACACTTCCTAGGCACTGTTTCTAATTTAGGCCCCAGCAAACCTGCTGCACTTATGATATAATAATAATAATAATAATAATAATAATAATAATAGTAATAGCAGCACATTCTAGAGGTGAATCTAGACCAGTGTTTGAGGACAGACTAATAAAACCCAGGAAAAGCAGATGTCAGAGGTCTGATCTGAGGTCTGATCGTGACTCGTGTTTACCGCGTCGTAGATGATCTCCACAGGCTGAGAGTGGACTCTGAGCAGCTGGTCGGCGGCGCTGTCCTCTGGGTTTACCTCAAACGCCACGCTGAGCAGAGAGGATGAGGAGTCTCCCACCGAGGCGATGAGCGAAGGTACCGCCCCCTGCTGCTGTAAACCTGTAACATACCAGTGCTCCAGCGCCACCTCCACCCTGCAGGAGGACACGCAGCTTTAGGTAATAACACATGTTGTTCACGGCGTCATAAGGACACAGAAGGCCTTGAAATCCGTGTCCACAGAGTCAGAGCCACTGCACCGGGTTCCAGCCTGTGAGTTGTGGTTACAGGGTCCTCACCTGAAGGCCTGAGCTCCAGGTCTCTGAGATATTTTGGTGCTGAGGTCGATCATCTGGACTTTGAGGATCTCTGGGACATCGGGCTGCTCTCGGACCGTCACTGAGGTCCTGAACAGCTGGAAGGTAACGACTATGGCGACATACTGAACACACACACACACACACGATTTAACTTGGATCAACTCTTGTCACCAAGTACTGGTTTTATTTGAACCAGGAAACTGAACCACGTTAAATCATCTGAAGGACAGAACACGCCCTGAAGGTGGCGCTAGAGGAATTGTTTAAATCTAAGGGGTTCATCTTCTTAGGGGCAGGAAGGAGACTGGGAACATTTCCTGTGCACCTCTGTCCTGGTGGTGGCGCTAGAGGAAAAGTCATGAGGCTACCAAAGACCATGAACATGAAAGCTGCAGGTGCGTTTACCTGTTTGGGTAAAGCCAGGTTGTGAGAGCTGCCGCTGTAGCCGATAGCAGTGTAGAGTTTTTCTTTCTCCTCAGCCGTGATGAGCTCGTCCAAACCCGAACCTGAACACCAGAGGAGACAAACATCTGTCGTTCACTGCTACATGGAACATAAAGACGCTACAAGTAAGTGCAAATCTCCAGAAAACACCTCGGGAAAATCCTCATGAAGATCTTCATGTCGACAAAAATCTTTTCAAGTCACCGGGATATATAACTTGAAGTCCCCTGAACATCTCTTGAAGTCCCCTGAACGCCTCTTGAAGTCCCCTGAACACCTCTTGAAGTCCCCTGAACATCTCTTGAAGTCCCCTGAACACCTCTTGAAGTCCCCTGAACGCCTCTTGAAGTCCCCTGAACGCCTCTTGAAGTCCCCTGAACGCCTCTTGAAGTCCCCTGAACACCTCTTGAAGTCCCCTGAACACCTCTTGAAGTCCCCTGAACATCTTCTAAAGTCCCCTGAACAACTCTTGAAGTCCCCTGAACACCTCTTGAAGTCCCCTGAACATCTTCTAAAGTCCCCTGAACACCTCTTGAAGTCTCCTGAACACCTCTTGAAGTCCCCTGAACATCTTCTAAAGTCCCCTGAA
Organism: Lepomis macrochirus; assembly: GCA_024633595.2. Taxonomy (NCBI): domain Eukaryota; kingdom Metazoa; phylum Chordata; class Actinopteri; order Centrarchiformes; family Centrarchidae; genus Lepomis; species Lepomis macrochirus. The sequence continues at coordinate 38,880,021 of JALXJV020000006.1, forward strand.
CAACTCTTGAAGTCCCCTGAACATCTTCTAAAGTCCCCTGAACACCTCTTGAAGTCCCCTGAACGGCTCTTGAAGTCCCCTGAACATCTCTTGAAGTCCCCTGAACACCTCTTGAAGTCCCCTGAACATCTCTTGAAGTCCCCTGAACACCTCTTGAAGTCCCCTGAACGCCTCTTGAAGTCCCCTGAACGCCTCTTGAAGTCCCCTGAACGCCTCTTGAAGTCCCCTGAACACCTCTTGAAGTCCCCTGAACACCTCTTGAAGTCCCCTGAACATCTTCTAAAGTCCCCTGAACACCTCTTGAAGTCCCCTGAACACCTCTTGAAGTCCCCTGAACAACTCTTGAAGTCCCCTGAACGGCTCTTGAAGTCCCCTGAACATCTCTTGAAGTCCCCTGAACACCTCTTGAAGTCCCCCGAACATCTTCTAAAGTCCCCTGAACAACTCTTGAAGTCCCCTGAACGGCTCTTGAAGTCCCCTGAACATCTCTTGAAGTCCCCTGAACACCTCTTGAAGTCCCCTGAACGCCTCTTGAAGTCCCCTGAACGCCTCTTGAAGTCCCCTGAACATCTCTTGAAGTCTCCTGAACATCTTCTAAAGTCCCTTGAACATCTTCTAAAGTCCCCTGAACGCCTCTTGAAGTCCCCTGAACACCTCTTGAAGTCCCCTGAACGCCTCTTGAAGTCCCCTGAACACCTCTTGAAGTCCCCTGAACACCTCTTGAAGTCCCCTGAACATCTTCTAAAGTCCCCTGAACAACTCTTGAAGTCCCCTGAACACCTCTTGAAGTCCCCTGAACATCTTCTAAAGTCCCCTGAACACCTCTTGAAGTCTCCTGAACACCTCTTGAAGTCCCCTGAACATCTTCTAAAGTCCCCTGAACAACTCTTGAAGTCCCCTGAACATCTTCTAAAGTCCCCTGAACAACTCTTGAAGTCCCCTGAACACCTCTTGAAGTCCCCTGAACATCTTCTAAAGTCCCCTGAACAACTCTTGAAGTCCCCTGAACGGCTCTTGAAGTCCCCTGAACATCTTCTAAAGTCCCCTGAACAACTCTTGAAGTCTCCTGAACACCTCTTGAAGTCCCCTGAACATCTTCTAAAGTCCCCTGAACATCTTCTAAAGTCTGTTTTTAGATGAATCGCAGTCACTTACTTTCCGTGTCCTTGGACTCCTCTTGCTCCTGCTCCTCCTTCTTGGCCTTTCTACCAAAGAAGCTGCTGAAGAAACCTCCTCCTCCTCCCTGCTTCTGCCCCCCCGCTGCCTTCTTCCCCACCACCTTGTGTCCCGACCTGATCACCTGGATGAGGAAGAGGAGGAGGAGGGGGTCAGGTTTGGTTAAAAAGGTCTCTAATCAAACTGGTCTTTGGTCTGTCTTGTACTCAAAAACCTTGATCACAGTCAGAGCATCAGGCTTACCTCCATCTGGGCCTGCTGCCGGGCTAAAGTGATGTTGAAGACGTCCAGGATTTTCTCCAGGTCCTGGTGGAGACAAACATTAGCAGGGCAGACTGCAGTCAGAAGGCCAAACACAAACCCAGTCAGTCCCAACACTGTACCGGCTCTGAGTCAGCTGTCAGAGTTCAGGCCTGCAAGAAAAGTCTGCTTCTTTCTGACCTGTGGCCAATTTTCATTTGAATCTTTTCAGCAGAGATCCAAACTCCTGACACCTACATTACTTTGTCATGTGCTGCAGATCCTTTCTCTGGATGTCCCCCATGAGGACTCTGATGTCTTTGCTGGCTGGAGTCACGTATTATCATTATTATTATTACACCAGGTGTTTGTGTTTAACAGGCCACGTTAGGTCAGTTAGAATCACCTGGACCTGTCGCTCTGTGTCCTGGTTTGGCTTGTTCTGGCTCAGCAGTTTAGTCTTGTAGGCACTCTTGTAGACCTTCAGGTGCTCTCTGTGTTGTTTGATGTTGGACCAGGACCACATGCGACTGTAGCGTCTGATGTGGACCTCCATGATGCTGTTGAAGGCATACCTCCACCTGGGAGAGGCGGCAAAAGGAAACACACCCCAAAACTCTCAGAGTTCAAACACCTGAACACACCTGGACAAATCTGCATGTGAACACATCCCACAAAGAGAGGCAGGTTGGAAGTTAACGTTCCGGTTCTAACAGGCTGGTTAGAAGTTAACATTCTGGTTCTAACAGGCAGGTTGGAAGTGAACGTTCCGGTTCTAACAGGCTGGTTAGAAGTTACCATTCTGGTTCTAACAGGCAGGTTGGAAGTTAACGTTCCTGTTCTAACAGGCAGGTTGGAAGTTAACATTCCGGTTCTAACAGGCAGGTTGGAAGTTAACATTCTGGTTCTAACAGGCAGGTTGGAAGTTAACGTTCCCGTTCTAACAGGCTGGTTAGAAGTTAACATTCTGGTTCTAACAGGCAGGTTGGAAGTTAACGTTCCCGTTCTAACAGGCAGGTTGGAAGTTAACATTCTGGTTCTAACAGGCTGGTTAGAAGTTAACATTCTGGTTCTAACAGGCAGGTTGGAAGTTAACGTTCCCGTTCTAACAGGCAGGTTGGAAGTTAACATTCTGGTTCTAACAGGCTGGTTAGAAGTTAACATTCTGGTTCTAACAGGCAGGTTGGAAGTTAACGTTCTGGTTCTAACAGGCAGGTTGGAAGTTAACGTTCCCGTTCTAACAGGCAGGTTGGAAGTTAACATTCTGGTTCTAACAGGCTGGTTAGAAGTTAACATTCTGGTTCTAACAGGCAGGTTGGAAGTTAACGTTCTGGTTCTAACAGGCAGGTTGGAAGTTAACATTCTGGTTCTAACAGGCAGGTTGGAAGTTAACATTCTGGTTCTAACAGGCAGATTAGAAGTTAACATTCTGGTTCTAACAGGCAGGTTGGAAGTTAACATTCTGGTTCTAACAGGCAGGTTGAAAGTTAACGTTTCGGTTCTAAAAGGCTGGTTAGAAGTTAACATTCTGGTTCTAACAGGCAGGCAGGCTGAAAATTAACAGTAAACGTTCTGGATCTAACAGGTAGGTTGGAAGTAAACGTTCTGGATCTAACAGGCAGGTTGGAAGTAAACATTCTGGATCTAACAGGCAGGTTGAAAGTTAACGTTTCGGTTCTAAAAGGCTGGTTAGAAGTTAACATTCTGGTTCTAACAGGCAGGTTGGAAGTTAACATTCTGGTTCTAACAGGCAGGCTGAAAATTAACATTCTGGTTCTAACAGGCAGGTTGAAAGTTAACGTTTCAGTTCTAAAAGGCTGGTTAGAAGTTAACATTGTGGTTCTAACAGGCAGGCTGAAAATTAACATTCTGGTTCTAACAGGCAGGTTGGAAGTTAACATTCTGGTTCTAACAGGCTGGTTAGAAGTTAACATTCTGGTTCTAACAGGCAGGTTGGAAGTTAACATTCTGGTTCTAACAGGCAGGTTGGAAGTTAACATTGTGGTTCTAACAGGCAGGCTGAAAATTAACATTCTGGTTCTAACAGGCAGGTTGAAAGTTAACGTTTCGGTTCTAAAAGGCTGGTTAGAAGTTAACATTGTGGTTCTAACAGGCAAGCAGGCTGAAAATTAACAGTAAACATTCTGGTTCTAACAGGCAGGTTGGAAGTAAACGTTCTGGATCTAACAGTCAGGTTGGAAGTTAACATTCTGGTTCTAACAGGCAGGTTGAAAGTTAACATTCTGGTTCTAACAGGCAAGTTGGAAGTTAACATTCTGGTTCTAACAGGGAGGTTGGAAGTTAACGTTTCGGTTCTAAAAGGCTGGTTAGAAGTTAACATTGTGGTTCTAACAGGCAGGCAGGCTGAAAATTAACAGTAAACGTTCTGGATCTAAAAGGCAGGTTGGAAGTAAACGTTCTGGATCTAACAGGCAGGTTGGAAGTAAACGTTCTGGTTCTAACAGGCAGATTAGAAGTTAACATTGTGGTTTTAACAGGCAGGTTGGAAGTTAACATTCTGGTTCTAACAGGCAGGTTGAAAGTTAACGTTTCGGTTCTAAAAGGCTGGTTAGAAGTTAACATTCTGGTTCTAACAGGCAGGTTGAAAGTTAAAGTTTCGGTTCTAAAAGGCTGGTTAGAAGTTAACATTCTGGTTCTAACAGACAGGCAGGCTGAAAATTAACAGTAAACGTTCTGGATCTAACAGGCAGGTTGGAAGTAAACGTTCTGGATCTAACAGGTAGGTTGGAAGTAAACATTCTGGATCTAACAGGCAGGTTGAAAGTTAACGTTTCGGTTCTAAAAGGCTGGTTAGAAGTTAACATTCTGGTTCTAACAGGCAGGTTGGAAGTTAACATTGTGGTTCTAACAGGCAGGCTGAAAATTAACATTCTGGTTCTAACAGGCAGGTTGAAAGTTAACGTTTCGGTTCTAAAAGGCTGGTTAGAAGTTAACATTGTGGTTCTAACAGGCAGGCAGGCTGAAAATTAACAGTAAACGTTCTGGATCTAACAGGCAGGTTGGAAGTAAACGTTCTGGATCTAACAGGCAGGTTGGAAGTAAACGTTCTGGATCTAACAGGCAGGTTGGAAGTAAACGTTCTAGATCTAACAGGCAGGTTGGAAGTAAACGTTCTGGATCTAACAGGCAGGTTGGAAGTTAACGTTCTGGTTCTAACAGGCAGGTTGAAAGTTAACATTCTGGTTCTAACAGGCAAGTTGGAAGTTAACATTCTGGTTCTAACAGGCAGGTTGGAAGTTAACGTTTCGGTTCTAAAAGGCTGGTTAGAAGTCAACATTGTGGTTCTAACAGGCAGGCAGGCTGAAAATTAACAGTAAACGTTCTGGATCTAACAGGCAGGTTGGAAGTTAACATTCTGGTTCTAACAGGCAGGTTGAAAGTTAACGTTTCGGTTCTAAAAGGCTGGTTAGAAGTTAACATTCTGGTTCTAACAGGCAGGCAGGCTGAAAATTAACAGTAAACGTTCTGGATCTAACAGGTAGGTTGGAAGTAAACGTTCTGGATCTAACAGGCAGGTTGGAAGTAAACATTCTGGATCTAACAGGCAGGTTGAAAGTTAACGTTTTGGTTCTAAAAGGCTGGTTAGAAGTTAACATTCTGGTTCTAACAGGCAGGTTGGAAGTTAACATTCTGGTTCTAACAGGCAGGCTGAAAATTAACATTCTGGTTCTAACAGGCAGGTTGAAAGTTAACGTTTCAGTTCTAAAAGGCTGGTTAGAAGTTAACATTGTGGTTCTAACAGGCAGGCTGAAAATTAACATTCTGGTTCTAACAGGCAGGTTGGAAGTTAACATTCTGGTTCTAACAGGCTGGTTAGAAGTTAACATTCTGGTTCTAACAGGCAGGTTAAAAAAGTTAACATTCTGGTTCTAACAGCCAGGTTGAAAGTTAACATTCTGGTTCTAACAGGCAAGTTGGAAGTTAACATTCTGGTTCTAACAGGCAGGTTGGAAGTTAACGTTTCGGTTCTAAAAGGCTGGTTAGAAGTTAACATTGTGGTTCTAACAGGCAGGCAGGCTGAAAATTAACAGTAAACGTTCTGGATCTAACAGGCAGGTTGGAAGTAAACGTTCTGGATCTAACAGGCAGGCAGGCTGAAAATTAACAGTAAACGTTCTGGATCTAACAGGCAGGTTGGAAGTAAACGTTCTGGATCTAACAGGCAGGTTGGAAGTAAACGTTCTGGATCTAACAGGCAGGTTGGAAGTAAACGTTCTGGATCTAACAGGCAGGTTGGAAGTAAACGTTCTGGATCTAACAGGCAGGTTGGAAGTAAACGTTCTGGATCTAACAGGCAGGTTGGAAGTAAACGTTCTGGATCTAACAGGCAGGTTGAAAGTTAACGTTCCGGTTCTAACAGGCAGGTTGAAAGTTAACGTTCCGGTTCTAAAAGGCTGGTTAGAAGTTAACATTGTGGTTCTAACAGGCAGGTTGGAAGTTAACATTCTGGTTCTAACAGGCAGGCAGGCTGAAAATTAACAGTAAACGTTCTGGATCTAACAGGTAGGTTGGAAGTTAACATTCTGGTTCTAACAGGCAGGTTGAAAGTTAACGTTTCGGTTCTAAAAGGCTGGTTAGAAGTTAACATTCTGGTTCTAACAGGCAGGCAGGCTGAAAATTAACAGTAAACGTTCTGGATCTAACAGGCAGGTTGGAAGTAAACGTTCTGGATCTAACAGGCAGGTTGGAAGTAAACATTCTGGATCTAACAGGCAGGTTGAAAGTTAACGTTTCGGTTCTAAAAGGCTGGTTAGAAGTTAACATTCTGGTTCTAACAGGCAGGTTGGAAGTTAACATTGTGGTTCTAACAGGCAGGCTGAAAATTAACATTCTGGTTCTAACAGGCAGGTTGAAAGTTAACGTTTCGGTTCTAAAAGGCTGGTTAGAAGTTAACATTGTGGTTCTAACAGGCAGGCAGGCTGAAAATTAACAGTAAACGTTCTGGATCTAACAGGCAGGTTGGAAGTAAACGTTCTGGATCTAACAGGCAGGTTGGAAGTAAACGTTCTGGATCTAACAGGCAGGTTGGAAGTAAACGTTCTAGATCTAACAGGCAGGTTGGAAGTAAACGTTCTGGATCTAACAGGCAGGTTGGAAGTAAACGTTCTAGATCTAACAGGCAGGTTGGAAGTAAACGTTCTGGATCTAACAGGCAGGTTGGAAGTAAACGTTCTGGTTCTAACAGGCAGGTTGAAAGTTAACGTTCCGGTTCTAAAAGGCTGGTTAGAAGTTAAAATTCTGGTTCTAACAGGCAGGTTGGAAGTTAACATTGTGGTTCTAACAGGCAGGTTGGAAGTAAACATTGTGGTTCTAACAGGCAGGCTGAAAATTAACATTCTGGTTCTAACAGGCAGGTTGAAAGTTAACGTTTCGGTTCTAAAAGGCTGGTTAGAAGTTAACATTGTGGTTCTAACAGGCAGGCAGGCTGAAAATTAACAGTAAACGTTCTGGATCTAACAGGCAGGTTGGAAGTAAACGTTCTGGATCTAACAGGCAGGTTGGAAGTTAACATTCTGGTTCTAACAGGCAGGTTGGAAGTTAACATTCTGGTTCTAACAGGCAGGTTGAAAGTTAACGTTCCGGTTCTAAAAGGCTGGTTAGAAGTTAACATTGTGGTTCTAACAGGCAGGTTGGAAGTTAACATTCTGGTTCTAACAGGCAGGTTGAAAATTAACATTCTGGTTCTAACAGGCAAGTTGAAAGTTAACGTTTCGGTTCTAAAAGGCTGGTTAGAAGTTAACATTGTGGTTCTAACAGGCAGGCTGAAAATTAACAGTAAACGTTCTGGATCTAACAGGCAGGTTGGAAGTAAACTTTCTGGATCTAACAGGCAGGTTGGAAGTAAACGTTCTGGTTCTAATAGGCAGGTTGAAAGTTAACGTTTCGGTTCTAAAAGGCTGGTTAGAAGTTAACATTCTGGTTCTAACAGGCAGGTTGGAAGTTAACGTTCTGGTTCTAACAGGCAGGTTGGAAGTTAACATTCTGGTTCTAACAGGCAGGTTGGAAGTTAACATTGTGGTTCTAACAGGCAGGCTGAAAATTAACATTCTGGTTCTAACAGGCAGGTTGAAAGTTAACGTTTCGGTTCTAAAAGGCTGGTTAGAAGTTAACATTCTGGTTCTAACAGGCAGGCAGGCTGAAAATTAACAGTAAACGTTCTGGATCTAACAGGCAGGTTGGAAGTAAACGTTCTGGATCTAACAGGCAGGTTGGAAGTAAACGTTCTGGTTCTAACAGGCAGGTTGGAAGTTAACATTCTGGTTCTAACAGGCAGGTTGGAAGTTAACGTTCTGGTCCTAAAAGGCTGGTTAAAAGTTAACATTCTGGTTCTAACAGGCAGGTTGGAAGTTAACATTGTGGTTCTAACAGGCAGGCTGAAAATTAACATTCTGGTTCTAACAGGCAGGTTGGAAGTAAACATTCTGGTTCTAACAGGCAGGTTGAAAGTTAACGTTCCAGTTCTAAAAGACTGGTTAGAAGTTAACATTGTGGTTCTAACAGGCAGGCAGGCTGAAAATTAACAGTAAACCTTCTTGATCTAACAGGCAGGTTGGAAGTAAACGTTCTGGTTCTAACAGGTTCCAGTTGTAATAGGCAGCCCAGTTTTATTCATTTGGGGTTTTTTGCTTCAGAATGATCAAATGGTTGAAAGAAGCTGGAAACATGATCTCTGAGTTTTATATTAAGTTAAAATCAAGATTAAGATCAAACAAAAAGCCAATCACATTTCATTATTTGAATGACTCCACGTTCTGTCGCCGCCCTCAGGTCAGACTTTCAGACGTACTGGCAGAGGGTGATCATTAGAGGCTGTAATGAGCTCTGCTGCCTGCAGGTGGCACCAAACAAGACATCAGAAACAGACAGGGTTGTGGTTTCTTTTCGAGAACCAGCTGTTGTTCCTCTGACATTAACATTTGTGTTGAACTCACCAGAGTTTGGCGTTCTTGTGGACGCGGACATCAGGCCTGAACTTCCTGTAGGGGGCGTTTTTCACCATGCAGTCAATGGACTCCAGCACCTCCAGCATGCTCAGGTACTGCAGAGAACCACAAGGAACCATCAGAGAACCACAACACACCAACAGTCTTCCCCTGCCCTGTCTCACCTGTTGTCTTACCTGTCCATCTCACCTGCCCATCTAGCCCACCTGTCTCACCTGTCCATCTCACCTGCCCTGTCTCACCTGTTGTCTCACCTGCCTGGACTTACCTGTTCATCTCACCTGCCCGTCTCACCTGCCCATCTAGCCCGCCTGTCTCACCTGCCCGTTTTACCTGGCTGCCACCCTTGTCCGTCTCACATGTTACCTGTGGTTTGGTCATCTCTATGGCGATGTTCTGAACCTCCAGGTGAAGATTTGCTTTTGGAGTTTTCAGTTCCAGCTCAGCGTTCGGGTTGATGCACGCTTTAGCCGAAGCAAAGATCGGCTTAAAAACTACAAAAAAAACAAGCAATCAGTGAAGAGGACATTTATTGATCCATCCAGCTGATAATCAATTCAATACTTCTTGTATCTTTTAAAAAAGAACTGTAGGAAGGTGAAAATTCATCTAGATCTGACACTACATGTACTCTACATTACATGTTCCTGTGAGCGACCTGCTGCGCTAATCAGCAGCATCTTCGGATTCAGCTTGATCAGCGTTAACATTCTTAGAAGTGAAACAGAAACTACAGAACATGTAGGTGTTAATCACCGGGTAAACTGGGCCCAGGATTCAGGTCTAACCTTTCCTGAAGTTCAGCAGAGAGAAGACAGGTGAATGTTAACAAGGTGGTGAACTTACTGTACTGATAGTGAGGAAGCTGCTGGTCTTTGGTGCTGATCCCAGACTTCAGCTGGTCCTGTAGGACAAACAGAGGAAGAGGAAGAGGAAGAGGTTTTCTTCAGCTCAGAGGACATGGCCATGGAGGAGGAACACCAACAGTTTTAAACAGAAGAAGAAGCATGTCTTGAACGAAGGACCAACACAGAATGTTTTGGATTGATGAATAATAAGGATCAGACTGTGTTTAAATCCTAAAAGTAGCAACGAACTCTGAACGTCACAATTCTTCAGATTCAACCTGAACAAACACTTCCAGCGGCTGTTTGTCAACATTTCACATTACAAGGTTGTTCAGATTATTGAACACCCGCTGAAATGTTCCTACATTTTTCTAAGTCAGCTTCATCAAGCAGCGAATCCTTTCATGCAGTAAAAAGAGCTCAGATAGTTGTGAAAGACTGAAGATCAGTGATGAACTGGACATTTAACATTTACAGGTATTCAGTTCAGAGCTCTACATGGAACACTCACACGGATTCGGTTCAGTACTCTTTGTGTAGCATTTACAGGGATGAATTGATGACGTCAGACTGTGCACACTTACTGTGTATACATGTATTATGGTATGAAATCTTATAATAGTTTAATGCTAAAATTTAGGAGCAGCAGGCAGCTACTGTTCAGAAGTGCAGATCCTAAACCAGGACCAGACAAACCACATAAACTCACCACGATGGTTTCCCATGATCCTTTGTAGAAGATGGGACTGTTGACATTCCAGTAGGCGCACAGACAGTCCAGACGACCGAGCTGACAAAGACAAAGACAGGAACAGGTCAAAAACTGTCCGGGCCGGGTCAGATTACAGAACACAGTGACACGACACTCAGCTTTAGTCAGTTCAAAGTGCACATCAACAAAGTGTCTGCACACGAGTTAGTCGTCTCACACAGGTAGAGTGACACACAGGGAGAGTGACACACAGGTAGAGTCTCACACAGGTAGAGTGACACACAGGGAGAGTGACACACAGGGAGAGTCTCATACAGGTAGAGTGACGCACTGGTAGAGTCTCACACAGGGAGAGTGACACACAGGGAGAGTTACACACAGGGAGAGTTACACACTGGTAGAGTGACACACAGGTAGAGTGACACACAGGTAGAGTCTCACACAGGGAGAGTGACACACAGGTAGAGTCTCACACAGGTAGAGTCTCACACAGGGAGAGTGACACACAGGGAGAGTCTCATACAGGTAGAGTGACACACAGGTAGAGTCTCACACAGGGAGAGTGACACACAGGGAGAGTCTCATACAGGTAGAGTGACACACAGGCAGAGTCTCACACAGGGAGAGTGACACACAGGGAGAGTTACACACAGGGAGAGTTACACACTGGTAGAGTGACACACAGGTAGAGTGACACACAGGTAGAGTCTCACACAGGGAGAGTGACACACAGGTAGAGTCTCACACAGGTAGAGTCTCACACTGGTAGAGTGACACACAGGTAGAGTGACACACAGGTAGAGTGACACACAGGTAGAGTATCACACAGGGAGAGTGACACACAGGGAGAGTGACACACAGGGAGAGTGACACACAGGGAGAGTGACACACAGGTAGAGTCTCACACAGGTAGAGTCTCACACTGGTAGAGTGACACACAGGTAGAGTGACACACAGGTAGAGTGACACACAGGTAGAGTATCACACAGGGAGAGTGACACACAGGGAGAGTGACACACAGGTAGAGTATCACACAGGGAGAGTGACACACAGGGAGAGTGACACACAGGGAGAGTGACACACAGGGAGAGTCTCATACAGGTAGAGTGACGCACAGGTAGAGTCTCACACAGGTAGAGTGACACACAGGTAGAGTCTCACACAGGGAGAGTGACACACAGGGAGAGTCTCATACAGGTAGAGTGACGCACAGGTAGAGTCTCATACAGGTAGAGTCTCACACAGGTAGAGTGACACACAGGTAGGTTCTTTGTGAGTGACACGTGAAGGAAGAAGGGAAATGAGTGTTTCAGTCTCAGCCAAGTGGAGCGTCAGTCACCTTATAGATGATCTTTGCAGCTTCATTCAGGATACACGACTTCCAGCTCTCATCAGTGGTCTGAAAAACAACAACAACGTGTTAACATCACCTGTTACAGGTGTGTATGGGTGTGCTCTGGTGTCTTTGTGAGGACCCGTCTGATTCTACAGCCCGACAGTGACAACATGTTGTCTCACTTCCCTTTTGAGGGTTTCAGAAGTCAGAGGTCCACCTGAAAGGCTGAAAGTGGCGTTCAAACTCATCTAAACTCTTCTGCCGTGAGTCTGAGGTTTAAACTCAAACATCTCACTGTTGGAACTACAGCTGGAGTAAAAAAGGCTTCTTCGCAGCCAGGTAGCCAGGTGAGTTGTAAGTATGGTCAGTTAGGGTCCTCACAAGTACAGAGGTAAAAGGTGTGTGTGTGTGTTACCTGCAGGCTGAGCTCGGACAGTGTTATTCCCACAGACAGGGGGCGCTGTGGGTCTGACAGCTGAAACAGACAGAGGCAGAGAAACTGACTCACCTGTCCATCACAACAATGACATCACACTGAACAGGTGTGTATTTAATGTGGTCACTGTACACACAGAACCTGAACCTGAGCCCGGACCAGTACTCACGTCATCCTCGTAGCGCAGGTGGATGCTGCTGATCTTCACCTGCAGGTTTTTGATCACCTGAGTCGCCATCTTCTCCACAAAAGTGTCCTTCTTCTCCTCCGGAGGTTTCTCTGAAACAAGCAAGTAACTATGAAGAGACGAGTCCTGCACCTGAGACCAGGATCAGCTGATCAAGAAGTCTGAACCTCTGCCGCTGACTGACCGATTTCAGGTCGGCTGCAGCAGGTGAGATTCAGTCAGAGTGAAAGGTTCAGCAGCTGTTCTGAACAGACTGCAGACCAATCGGACGTTTAAAGCATCTGAGAAGAACATCTGTTCTCCTGCAGCAGGTAAACAGTGAAAATTAAAACCTACCTGCTTTGTTGTCTTGTCGTTTCAGCTTCTTCAAGCCTTTTTTAGGCTTTTTGTGTTTTTTAAATCCTTTTGGGACTTTGGCAGCGTTAAAGAGAGGGACGGCAGTTAAAGACAGAAAAGCCCGAAACACAGACAGGAAGCAGAAAGACATTCATCATATTCAGAGTCAAGGTCAGCGGGTGGGCGAGAGGAGAAGCCAATCGCAGGGCAGAGCGTAGAACCCATCTGTTAAGAAGCAAAGACGTCTTCTGTTACTGTAATGTTAAAATATGAGTTTGATACAACGGTCCCGCGTCACCACGTACCAACGGTCCCGCCTCATGTCACCACGTACCAACGGTCCCGCCTCATGTCACCACGTACCAACGGTCCCGCCTGATGTCACCATGTACCAACGGTCCCCCGTTCTGACATCCCGCCTGATGTCAGAATATAGCAACGGTCCCGCCTGATGTCACCATGTACCAACGGTCCTGCCTGATGTCACCACGTACCAACGGTCCCGCAGTATGTCACCACGTACCGACGGTCCCGCGTGATGTCACCACGTACCAACGGTCCCGCAGTATGTCACCATGTACCAACGGTCCCCCGTTGGTACATTCTGACATCCCGCCTGATGTCAGAATATAGCAACGGTCCCGCGTGATGTCTCCATGTACCAACGGCCCCGCGTGACATCAGCACGTACCAACGGTCCCCGTGATGTCAGAATATAGCAACGGTCCCGCGTGACATCAGCACGTACCAACGGTCCCGCCTGATGTCACCACGTACCAACGGTCCCGCCTGATGTCACCACGTACCAACGGTCCCGCGTGATGTCACCATGTACCAACGGTCCCGCGTCACCACGTACCAACGGGACCGTTGGTACATCAGCATAATGTCAGCACGTACCAACGGTCCCGCCTGATGTCAGCATGATGTCAGCACGTACCAACGGTCCCGCGTGATGTCAGCACGTACCAACGGTCCCGCCCGATGTCAGCACGTACCAAAGGTCCCGCGTGATGTCAGCACGTACCAACGGTCCCGCGTGATGTCAGCATGTACCAACGGTCCCCGTGATGTCAGAATATACCAACGGTCCCGCGTGATGTCAGAACGTACCAACGGTCCCCGTGATGTCAGAATATACCAACGGTCCCGCCTGATGTCAGAACGTACCAACGGTCCCGCGTGATGTCACCATGTACCAACGGTCCCACGTGACATCAGCACGTACCAACGGTCCCGCGTGATGTCACCATGTACCAACGGTCCCGCCTGATGTCACCACGTACCAACGGTCCCGCCTGATGTCACCATGTACCAACGGTCCCGCCTGATGTCACCACGTACCAACGGTCCCGCCTGATGTCACCACGTACCAACGGTCCCGCCTGATGTCAGAACGTACCAACGGTCCCGCGTGATGTCACCATGTACCAACGGTCCCGCGTGATGTCACCATGTACCAACGGTCCCGCCTGATGTCACCACGTACCAACGGTCCCGCCTGATGTCACCATGTACCAACGGTCCCGCCTGATGTCACCATCGCGTACCAGCGGTCCCGCCTGATGTCACCACGCGTACCAACGGTCCCGCCTGATGTCAGAGCGTGACTCAGCGGTCCACGCCGCTGATGTCACTACGCGTACTCAACGGTCCAGCGCTGATGTCAGCATGTACCAACGGTCCCGCGTGATGTCAGCACGTACCAACGGGACCGTTGGTACATCAGCATAATGTCAGCACGTACCAACGGTCCCGCCTGATGTCAGCATGATGTCAGCACGTACCAATGGTCCCGCGTGATGTCAGCATGTACCAACGGTCCCGCGTGATGTCAGCATGTACCAACGGTCCCGCCCGATGTCAGCACGTACCAACGGTCCCGCATGATGTCAGCATGTACCAACGGTCCCGCGTGATGTCAGCACGTACCAACGGGACCGTTGGTACATCAGCATAATGTCAGCACGTACCAACGGTCCCGCCTGATGTCAGCATGATGTCAGCATGTACCAATGGTCCCGCGTGATGTCAGCATGTACCAACGGGCCCACGTGATGCCAGCATGTACCAACGGTCCCGTGTGATGTCAGCATGTACCAACGGTCCCGCGTGATGTCAGCACGTACCAATGGTCCCGCGTGATGTCAGCATGTCCCGTTGTCAGCACGTACCAACGGTCCCGTTGGTACGTGCTGACATCACGCGGGACCGTTGGTACATCAGCATAATGTCAGCACGTACCAACGGTCCCGCCTGATGTCAGCATGATGTCAGCATGTACCAATGGTCCCGCGTGATGTCAGCATGTACCAACGGTCCTGCGTGATGTCAGCACGTACCAACGGTCCCGCCTGATGTCAGCATGATGTCAGCACGTACCAACGGTCCCGCCTGATGTCAGCACGTACCAACGGTCCCGCGTGATGTCAGCATGTACCAACGGTCCCGCGTGATGTCAGCACGTACCAACGGTCCCGTGTGATGTCAGCATGTACCAACGGTCCCGCGTGATGTCAGCACGTACCAATGGTCCCGCGTGATGTCAGCATGTACCAACGGTCCCGCGTGATGTCAGCACGTACCAACGGTCCCGCCTGATGTCAGCATGATGTCAGCATGTACCAATGGTCCCGCGTGATGTCAGCATGTACCAACGGTCCCGCGTGATGTCAGCACGTACCAACGGTCCCGCCTGATGTCAGCATGATGTCAGCAGCGTACTAACGGTCCAGCGTGATGTCAGCATCGCACTAACGGTCCAGCTGCGGATGTCAGCACGTACCAACGGTCCCGCCCGATGTCAGCACGTACCAACGGTCCCGCGTGATGTCAGCACGTACCAACGGTCCCGCCCGATGTCAGCACGTGTGTTACTGTGTGTGTTAATGTGTGTGTGTGTCTGTGTGTGTGTTACTGTGTGTGTGTGCATGTATGTTACTGTGTTACTGTGTGTGTTACTGTGTGTGTGTGTGTGGGTGTGTGTTACTGTGTGTTACTGTGTGTGTTACTGTGTGTGTGTGTTGCTGTGTGTGTTAGTGTGTTGCTGTGTGTGTTAGTGTGTGTGTGTTGCTGTGTGTGTTAGTGTGTTGCTGTGTGTGTGTGTGTGTGTGTGTTGCTATGTGTGTTAGTGTGTGTGTTAGTGTGTGTGTGTGTGTTACCCTTGTGAGGCTCCTTGTACACAACACTCTCCAGACCGTACAGCAGATCTCCAGTTTGAGACGCTGACAGCAAACGCAGCATGAACAGTATAAACAACATGTTAATCAGCATGTCACCTGTCTCAGCATCACCAGACAGGTGACAGGTGTCACTAAACCCAGGGAGGAGACCGACTCCTGGATGTGACGACATGTAAACTGAACTGCCTAAACCTCTTTGATCTGTTGTTGCTGTTCTTCTTCTCAAACATTAAATCAGACATTGACTTCTTAAAACATTGTTTCCATGAGACCATATTCGGGCTGAAAGCAGTTACTGTTTGTGACTTCAGGAAAGGGTTTCATCTTTTCAGAGGACTGATGAGTCACAGAGCTGCTGCAGGTCATGTGACTCATTATGCCAATGTTTTGCATTAAAACAACAATAATGAACTTTTAAAAGCATATTTAGACGGCTGCCAGTTAATAAAGCTCCAGCAACAAGTCCAAACAGTCTAGCAGCACCACGACCCAGCGCTGATGATCTCAGCCGTCACAATCTATCAGGCTGTAATGAGCTCTGAAGTTTGTTTGACAGCGTAGATCCAGCCGCTGCAGTCGACTCATCTCCGGCTTCATTACATTTACTCATTTGGCAGACGCCAACTGAATGTTGATTTCTATGCTGACGATAAAGTCTTGTGTGTGTGTGTCATCAGTAAACCAGCCAACATTCTCCAGGTCATATCTGCCTCCTCTATTCATTTCAAACTTTAGACTCTAAAAGACTAAATGTTTGCAGTAGAACAGCAATCTCTCAAGTTCTATTGTCTACTGACCGACAATGCTTGTAATGGAGATCTAAGTGATGAGGACTGAGGGGTTTGTTTAGGCACCAGACTGTCACAGAACCTCGCTGAGCTTGTTTCTCTACACCTTTATATTGAACTTCCTGAGATACCTGAAGCCACGCTGCCAGCAGTGCTGAGCTTAGTGACAACATGAAGCAGCAGACACTGATTATCAATAAGGGTTAGGGACTGCTTGGTGCTTTCTATCTGCTCTCTTTGTTTCGGTGCAGGAAGAGAAAGTTGAGATCAGCAGAGAAGAGGCAGAAAACAAGCAGCAGCAGGTGAGCGCTCAGGTGGAGTCAGAGGTCAGCCTGTCTCACCTCGGCGTGCAGCCATCTGCAGCGCTTCCTCGATGTGCTGCAGCTCTCTCTGCTTCGCCTCCTGCTGGTAACGCTCCTCCTTCGCTGCATCAAACTTTAACGCTGCAAAAACACAAACCAGACAGAAGAGTCACGTCTCTGTATGTCCCCCAGCATGCTTTGCTGCTCCCACTGCACGGACGCGCTGTCGGCGGGACGTGAGGATCCATGGACAGATGACAGATGGACACATGGACAGATTGATTGTAACCTCTGTCTGTGGGACAATATTAAAAATGTTTCCTGTCTCTTTGTTTTCTCAGGCTCAACGTTCTCTGCATGAAGTGAAATGTACCGACAGAACCGATCCACTTACTGGCTCCAGGGACGACCAGCAGGTACAGACCGTCCAACGTGGCCACCACGGCTTCATTGTAAAGATTCTTCCAGGGAATCTTCAGCGTCAGCTTCCCTGAAAACACAAACAGCTGGGAGCTTAGTTTATCAGCTAACTTCAGCTATGTTGTGCTTTTTCTGGGTTTATTTGATCTTTTGTGTCCGTGGTTGTAGTTCAGTGTAACATCCTTACTGACCGTCAAAATCTTACTCTTTACCTTTAAACACTTCTAGATGATTGTTGTGATGAAGTGGTCCCAGTGTTCTGTGTGCTGTACTTTGTTTTAGGTCCTGGGTTCTTACCTCTGATGGCAGTGTGCGCTCGTGTGTTTTCTTGCTATGTTCCTCATTTGTTCTTGCTACCTAATGTTATTTCTTATCTTTTTATGTTTTGTAAAGCATGTGGTAATTGCTGATTTTCTGGTACACACGAACTGAAGCATGTAAATACTGGACCAACCCTGGTAGAACCCTGGACCGAAATGCAACTGAATCCAGACCTGAACCATAACAACATGACCCAGACGGTAAGCAAAGGACACGCTGCCGTCACCTGACCTCAGCCACCATCTTTCAGCCTCGTAGCCAGAACGTAGCAGCTTGTTGTCAGAGGGAGGAGCAGCTACAACACCAAACTGTCCTCAGAGAATACAAACGTGAAAAGCATGAACCTGCAGCAGCTGGAAACATCTGCCATGTAATCCGTTTCATCCACTAAAGAGCTCAGACTGTTTCTGTAGGAGTCTGACATCATTATGAGAGGATCCCTGCAGAGAGAGCTTTTTTAAACAATAAGATCTTTCATGTTTAACCAGAAAAAGTCGCTAAATAGCTCTGATCACAGCCACCCGACTCCATCAACAAAAACCCTAATGTTACCTCTTTGGCCTACTGCTGCCTCCACTGGTTTACTTGTGTTTATGGGAGACTTTGTGTCAAAACAATAAAGGCACCCAACAACAAAGTCACAGTGACTAAGACTAGTGAGCAAGACTTTCAGATGTTGCCTCTCCTAAAGGAGGAGAGCAGGCTCATCACATCGCTCACAGATCCATCAGTCAACAATAACAGCCATGGATTTCCATAAACAACCAGAGATTTGCAAAGAATTCCTGAAAATCTTCCTGCTACTGGAAACAATGAGTAACTGTGGTCTACAGCTTCATCTGTCATAGCGCTGTTTGACACAGTTATCATCAGAGACAGCAGCTCTGCAGACACACGGATCACTGATGGAAACTGATGTTACTGTGATACAAACTGTTTCAACAAACATCTCTGGAGCCGCCAGGCCGCGATGCCTCACAGCCCAGATATTCCCCGGATGTGTTGAAGTGAGAAGGCAAAGTGACAGCGCTCAGGAGGGGGGATTTGAGTATTGACCCTTTGGGGTTGCTGTAGCCGGTCAGTGTGGTGTGCAGATCGGGCCTGTGAAGGTAGCAGCTCTTTTGCACTCACACAGATCTCAGGAAACGTGTACTTTAAGTATTTGCACACTGTGTTGTTCTGGATGTTAGCATGTTAATGGAGATTGCCATTATATGTTAGCATTCAGCTAACCCTCTCTTTTTTTAATTTGATATATTCATACGATGGGCTGAGGTACTGGTACCGAACCATTGGAAAAGGTACTTGCACAGCCCTGGTCTTCGCTTTGTGCAGAGGAGGAACTGGATTTAGATTATTTACTGGAGGTGCTTCTCCTACAATAAATACCAGAGCTGTGGACTCAAGTCACATGACTTGGACTCGAGTTGACAAAATCAAAAAAGACGTGCAACTCGACATTGACTTTAACACCAATCACTCCTGACTTCACTTGGACTTGAACCTTTTGACTCGAACTGACTTGTTAAAATATGACTGCCCTGGGATCTGTGTGTTCTGGGTTCTATCTGCTCTAGGTTTTATCTGCTCAGGGTTCTGTCTGTTCTGGGATCTGTCTTCTCAGGGCTCTGACTGCTCTGAGTTCACTCTGTTCCCGGTTCTGTCTGGTCTGGGTTCTGACTGCTCTGAGTTCACTCTGTTCCCGGTTCTGTCTGGTCTGGGTTCTGACTGCTCTGAGTTCACTCTGTTCCCGGTTCTGTCTGGTCTGGGTTCTGACTGCTCTGAGTTCACTCTGTTCCGGGTTCTGTCTGGTCTGGGTTCTGACTGCTCTGAGTTCACTCTGTTCCCGGTTCTGTCTGGTCTGGGTTCTGACTGCTCTGAGTTCACTCTGTTCCGGGTTCTGTCTGTTCTGGGATCTGTCTTCTCAGGGCTCTGACTGCTCTGAGTTCACTCTGTTCCGGGTTCTGTCTGGTCTGGGTTCTGACTGCTCTGAGTTCACTCTGTTCCGGGTTCTGCCTGGTCTGGGTTCTGACTGCTCTGAGTTCACTCTGTTCCGGGTTCTGCCTGGTCGAACTGACTTGTTAAAATATGACTGCCCTGGGATCTGTGTGTTCTGGGTTCTATCTGCTCTAGGTTTTATCTGCTCAGGGTTCTGTCTGTTCTGGGATCTGTCTTCTCAGGGCTCTGACTGCTCTGAGTTCACTCTGTTCCCGGTTCTGTCTGGTCTGGGTTCTGACTGCTCTGAGTTCACTCTGTTCCGGGTTCTGCCTGGTCTGGGTTCTGACTGCTCTGAGTTCACTCTGTTCCGGGTTCTGCCTGGTCTGGGTTCTGACTGCTCTGAGTTCACTCTGTTCGGGTTCTGCCTGGTCTGGGCTCTGACTGCTCTGAGTTCACTCTGTTCCCAGGTTCTGTCTGGTCTGGGTTCTGACTGCTCTGAGTTCACTCTGTTCGGGTTCTGTCTGTTCTGGGATCTGTCTTCTCAGGGCTCTGACTGCTCTGAGTTCACTCTGTTCCGGGTTCTGCCTGGTCGAACTGACTTGTTAAAATATGACTGCCCTGGGATCTGTGTGTTCTGGGTTCTATCTGCTCTAGGTTTTATCTGCTCAGGGTTCTGTCTGTTCTGGGATCTGTCTTCTCAGGGCTCTGACTGCTCTGAGTTCACTCTGTTCCCGGTTCTGTCTGGTCTGGGTTCTGACTGCTCTGAGTTCACTCTGTTCCGGGTTCTGCCTGGTCTGGGTTCTGACTGCTCTGAGTTCACTCTGTTCCCGGTTCTGTCTGGTCTGGGTTCTGACTGCTCTGAGTTCACTCTGTTCCGGGTTCTGCCTGGTCTGGGCTCTGACTGCTCTGAGTTCACTCTGTTCCCGGTTCTGTCTGGTCTGGGTTCTGACTGCTCTGAGTTCACTCTGTTCCGGGTTCTGTCTGTTCTGGGATCTGTCTTCTCAGGGCTCTGACTGCTCTGAGTTCACTCTGTTCCGGGTTCTGCCTGGTCGAACTGACTTGTTAAAATATGACTGCCCTGGGATCTGTGTGTTCTGGGTTCTATCTGCTCTAGGTTTTATCTGCTCAGGGTTCTGTCTGTTCTGGGATCTGTCTTCTCAGGGCTCTGACTGCTCTGAGTTCACTCTGTTCCCGGTTCTGTCTGGTCTGGGTTCTGACTGCTCTGAGTTCACTCTGTTCCCGGTTCTGTCTGGTCTGGGTTCTGACTGCTCTGAGTTCACTCTGTTCCGGGTTCTGCCTGGTCTGGGTTCTGACTGCTCTGAGTTCACTCTGTTCCCGGTTCTGTCTGGTCTGGGTTCTGACTGCTCTGAGTTCACTCTGTTCCGGGTTCTGTCTGTTCTGGGATCTGTCTTCTCAGGGCTCTGACTGCTCTGAGTTCACTCTGTTCCGGGTTCTGCCTGGTCTGGGTTCTGACCCAGACGCGTTACGTCGATTGTTAAACATCTGGCGTTAGGCAGATGCTAGATGATTGATGATACATGTTCTGGGTTCTATCTGCTCTGGGTTCTGACTGCTCTGGGTTCTGTCTAGTCAGGGTTCTGACTGCTCTGGGTTCACTCTGTTCTGGGTTCTGACTGCTCTGAGTTCACTCTGTTCTGGGTTCTGTCTGACTGTGTGTGGTGTGGTTCTGATAGACAGAACTGCAGTACTCACCTATCTGTCCAGCCTTCACTTTAAACGGAACGTCAAACTCACTCTGAAACACAAACACACAAAATGTCGATATACAGCTGAGACTGTCAGATCCATCAACAATCAGCTGATCAGCGGACCTCAGGTACACTGAGGAGGGAGTCTGAAAGAGGAAGGACCTATCAGAAACACTCTGGATGATGACATCAGAGGGAGGAGGCGGAGCCTTACCAAAGCGTTCTCCTTCACTTTTAGGTTCTCGAGTACAACATTTCCTGCAGAGACACAGAAGGCAAACACAGTCAACAGATTGTTTTTATCAGTGTTTCTGTTTTTCCTTTGTTTATATTTCAAATACAATTTTTATAGTATCACAGCTTCACATTTTAGAGCCATTACTGACACGGAACCAGGAATCTGTTCCTATTTTAAAAAAGTTAATTTTCTAAGAAAACAAGGAAACAAGGAAGTGTTATTCCTGACTCTAACAGAACCGACCACAGGAAGTCACTCCTGACTCTAACGGAACCGACCACAGGAAGTCACTCCTGCCTCTAACGGAACCGACCACAGGAAGTCACTCCTGCCTCTAACGGAACCGACCACAGGAAGTCACTCCTGCCTCTAACGGAACCGACCACAGGAAGTCACTCCTGACTCTAACAGAACCGACCACAGGAAGTCACTCCTGCATCTAACGGAACCGACCACAGGAAGTCACTCCTGACTCTAACGGAACCGACCTCAGGAAGTCACTCCTGCCTCTAACGGAACCGACCACAGGAAGTCACTCCTGCCTCTAACGGAACCGACCACAGGAAGTCACTCCTGACTCTAACAGAACCGACCACAGGAAGTCACTCCTGCATCTAACGGAACCGACCACATGAAGTCACTGCTGACTCTAACGGAACCGACCTCAGGAAGTCACTCCTGCATCTAACGGAACCGACCACATGAAGTCACTCCTGCCTCTAACGGAACCGACCACAGGAAGTCACTCCTGCCTCTAACGGAACCGACCACAGGAAGTCCTGCCAACTCCTGTCCTGCCACAACACATGTAGGATCTGCGTGGAACCATCTGATAGCAGAACAGCGTCTGGATCATGTTGAGTACATAATGAAATTTATATCTTCAGCACATCAGCTTCTAGTGTTTCATATTAAAGTCAGCTGTCCTGACCCTGACCAGCTGATGGAACGCCAGGTGACCACGTTCAATCACACCCTCGAATCTACGCTTAGGGATTGGCTGAAGCAGAACCAGCCTTCTGATTGGCACCTGTATATAAACACACACACACCTGTATATAAACATACCTGCACACACACACACACTTGTATATAAACACACACACCTGTATATAAACACACGCACACACACACACACCTGTATATAAACACACACACACCTGTATATAAACACACACACACTTGTATATAAACACACGCACACGCGCACACACACCTGTATATAAACACACACACCTGTATATAAACACACACACACACACACACACCTGTATATAAACACACGCACACACACACACCTGTATATAAACACACACACACACACCTGTATATAAACACACACACACACACCTGTATATAAACACACGCACACACACACCTGTATATAAACACACGCACACACACACACACCTGTATATAAACACACGCACACACACACACCTGTATATAAACACACGCACACACACACACCTGTATATAAACACACGCACACACTCACACCTGTATATAAACACACGCACACACACACACCTGTATATAAACACACACACACACACTTGTATATAACACACACACACACACACACCTGTATATAAACACACGCACCACACACACACACACACACACACCTGTATATAAACACACGCTCACACACACACCTGTATATAAACACACACACACACACTTGTATATAAACACACACACCTGTATATAAACACACGCACACACGCACACACCTGTATATAAACACACGCTCACACACACACCTGTATATAAACACACACACACACACTTGTATATAAACACACACACCTGTATATAAACGCACGCACACATGCACACACACACACCTGTATATAAACACACACACACACACTTGTATATAAACACACACACCTGTATATAAACACACGCACACACACACACCTGTATATAAACACACACACACACACTTGTATATAAACACACACACCTGTATATAAACGCACGCACACACGCACACACACACACCTGTATATAAACACACACACGCGCTCACACACACACACACCTGTATATAAACACACACACGCACACACCTGTATATAAACACACACACGCACATCATCACACAACACACACCTGTATATAAACACACACACGCATCACACACACACACCTGTATATAAACACACACACACACACACACACTACACACACACCTGTATATAAACACACACACACACACACACCTGTATATAAACACACACACACACACACACACACACCTGTATATAAACACACACACACACACACACCTGTATATAAACACACACACACACACACACACCTGTATATAAACACACACACACCTGTATATAAACACACACACACACACACCTGTATATAAACACACACACACACACACCTGTATATAAACACACACACACACACACACACACACACACACACACACACACACCTGTATATAAACACACACACACACACACCTGTATATAAACACACACACACACACACACACACACACCTGTATATAAACACACACACACACACACCTGTATATAAACACACACACACACACACACACACACACACCTGTATATAAACACACACACACACACACACCTGTATATAAACACACACACACACACACACACCTGTATATTAACACACACACACACACACACCTGTATATAAACACACACACACACACACACACCTGTATATAAACACACACACACACACACACCTGTATATAAACACACACACACACACACACACCTGTATATAAACACACACACACACACACACACACACACCTGTATATAAACACACACACACACACACACACCTGTATATAAACACACACACACACACACACACCTGTATATAAACACACACACACACACACACACACACACACACACATCATCACATCGGATGTGCGTTAAGCTGATCAGCAGGTTCTGGATCGGCTGAATTAAGTCAGTGTGTCAGATGAGCCGCTGAGTTTCTGTTCTGCGGTAACAGGGCTTATCTGAGATCAGATAGGAGTTTGTTTACCCGCCTGCCGACGCTCCGTGACGGAGAGGTTATCACGCCCACCAAACCTCCTTCGAACACCGCTACGTTAAAGTGAGCGAGGTTTCTGCGGTTTCTCTTTTCTGAATGTAAGGATCAAACATTAACGACCCCTCCTCGATGTTCACGGCCACACATGTAATAAACAAACCGTCTCTGTGACGAACTGAGCCTGAAGTTCTGACCGCGACACGCAGCTCGCTTCCGCTAACGTCTCTGTCAGATAAGGCAGCGCAGCAGGCGAAGCTTCCACCAAACTTCACATTTCAGCCGAACAACAGCTGACTGCTGGTTAACACTGAGGCCGACTTTAAGAGGAGAACCTGGAGATCAGCGTCAGATGTTCCGACCTGTAATGCGGTGTGTTCCTGCTCCTTTAGAAAGCAGGGACTTTAAAAGCGTTACGTTTCTGAACTGAGTCTGGCGTCTCCGTGTGTAGCTGCTAGCTAGATGCTGAGCTCACCTCCCCAGATCCCGATCTTGAGCTGGGACTTGTCCAGGTTCTCCACATAGTTCCCGATGAACCTGTTGAGCAGGTCGCTGACCAGAGACTCGAAGACCATGACTGAAAGCTCCGGGTCGGACCTGCACCAGAGCCTCTGTCAGCCTTCACTTGATTTCCGGTTCAGATGACGAGAGAAATCAAGGCTCGACTCTCTCTGGGATCGATTGCTCTGTGTGATTAGTGCGTGTGAGCACGGATCAGCTGACTGTGAGTCAGTGCAAAAGATGATTACCGTCATTATCGATGGATCCACAGTTTTTCAGTTAAACACTGCTGCATTTATTAACACAGTTATCAAACATGGAACATTAGAAACAGCTACATCAAACATTCATCATGTTTCAGAGAGTAGCTAGCAATTCAACTTCTCAGCTTCAGCTCAAAGCCTGAGCTTCCTTCCTGCAGGTAGCTGAGGAAGGGCGAGACCTCGTAAGCAGGGGATCTGAGCTCTCACAGGGTGAAAACTGGAGGCAGCTAGCTAGGTGAAGGGATCAGCTAAGGGTAGATCCAGATCATCAGATCAGAACATCACATGACCACACAACACGGTTCATTAACAAAGCTGTAAATCAGTGATGAGCTGTGATAGAGACAGGGACACTGTGATACCTGAGCAGGACCTGGAAGGACTGAATCCACCTGAGCTCTGAGACGGTTCAAGGCAGAAGACGTGGCGTCGCGCTGTGAGGATGAGCAGCAGGTTAGCGTGGTCAGACTGGACGTTGAGGCTACAGGAAGTGAGTTCAGAGACTAAGCGTCCTCAGGTGCTTATCTCACCCGATGGGACAAAAACTGCTCCAGATGGACCTGAACCCGCACCTTGTTCTCTGGATCCCGCCTGACAGATGGACAGCAGAGGGTCCGAGTCAACGGGCCCCACAAGGCTCGAGCCTCAAATGCTTCACTGAATCTGTAATAACCTCCAATCCGTCAGCCCGCTCACTAAACAATCCCGCCAACGAGCAGGAAAATAGGAACCTGTATCAGTCTTTACCACAGGAGGACTCAGGCCAGAGACCCAGATCACTCACATTCAGGACTAACAGGTCGTAACAGGTTTTGTGTCCACGTCCATCAGAAACAGGTTCAATAACTCATCTGTGTGGATTGTTTCATATCTATTTTTAAAACTGTTTATTACTTACATGTGACGAGCGCTGAAGCTCAGCACCACGACGGATAAATAAATGAACGTTGAACGCTGGAGTTTGTGGACAGCATGAAGCAGAAAAGAAAAGCCTGTTTCTCAAAATGCTGGAGGAAAGTAAAGAGGCCCGAGTTTAGGACCCGGTTCTGTCTGGTACACGGACCCGTTACACGCGTAGAAATCTGCCTGACAGATTATGGAAACGTGTTCAACCGTGGTGCAAGTAGTGATTGATGAAGTGAACGAGAAGTTTGGAGGCGTCAGACTGTTGAACAGAGATCCAGCGTGATCGGCGTGACAGGAGTCGGCGACGTTTTCATTGGATCTGAAGAAAGAGAAGTTTTCTGTTACGATGTGCAGAGACGAGATGAGATCAGAGAAAAGTTCCGAAGCCACTCAGGAAACTGCTGAACTGTGAAATAGTGACTTCATTTAAACATCCAAAGGTGAAAGTTCCTCTCGTACGTCCGTGCTGAGTTGTTAGTGAGCGCGCTCTGAGGGAGACGGGCCGCCACACGATGCCTTCAGGGACGTTTGGCGGTGAGATTATGGGTTTGGTGCCGCAGACTGTGTGAGGAGCTTTGAAAAACGCTGAGAAACCGAACAAAGTGTCACATCACAGTTTGTTCTGCACAGATGTTTCATTTATTATCTGTAATATTGTTATTGCTACTCAGAGGTTTTCATCTGCAGCGGCTGATAACCCTACACTGTCACCACGGCAACAGCCTGAAACAGGAAGTGCACGAGAGCTGTTTTTGTTGCGAGCCTGATCAGGACTAACCGGTTCCATTAGGACCCGCTTCCCGCTGATGGGCTGTAATCAGCCGCCTCACCTGCCCACAGCCGCTCTGATTGGTGCTGAGCGCGGCGGTGATGTCACCGGCGTGTCGCGGTTCAGAGAATCGGCGCCATGTTTGCAGATGGAGGACGAGGAGGACGGAGAGTCTAACGGAGCAGCAGATTGAGGATAATAGGAGGAGTGGAGCCGCCGCTCTGATGTCCCCCCTGGACAGATTAATAGAACATATTAAAGAGCGGGACGGAAAACAGGAAGTCACATCTCACAGCTTAACTCTGATTAGGAACGTTTCAGAACTCATTAAGGCTCAAACAGCAACGTGGACCTGCTGCCCGCCTAGACACTGCTGGTCTCTGCTGGTCTCCGGCCGGGGGGTCCGGCTCAGCCTGAAGGGACCACATCAACACGTGGTCACATATGGACGCCGGGTCGCCGGGTTCACCTGTGGCGCTGTTTCTGGAAGCTCGGGGGTCTGCGGCGAGTCCGGT
Source organism: Lepomis macrochirus (assembly GCA_024633595.2). Taxonomy (NCBI): domain Eukaryota; kingdom Metazoa; phylum Chordata; class Actinopteri; order Centrarchiformes; family Centrarchidae; genus Lepomis; species Lepomis macrochirus. The sequence continues at coordinate 38,907,178 of JALXJV020000006.1, forward strand.
CAGACTTTCTGGTTCGGTTCAGAGGAAGATCCTGATTTGGGTCTCCGATGGGGGAAGAGCTGCCCCCCCCACCACCCAAAACCAGCTCTAAAGAATCCAGGTCGTGTGCAGCTCTGTAAAAACTGAAATCTGTACAGAGACCTCCAGGCTGGTTTAGAGTCAGGATCTGAGTCCTGGAAACCCTCCACGGGCTGCCCCCAAAGAAGCACCGACAGGGTCCACAGGCTCCAGAAGAGAACCAGACCACATCCTAAATGAGGTCAAAGCCTGATGGCAGCATACAGAGGAGGAGGAGGAGGAGGAGGAGGAGGAGAACAAGAAAGAGGAGGAGGAGAACAAGAAAGAGGAGGAGGAGAAGAAGGAGGAGGAGAACAAGAAAGAGGAGGAGGAGAAGAAGGAGGAGGAGGAAGAGAAGAAGAAGTAAGAGGAGGAGGAGGAGGAGGAGAACAAGAAAGAGGAGGAGGAGAAGAAGAAGGAGGAGGAAGAGAAGAAGAAATAAGAGGAGGAGGAGGAGAAGAACAAGAAGGAGGAGGAGAAGGAGAAGTAAGAGGAGGAGGAACAGAAGGAGGAGAAGAACAAGAAGGAGGAGGAGGAGGAGAATAAGAAGGAGGAGGAAGAGAAGGAGAAGGAGGAGGAGGAGGAGAAGAACAAGAAGGAGGAGGAGGAGGAGAAGGAGGAGGAGGAGGAGAAGAACAAGAAGGAGGAGGAGGAGAAGTAAGAGGAGGAGGAGGAGGAGAAGAACAAGAAGGAGGAGGAGGAGGAGAAGAACAAGAAAGAGGAGGAGGAGAAGAACAAGAAGGAGGAGGAGGAGGAGAAGGAGGAGGAGGAGAAGAACAAGAAAGAGGAGGAGGAGAAGAAGAAGTAAGAGGAGGAGGAGAAGAACAAGAAGGAGGAGGAGGAGAAGAACAAGAAGGAGGAGGAGGAGAAGAACAAGAAGGAGGAGGAGAACAAGAAGGAGGAGGAGGAGAAGAACAAGAAGGAGGAGAAGGAGAAGGAGAAGTAAGAGGAGGAGGAGGAGGAGAAGGAGAAGGAGAAGTAAGAGGAGGAGGAGGAGGAGGAGGAGAAGGAGAAGGAGAAGTAAGAGGAGGAGGAGGATGAGGGGGAGGAGAATTCAGTTCAGCTCTGACAGTTTAAAGAAACGCCCCTTAATGTTTCTGGGGGGTCCCAGAGTCTAGATGATGATGATGATGATGATGATGATGATGATGATGTGGAGAAAATGGCCACGCCCCCCCAGAAGGCTTTAAATGGCCCCATGTCCCCTCCAGAGAGAGACAACAAGGAGTCACAGCGACAGGTGAGTCCACCCTCTCTCTCTCTGTGGGTCTGGGTCTCTCTCTCTCTCTCTCTCTCTCTCACTCTCTCTCTCTGTGCGTCTGGGTCTCTCTCTCTCTCTCTCTCTCTCTCTGTGAGTCTGGGTCTCTCACTCTCTCTCTCTCTCTCTCGCCCTCTCTCTCTCTGTGAGTCTGGGTCTCTCTCTCTCTCTCTCTGTGAGTCTGGGTCTCTCGCTCTCTCTCTCTGTGAGTCTGGGTCTCTCACTCTCTCTCTCTCTCTCTCTGTGAGTCTGGGTCTCTCACTCTCTCTCTCCCTGTGAGTCTGGGTCTCTCGCCCTCTCTCTCTCTGTGAGTCTGGGTCTCTCGCCCTCTCTCTCTCTCTGTGAGTCTGGGTCTCTCGCCCCCTCTCTCTGTGAGTCTGGGTCTCTCGCCCTCTCTCTCTGTGAGTCTGGGTCTCTCTCTCTCTCTCTCTCCCTCTCTCTGTGAGTCTACGTCTCTCGCCCCCTCTCTCTGTGAGTCTGGGTCTCTAGCCCCTCTCTCTCTCTGTGAGTCTGGGTCTCTTGCTCTCTCTCTCTCTCTGTGAGTCTGGGTCTCTGCCCTCTCTCTCTGTGAGTCTGGGTCTCTGGCCCCCTCTCTCTCTCTGTGAATCTGGGTTTCTCGCCCTCTCTCTCTCTGTGAGTCTGGGTCTCTCGCCCTCTCTCTCTCTCTGTGAGTCTGGGTCTCTCGCCCCCTCTCTCTGTGAGTCTGGGTCTCTCGCCCCCTCTCTCTGTGAGTCTGGGTCTCTCGCCCTCTCTCTCTGTGAGTCTGGGTCTCTCTCTCTCTCTCTCCCTCTCTCTGTGAGTCTGCGTCTCTCGCCCCCTCTCTCTGTGAGTCTGGGTCTCTTGCCCTCTCTCTCTGTGAGTCTGGGTCTCTCTCTCTCTCTCTCTCCCTCTCTCTGTGAGTCTGCGTCTCTCGCCCCCTCTCTCTGTGAGTCTGGGTCTCTCGCCCCCTCTCTCTCTCTGTGAGTCTGGGTCTCTTGCTCTCTCTCTCTCTCTCTCTCTCTGTGAGTCTGGGTCTCTCGCCCCCTCTCTCTCTGTGAGTCTGGGTCTCTGGCCCCCTCTCTCTCTCTGTGAATCTGGGTTTCTCGCCCTCTCTCTCTCTGTGAGTCTGGGTCTCTCGCCCTCTTTCTCTCTGTGAGTCTGGGTCTCTCGCCCTCTCTCTCTCTCTCTCTCTCTCTGTGAGTCTGGGTCTCTCGCCCTCTCTCTCTCTGTGAGTCTGGGTCTCTCGCTCCTCTCTCTCTCTCTCTGTGAGTCTGGGTCTCTCGCCCCCTCTCTCTCTCTGTGAATCTGGGTTTCTCGCCCTCTCTCTCTCTGTGAGTCTGGGTCTCTCGCCCTCTTTCTCTCTGTGAGTCTGGGTCTCTCGCTCTCTCTCTCTCACTCTCTGTGAGTCTGGGTCTCTCGCCCTCTTTCTCTCTGTGAGTCTGGGTCTCTCGCTCTCTCTCTCTCACTCTCTGTGAGTCTGGGTCTCTCGCCCCCTCTCTCTGTGAGTCTGGGTCTCTCGCTCTCTCTCTCTCTCTGTGAGTCTGGGTCTCTCGCCCTCTCTCTCTCTCTGTGAGTCTGGGTCTCTCGCCCTCTCTCTCTCTGTGAGTCTGGGTCTCTCGCCCTCTCTCTCTCTGTGAGTCTGAGTCTCTCGCCCTCTCTCTCTCTCTGTGAGTCTGGGTCTCTCGCTCTCTCTCTCTCTCTCTGTGAATCTGGGTTTCTCGCCCTCTCTCTCTCTGTGAGTCTGGGTCTCTCGCCCTCTTTCTCTCTGTGAGTCTGGGTCTCTCGCTCTCTCTCTCTCTCTCTCTGTGAGTCTGGGTCTCTCGCCCCCTCTCTCTGTGAGTCTGGGTCTCTCGCTCTCTCTCTCTCTCTCTCTGTGAGTCTGGGTCTCTCGCCCCTCTCTCTCTCTGTGAATCTGGGTTTCTCGCCCTCTCTCTCTCTGTGAGTCTGGGTCTCTCGCCCTCTTTCTCTCTGTGAGTCTGGGTCTCTCGCTCTCTCTCTCTCACTCTCTGTGAGTCTGGGTCTCTCGCCCCCTCTCTCTGTGAGTCTGGGTCTCTCGCTCTCTCTCTCTCTCTGTGAGTCTGGGTCTCTCGCCCTCTCTCTCTCTCTGTGAGTCTGGGTCTCTCGCCCTCTCTCTCTCTGTGAGTCTGGGTCTCTCGCCCTCTCTCTCTCTGTGAGTCTGAGTCTCTCGCCCTCTCTCTCTCTCTGTGAGTCTGGGTCTCTCGCTCTCTCTCTCTCTCTGTGAATCTGGGTTTCTCGCCCTCTCTCTCTCTGTGAGTCTGGGTCTCTCGCCCTCTTTCTCTCTGTGAGTCTGGGTCTCTCGTCTCTCTCTCTCTCTCTCGTGAGTCTGGGTCTCGCCCTCTCTCTGTGAGTCTGGGTCTCTCGCTCTCTCTCTCTCTCTCTCTCTGTGAGTCTGGGTCTCTCGCCCCCTCTCTCTGTGAGTCTGGGTCTCTCGCTCTCTCTCTCTCTCTCTGTGAGTCTGGGTCTCTCACTCTCTCTCTCTCTCTCTCGCCCTCTCTCTCTCTGTGAGTCTGGGTCTCTCTCTCTCTCTCTCTCTGTGAGTCTGGGTCTCTCACTCTCTCTCTCTCTCCCTGTGAGTCTGGGTCTCTCGCCCTCTCTCTCTCTGTGAGTCTGGGTCTCTCGCCCTCTCTCTCTCTGTGAGTCTGGGTCTCTGGCCCCCTCTCTCTCTGTGAGTCTGGGTCTCTCTCTCTCTCTCTCTGTGAGTCTGGGTCTCTCGCCCCCTCTCTCTCTGTGAGTCTGGGTCTCTCTCTCTCTCTCTCTGTGAGTCTGAGTCTCTCGCCCTCTCTCTGTGAGTCTGGGTCTCTCGCCCTCTCTCTCTCTCTGTGAGTCTGGGTCTCTGGCCCCCTCTCTCTCTGTGAGTCTGGGTCTCTCGCCCTCTTTAGACCTTGTATGTTCTTACCTTTATGTTCTCTTATGTTCTGATGTTCATTAGGAACTCATTAAGGTGCTTTGATAACTGATGATGGATCATTTCTCTGACGTTCATCAGTTTTATAGGAAACATGTGGGTCAGGTGGGAGACAGATGTTCGGAGTCACAGCTGGAGCTGAAGTATTGACGATAAAGACGATCCGATGCTGTCCGATCAAACGCAGACACGATCAACGCTCTTACAACCCGACGCCTGTCTTTGTTCACGCTGTGTCAGGAGGAAAAGAAGCGTCCACGCCACGTTGTCTTTACTGCAGTATTCTGGATCTTCATGTTCTCGTCCTTTAATCCTTTAGTTTAATCGCACTCTGCCTCAGAAGGCTCAGCAGCAAAAAGTCCATAAAGTCAAAGCAGAGCGGCCACTTTGTGTCGAAGTGGCTCAGGTAGGAGGGCTGACGTTCCGCTCGGCTCCCAGGACGCGACCCTGCACGATTCACGAGAAAAGACGAGAAGATTTTAAACATCAAACACATTCGGAGACATTTCTGCACTTTATGGAGGACGTGTCTTTTTTCATCAACACAGCGAAACACAGGTGGAATTCAAAATCTAAAAGTGAGGACACTCACTTATTCTGCGAATAAGTCTGCGAATAAGTCCTCAGCGTCCTCAGCGTCCTCTGTGTCTTCAGCGTCTTCAGTGTCCTCTGTGTCCTCAGTGTCCTCTGTGTCCTCAGTGTCCTCTGTGTCTTCAGCGTCCTCTGTGTCTTCAGTGTCCTCAGCGTCCTCTGTGTCCTCAGTGTCCTCTGTGTCCTCAGTGTCCTCGGCGTCCTCTGTGTCCTCAGTGTCCTCTGTGTCCTCTGTGTCCTCTGTGTCCTCAGCGTCCTCTGTGTCTTCAGCGTCTTCAGTGTCCTCTGTGTCCTCAGTGTCCTCTGTGTCCTCAGTGTCCTCAGCGTCCTCTGTGTCTTCAGTGTCTTCAGTGTCCTCGGCGTCCTTGGCGTCCTCTGTGTCCTCTGTGTCCTCAGTGTCCTCTGTGTCCTCTGTGTCCTCAGTGTCCTCAGCGTCCTCTGTGTCCTCAGTGTCCTCTGTGTCCTCTGTGTCCTCAGTGTCCTCAGCGTCCTCTGTGTCTTCAGTGTCTTCAGTGTCCTCAGCGTCCTCGGCGTCCTCAGTGTCCTCTGTGTCCTCAGTGTCCTCAGTGTCCTCTGTGTCCTCTGTGTCCTCAGCGTCCTCTGTGTCTTCAGCGTCCTCTGTGTCTTCAGTGTCCTCAGCGTCCTCTGTGTCCTCAGTGTCCTCTGTGTCCTCAGTGTCCTCAGCGTCCTCTGTGTCCTCAGTGTCCTCAGCGTCCTCTGTGTCTTCAGTGTCTTCAGTGTCCTCGGCGTCCTCAGTGTCCTCAGTGTCCTCTGTGTCCTCTGTGTCCTCAGTGTCCTCTGTGTCCTCTGTGTCCTCAGTGTCCTCAGTGTCCTCAGTGTCCTCTGTGTCCTCAGTGTCCTCAGCGTCCTCAGCGTCCTCTGTGTCTTCAGTGTCCTCAGCGTCCTTGGCGTGCTCTGTGTCCTCAGAGTCCTCGGCGTCCTCAGCGTCCTCTGTGTCTTCAGTGTCTTCAGTGTCCTCAGTGTCCTCTGTGTCTTCAGTGTCCTCACCGTCCTTGGCGTGCTCTGTGTCCTCAGAGTCCTCGGCGTCCTCAGCGTCCTCTGTGTCTTCAGTGTCCTCAGCGTCCTTGGCGTGCTCTGTGTCCTCAGAGTCCTCAGCGTCCTCTGTGTCTTCAGTGTCTTCAGTGTCCTCAGCGTCCTTGGCGTGCTCTGTGTCCTCAGTGTCCTCGGCGTCCTCAGCGTCCTCTGTGTCTTCAGCGTCTTCAGTGTCCTCTGTGTCCTCAGTGTCCTCTGTGTCCTCAGTGTCCTCTGTGTCTTCAGCGTCCTCTGTGTCTTCAGTGTCCTCAGCGTCCTCTGTGTCCTCAGTGTCCTCTGTGTCCTCAGTGTCCTCGGCGTCCTCTGTGTCCTCAGTGTCCTCTGTGTCCTCTGTGTCCTCTGTGTCCTCAGCGTCCTCTGTGTCTTCAGCGTCTTCAGTGTCCTCTGTGTCCTCAGTGTCCTCTGTGTCCTCAGTGTCCTCAAGCGTCCTCTGTGTCTTCAGTGTCTTCAGTGTCCTCGGTGCCTTGAGCATCCTCTGTGTCCTCTGTGTCCTCAGTGTCCTCTGTGTCCTCTGTGTCCTCAGTGTCCTCAGCGTCCTCTGTGTCCTCAGTGTCCTCTGTGTCCTCTGTGTCCTCAGTGTCCTCAAGCGTCCTCTGTGTCTTCAGTGTCTTCAGTGTCCTCAGCGTCCTCGGTCCTCAGTGTCCCTCTGTGTCCTCAGTGTCCTCAGTGTCCTCTGTGTCCTCTGTGTCCTCAAGCGTCCTCTGTGTCTTCAGCGTCCTCTGTGTCTTCAGTGTCCTCAGCGTCCTCTGTGTCCTCAGTGTCCTCTGTGTCCTCAGTGTCCTCAGCGTCCTCTGTGTCCTCAGTGTCCTCAGCGTCCTCTGTGTCTTCAGTGTCTTCAGTGTCCTCGGCGTCCTCAGTGTCCTCAGTGTCCTCTGTGTCCTCTGTGTCCTCAGTGTCCTCTGTGTCCTCTGTGTCCTCAGTGTCCTCAGTGTCCTCTGTGTCCTCAGTGTCCTCAGCGTCCTCAGCGTCCTCTGTGTCTTCAGTGTCCTCAGCGTCCTTGGCGTGCTCTGTGTCCTCAGAGTCCTCGGCGTCCTCAGCGTCCTCTGTGTCTTCAGTGTCTTCAGTGTCCTCAGTGTCCTCTGTGTCTTCAGTGTCCTCACCGTCCTTGGCGTGCTCTGTGTCCTCAGAGTCCTCGGCGTCCTCAGCGTCCTCTGTGTCTTCAGTGTCCTCAGCGTCCTTGGCGTGCTCTGTGTCCTCAGAGTCCTCAGCGTCCTCTGTGTCTTCAGTGTCTTCAGTGTCCTCAGCGTCCTTGGCGTGCTCTGTGTCCTCAGTGTCCTCGGCGTCCTCAGCGTCCTCTGTGTCTTCAGTGTCTTCAGTGTCCTCAGCGTCCTTGGCGTGCTCTGTGTCCTCAGAGTCCTCGGCGTCCTCAGTGTAAAGGACACCTGTCTGTGTGTCTGTAATGTGGAACAGGGAAAGTCCTTCAGTCCAGTCAGTAAGAGAGTTAAAGAAACCGTCTCTGCACTGTGACTCACATCAGAAACACTGAATCCTGCAGCAGCGTGTGAACAGGTTTCCAGGTTTCCAGGTTTCCAGGTTTCCAGGCTGTGTTAGGAAGTCATCATCTCCCTCACATAAACTCAGACTTGTTTCTTCCTTGCAGAGCTCTTGGTGGAGACGCTGAGGATTGTGGGACTTGTGGTGCAGACTCTTCTTCTTCTCCTCTCTGACGGCAGGATGTTGGGCTCGGTGCTGCTCTGCTGTTGGTCCTTCAGCCTGCTCCGGCTCTCCTCCTCTCTGGTTCACGGAAACATCCATCTGGACGACGGTCCGGCCGCCGGCCGCCGCTCGGAGACCGCGTACCTGTCTGACCTCGGTCAGTAAGCCCTGTCCAATCAGTGAGCTCCGGTCATCTGACATCACAGCAGGACTGAGAGAAAAGGGGAAAGTCTGATAGATCAGTCAGATATCGAGCTGAAGGACATAGTGGAGGTGTTGGATCCGCGTGCCGCTCTGAGGACACGCTGGTGGTTCTCACAGTTAGTTTCAGCAGGATCGGTCTCTCAGGGCCGGTCCTGTTCTCCACTGGCCCCTGGTACTCCGGCTGGTAAAATCAGCAGTGTGTACTTTAAATGATCAAATCAAATATCAGGTCAGATTCTGGTTCCAGTCACTCAAACAGTTCTTCAGTCTCACGGCACTTTTCATTCGGCCGACACCTGCGGGACTCATGAGGTCTGACCCGGTCCAGTTACTCTGCAGTCCTGTTGGTCCACAGTGATCTCAGAGTGCTGGACGTGTGATGAGGACTTTATAGTCCCGCAGATAAGTTCATGACGAGTCTCGTGCAGCTTCACTGCAGGAGAGGGTCTGGAAGACCTGGTTAGGTTAACCCCAGCTCCGAGAACTGTGAGGACTAACAGAAACATCAGGGACATCCTGTCTCAGAGCAATACAGAGAACTAGTCCACGTTCTTTACTATCAGGCTGAAAAAGTCCATTAAGACTCTTCAGCTGATCCAGAATGCTGCAGCACGTGTTCTGACAGGAACCAGTAAAAGAGATCATATCTCTCCTGTCTTAGCTTCTCTACATTGGCTTCCTGTAAAATCCAGAATAGAATTTAAAATCCTTCTTCTCACATACAAAGCTCTTAATGGTCAGGCACCATCTTATCTTAAAGAGCTCATAGTACCTTACTACCCCACCAGAGCACTGCGCTCCCAGAATGCACCTGTGGTTCCTAGAGTCTCCAAAAGTAGAATGGGAGCCAGAGCGTTCAGCTATCAGGCTCCTCTCCTGTGGAACCAGGTTCCAGTTTGGGTTCGGGAGGCAGACACCGTCTCTACATTTAAGACTTTCCTCTTTGGTAAAGCTTATAGTTTGGGCTGACTCAGGTGAGTCCTGAACCAGGATGCTGCTATAGGCCTAGACTGCCGGGGGACTTCCCATGATGCACTGCCTTTGCATTGGAGTTTTATCTCTTTGGCGTTTCTCCTTTTGGGTCTGAAATCAGTTTAACGAAGGTTTGGTCCTGAAGTCATGTGATCTGGGGCAGGAGGAGGATGAAGGGGGGCCACAGGTAACAGGTCTGCCTTCTGTCTTGTGTCCTGCAGAGAGAAGCCACGTCCCCGACGCCGACCTCCTGCCTGTGGACTCAGCGGAGGATCGCTTCCTGATGGACCCGGGGTCCTACGACGAGGTGGGTGTGGCTTATTCGCTCTTAAAGAGATAGTACGGCGCGTGATGACGTCTCTTCAGCTGTTAGCGATCGGATCTACTTCCTATTTGTGTTCATCAACTTCCTGTTTTTCAGGATTCGTCCATGCAGCTGCAGGGTCGGGCCATGCGCTCGCCTCGCCGCTGCATCCCCCACCAGCAGTCGTGTCTGGGTTACCCGCTGCCCTGCTGCGACCCCTGTGACACCTGCTACTGCCGCTTCTTCAACGCCATCTGCTACTGTCGCCGAGTCGGCCACGCCTGCCCCCCCAGGCGCACCTGACGCGCAGACGGGAACCGCGGCGACGCTCTTTCTGTTGCATGTTGAACAAAATGTGCTCTTTGTGTAATAAACCACTGAAAAAGACATTTCCTCATGAATTTGAAATGTGTGTTTTATACTTTTACCTTCCCGTCTTTATGCTAAGCTAGGCTAACACATCCTGTAGTGATGTGGCTCCCATCAGGCTGTTAATCATTCATCACCATCCTGATCTATTTTACTACACACAGGTAGGAGAGTGTACTATTCAGTTTACAGGTACTCATTATATATATTATACTTATTTTGTGTTAAAACCGATTCGGAAAAACAAAAAAACAAGTCATTTTTAATTTTTTCTGTTTTAAAACCAAAACGGGAAAACACTGATTTTGATGTGTCTGATTTGTGTGTTACGCTCGATGAACCTGCAGCACTCGGAAGATGATTAAATGTGATGAGCTTGAACAAAAGTGGGTTTTTAGTTTAGTTAGTTCTCCAAAGTCACTGCAGAAAACCGGAACAACCCTAAAGTCCTCTTCTCAACAACTGATCGCTTAATTAACCCTGTTTTAACAAAACCTAGCAGCGTGACAGCAAACTCCGAATGTGAAGACTTTGCGCTTCACTTCAGAAGTAAAATAGACCCTGTTAGGTCAAATATATCATCAGCAGGTACATTTTAATAAAGTGGATCCTGTATCCGGGGAAACACTGCATGGTTTTGACCTGGTTGACGCTGCTTTGTAAAACTGTTACTCTACTGCAAACCTGCCTGTTAGATCCCATCCGCACTTCTCTTTTTAAAACACATTATGTCTTTTTTAGTGAGTATCTATCGTGAACTGTTCTCTACAGACGGGTCTTTCCCCTCCTGCCTTTAAAACTGCTGTGGTGAAGAAGAAGAATTTAGAGTTACAGTACTCAGTAACTACAGAAAGGTCTCCAATCTGCCATTCCAAAGTCAAATTTTAGAGAAAGTTGTTTTTAATCAGCTGAACGATTTTATTAACTCCCAAAATAAAATAAATAAGTAAGTAAGTAAATAAACAAAGATCAATATTGATCAACCCTGCACACCCAATCCACCACCTGAAGGTGATAAACAGTAGCCCCTTCAGTCATAGACGGATGATACCAATGTGCAAAACGGAGCAGTAGGAAGTCATTCATACCAGCTGCTATCCAACTCTATAATGCACAAAAATCACTTTTTTTTTCTTTTAAGATTGTGGTATTTTAATTGAACTTGATGTGTTCTAAGTGAATGTTTGATATTGGGTCTGTCTTGAAGCTGCTGTGATGACCCAGGACCAGTAGACCCTATTTTTAATTGTTTCCTAAACATACAGTCATGGATGGCAGAACATTTTCTGCAGCTCAATCAGGACCAAACAGAATTATTGGTCACTGGTTCTGAATCTCAGACGGAGAAACTTAAAATGAAACTGGCACTAAGTCCCTGTGATAAGGTGAAAAGCCTGGGAGTTATCTTTGACCCAGATCTCAGTTTTGAGTCACATGTTGAAATATTTTTAAGACCGCTTTTTATCATCTCAAGAACATTGCTAGAGTACGACCCTTTCTCTCTCAAGCAAATACCGAGACACTTATCCATGCTTTTATTACTTCCAGGATTGATTACTGTAACGCTCTGCTTTCTGGTCTTCTGAAAAACAAAATCTCTAAACGGCAGCTGCTTCAAAACGCTGCTGGGTATGGCGGTGATTGATCTTTGGGCTTGACCTGCTTTTTATTTTAGTTTATTTTATTTTAACTATTTTTAAATGGTTCTATAGTGTGAAGCACCATGTATTTGTATGAAAAGTGCTTTATAAATAAAGATTGGTTGATTGATTAACAGGGACAGGAAGAGGAACGCCTCAGAAGGTGCCTGAGAGTTTTTAAGATTTCTTCAGTAAATGAATTCAGTGATAGTTGTCAGGACATCCAGCGGTACACCGCAAACATGAGCTGACTGGGTCGCTTGCTTCCTGGTGCTGAATGTGAAGACTTCAGGCTCCGGATTTCCACATGATGATGCAGAAGAAATGAAAAGCAGAAACGGCATGTTGACCCCCCAAAATGTCACAAATCTTGTTTTCAGTGGAGCTCAAGTCTTTCCAAGAGGAGCCAAGCTCTCCTGGCCCCCCTGTGGTTTGGACCCTGGCCTCGAGGAAAAACCCTTTATTAACATGTTTGGGTATTTTCTTAGATCGCTCAGGTAACCAGCCGCTTCAGATCAGCCCAGAACAAAATTCTGTCGTACTCAGTCAGCTGGACTTGGTTTTGTTCCAGTGAGTTCGAACCCAGCTTGACACAATGGTGCAAAAAAGTGACCTTCATTTCTTTTTTCGTATGTGGCTCTAATTGAGTGCTCACTTCTACCATCAGATTCGCCACAGTCACAATGAGATGCAAGAAAAAGCCTATATGATGTGGCTGTGGCCAATCAGGGGACGGAGGCAGACCATGTACAGCAGCCAGTAGGGGAGCCAGAGACCCAGTAGGGGAGACAGAGACCCAGTAGGGGAGCCGGAGACCCAGTAGGGGAGCCAGAGCCGGTCAGCGGTCAGAGACAGAACAGAACTCAGCTGCTTTGTTTTTCTCTTTAAAACAGAAAACCCAAAAAACAACTTGATGTTTTCTGTTTTGGTTCTGAAATGAAATGATCAAAGAACAAACCATACGGATGAATCTGACTCGTTCATTTCTCAGCTTGTATAACAAATGATAAAGTGACGTGGCAGCGAGCGTCTCCGCTCAGCAGAAACACACGACACGGACCAGTTTCAGGGTTTCTGTGTTTTATTGATGATCAGGTTGGAGCTGAACGCTTTCTGCTCAGTTGGCAGCGAGGATCTCATCCACCCAGGAGCGCAGCTCGGTGACGCGGGCGTACACGCCGGGGGAAGTGGGAGTGCAGGTTCCGCTGCCCCAAGACACGATACCGACCAGAGTCCAGACTCCGCCCTTCTGGCAGACCAGAGGACCTCCGGAGTCGCCCTGCAGGACAACAAACAAACAACGAGATGAGTAAACAATCCAAGCTAACCATCAACGATCTGCCGCACGTCTGCGCCACCCACCATGCAGGAGGAGGCCCCGGCGGCTCCGGCGCAGATCATCAGGTTGGTGATCTTGTTGCCCCAGTAACGACTGCACTGCTCATTGGTCAGCAGGGGGAGGGAGGCCTGCTGCAGCAGGGCGGGGGTGTCGGGAGCTGCAACACAAACACATCACTGATGAACACGACACACGTCTGGACCGCAGGTCTACGTGCTGCCCCCGGTCCAGGTTTCTGTGAGGCAACTCGTCAGTCTGACTGCACGGTGAAACCCCTAACCCAGGAAACATTTAGATTCTGAGCCGCCTCGTTAACCTGAAGCCCCTGAAGACGTGTTTCTGAGGTTTGATGGGAAACTTCTAAAAGGCTGTAACTGCCGGAACACGCTCGTCTCTACATGCCCCGCCTCTGCTCTCTCCCGATTGGCCGGCTCACACGGGGGCTCTCACCGTTGTAGCGGGTCAGGCCCCAGCCGCTGGTCACGCACTTCATGCCTCCGGGGAAGTTGTCTCCGGTCTCGGCCAAGCACACGGGGGACACGTGCGTGTTGAGCTGGGCGGCGCTGGCCAGCTTGATGAGCAGAATGTCGTTGTTGATGGTGAAGCCGTTGTATCGGGGGTGCTTGAACACCTGACAGGAAATGACATCATTATGAGCAGGGAACGAACAGGAAGCCCCCGTGACGAGATGGAACGCTGTTTGTCACCCACCTTGCCGACTGCCTTGACCTGGATGTTCTCAGAGTTGGAGGAGCGGTTGTGTTCTCCGAGGACCACGCGGTGGGTTGTCCTGCACGGAAAGACACGTTAAAGACCACCTGAGACACCTGAGGAGGCTGACTGACAGGAGGCGGAGCCTCATGGAACTACAGAGCATGTTCAGTGTAGGAGACAGGACAAAGGAGACAGGACAAAGGAGACAGGACATAGGAGATAGGACGAAGGTGACAGGACGTAGGAGACAGGACGAAGGAGACAGGACGAAGGAGACAGGACAAAGGAGACAGGACAAAGGAGATAGGACGAAGGTGACAGGACGAAGGTGACAGGACGAAGGAGACAGGACGTAGGAGATAGGACGAAGGTGACAGGACGTAGGAGACAGGACGAAGGAGACAGGATGAAGGAGACAGGACGAAGGAGACAGGACGTAGGAGACAGGACGTAGGAGACAGGATGTAGGAGACACGATGAAGGAGACAGGATGAAGGAGACACGACGAAGGAGACAGGATGTAGGAGACACGATGAAGGAGACAGGACGAAGGAGACAGAATGTAGGAGACACGATGAAGGAGACAGGACGAAGGAGACAGGATGTAGGAGACACGATGAAGGAGACAGGACGAAGGATGGGAGGGGTTTACTTGACGTTGCAGTGGGCGGCTGTCACCACCCAGTTCTCGTTGATCAGAGAGCCGCCGCAGAAATGGAAGCCGGTGGAATCCTGAAACGACGACGAGAGTTCGAGACGTGTTTGTTACACAGTGCGTGTCTGCGTGTGCGTGTCTGCATGTTTGTGGTTGCGTGTGCGTGTCTGTGTGTCTGTGTGTCTGCGTGTTTGTGGTTGCGTGTGCGTGTCTGCGTGTCTGCGTGTGCGTGTCTGCGTGTTTGTGGTTGCGTGTGCGTGTCTGTGTGTCTGCGTGTGCGTGTCTGTGTGTTTGTGTCTGTGTGTGCGTGTTTACCTGCAGGGACACCTGCCAGGGCCAGGAGTGAGGCACCGCCTCCTCGCCGTTCACAATACGAGAGTAACCCGTGATGACGGGAGATATGGAGGGGGAGCCGCAACCTGGTGACATCATCATGACATCATTAACATCAACAACATGAACGTGAAAGTTGGTCAGTAACTTTTGGGAACAGATTACGTCATCACAAAGCTCAGCTTCTGAATCCTGGAGGAGGAGCTTTGATGACCTCTGCTACAGAGAGGACTCAATCAGCTGTTTGCTGCCCCCGACTGCAGCTGCAGCGCCACCTGCTGGTTGTTAAATCGAGCTTCACTGCATCGGAGGCTCTGTTCTCTCATTACCCAGCATGCTTCACTTCCTCAGTTAAAAGTTTGTCTCACCGTAGGCGGCGCCGGCGAAGGCGAGGCAGGAGAGGATCCACAGGAAGGCCATGGCTCGATCATGTGGGGTCCGTCTGAGCGAGGAGCTTTTATACAGGCAGGGAGCGACGTGATTGGACGGAACAGGAGAGGACATCTTATCACAGACGTGGGAGTTTGGACAGCTGGAGCTGACGTAGAGTTTTCCACCTGTCCAGGTGTGAAGGTTAGAGACGTGTTGCTTCAATATGTCGGCCAATCAGAGTCCAGGAAACAGGGTTTTATTTTAAGTTTCCAGGATCCAGTTTTTTCTGATCGCTGAGGCAGCGTTTGAAAAACGCAACACACCAAGCACCAAACCAAAATAACGAAACATTACACACCTCGTATAATAATAATAATTCTTTTTCTTTCTAAAACTCTTCAAAACTTGATTTCACTTCCCACAAACGAAGCAGCAGCTGACAGAACAAATGAAAAAGAGTTTGAAATAAAGTTTGATGTTTATTTCTCAGTTGTTTTACACCATCTGAGTTTATTTTGAAAGGATGCCGCTGCTTCCTCCTGAGAGAGACTCTGATGATGTTGTGGAACGTTGCGTTACGTGTCAGCATGTTGTCCTGCAGTTATTTCCAATGTGGAACTGCGGCTCTGGGGTGAACAGTGGTTTCCAATAGTGACAGACCCTCGTCCTCACTGTGCAGGTTCCTGAACCAGAACCAGAGCTGGACGGCGCCTGCAGCTTCTCATGTTAACATAACCGGGTGATCCCTGCAGCAGGACAATCTGCTGTCCAGCGTCTCTCAAGATATCGTGTTCCTGACTCCCCTTCGTCTCCTTCACCTCGTCCTCCTCCTCTCTGTCCAAATATAAATATAAATATTGTTAGCTAAAGCCACTGTTCACCCACCAAGCAGAGCTCGAGCACCAAAATGTTTTCACACGTGGAAGTTAAATAGTAAAATACGGTGATGTTGTCAGGTTTGATAGGAGTGTTATTGAAATAGAAGCTGAGTTTAGAGATGGTGCGTTCAGGTCGGCTGCACGTGTTTGAGGAACAGAGCTTCAGGAAGGACTGTTGGTGTCTAAATGTCCTCTCAGCTTCTCCAGGTGGAGTCTGCAGACCAGCTGATTCTGTTACAGGTGCGATGGTAACAAACACACACGTGACTCTCAGTTCGGATCAAACCACGAGCTGAACGCTTCGACTCCTTTAAACCTTTAATCAGAATCAAATACACTTCAGATGACACGATGCACCATCATCAAAACATCTTGTTTTGTCCATAAGATGCTGCAGGGCCTGTTCCCCCTCCTGCTCGATGGACACACCGGGTCTGTGGTAAGAGGTGTTAGAGCCCCGAGGAGGACGGCTTCAGACAGTCAGAGCGGCTCCTTTAAAATGAACTTAATATCGGTTAAAAGACAAAGTGTGTGGCCGTCCTCTGTAACGTACTCGAAGCAGCTGGAGAGTGATTTGATGGATTATTTTTATATAGTTGTCCTCGTTTTAAAGCAGTCAGTTCTGTGTATCAGTATTGTTGTTCACCCGACTACAGTCCAACATTCGCCACGCTGGCTAAACTGTTTATTAATGTGTCCCGGTAACTTTAAACTGTAGAAATAAATAAGAGCAGATTATATTAGATTATTATTTGATTGTAATGATATCAGACAGCATCATATAAAACTCTCCTGCTGCATGTAATGTTATGCTGTGTTTTACTTCATGTTTAAAGTGGACCTGTGCTTCCATCTCAGCAGAAATGGTTCAGCGGGTTGGAACATGATTACAGGTTATTGTGTCTCAAGTACCAGGATCACTTTGGGACTAATACCAGAACCTTCACGGTCTTTTTAAAAACCCTTTGTCCAAATGCAGACACGGAGATGGAGCATGTAAGCTGAAAGTGTTTATTCCAACCAAAGGTGAAAACTTACTGGTGCAACAAAAATGTCCTTAAGACACCAAGAGACTACACGCATGAAATCCACACTAACAAAACGAAACTCTGGTAACAACTGAAAGACTGACCACCGGTTAAAAACACAGGTGAGGTAGAAACTAATTTCACACAGGTGAGAGCACTGAGACAATCAAAGACAAGCCCAGGAAGTAAAACAAGACAAGAGACACCAGGGCAGACTAACTACAAACTAAAACAGGAAGTAAAGCTAACTGAAACACACACGGGACTGTGTCACAAAATGAAACACAGACAACAAAAATGACTTTCTGACAAAAAAACAAAAGCAAAGAACAGAGGCAGTAAAACAAGATTGGAAACACTGATGATCCGGACGAATAAACAAATGAGCAGTAACACAAACTAGAGAGAAGAGCAAACGCCAGGGCAGGAAGTGAACACAGAAACAAACAACTCACCGTCAAAGGTTTACACTTTCAGAACAGTATTCACACATTACATCTGAAATGTATTTTCATTTCAGTAAAATGATCAAACTATCAATTATCAAATAAACAAGCACTGCATTATCTAAAGAAATCTTATCTCTATCTTATGAAAACTGATATTCCATGTTAGGATCATTACCGTTTCAGGACTGACACCAATGACTGTGGAAAGAGAACCCACTGGACAACATTATCTATGGACGTAACATGTGATCATCAGTCTTTATGAGGACACACATGTACCTCTTTACCAGGACGTGTTGTCAGACCAAGATATTTGGCTCCTGGAAACGTCCACTGGGATGTGGAGGAGAAGCTGGGTGCAAATCCACCGGACAGGCCTATCCACCTTATCTTTATACAGTGAGGAGAATTTAAAAGTGCAGATTTCATCAATGACTCCACTGCGTTTTCTCTCCACTAGTTCTTTACAGTGATGCATTTACATAGTAAATAAAATAAAACCATGTGTCACATATTGTACTACAATTGTTACGACCGTGGCTCAAGGGAAGCAACAGAGGAGTCACAAACATCTATTATAAGCAAAAAAAGGTTTATTGCAAACAAGTTAAAGGGACAAAGAACAATGGTGGCTGCTGCTGCTGCTGGCTGCCTTGTGTGAGAGAGAGTGGGTGGAGCTAGACAGGGGCTTTTGAAGGCTGGCCATCAGACCCAGGAAATTGGGGAAATGGTGGGAGGAGCTTCCAGGATACCTGCAAAACAGGGCACAGAATAACTTTGGACATAACACCTCCTCCCATAAGCAGGTTTGCTCTAAAGCAACCACTCAGGTACATGTCACACAGAATAACACCATAATTAAATTGACCGCATATACGACCTAGACAGGGCATCTGCAAACACATTGTCCTTCCCACAGATGTGCTGGAAGTTAAACCCCTCCAAAAATAAACTCCATCGCATTAGCCGGGGTTAGAGTTTTTCATCCTACTGAGAAAAACAAGAGGGTTATGGTCTGTGTAGACCACTAGGGTCTGACAAGAAGAGGTATATACATCAAAATGAACCAAGGCAAGAATAAGGGCCAAGGCCTCTTTCTCTATAGTAGAATAATACTTCTGATGTACATCAAACTTCTTAGAAAAGTAGCACACAGGATGCTCAACTCCCTCTGAATCCTCTTGGAGTAAGACACCCCCCAACACCAGCATCACTAGCATCAACAGCTAGTTTAAAAGGCCTATCAAAATCAGGGGCAGCAAGGACAGGAGCACTTACTAACAGTGCTTTCATGTTCTCGAATGCAGAGTGACACAAACTGGACCAAATAAACGGGACCTTTGGGCTGGGGAGGTTTGTCAAGGGAGCATCAACGGTAGCAAAGTTCTTACAAAAACTTCTATAGTAGCCTGCCATCCCAAGAAAACGTTTCAGCTCACGCCGAGTCGTCGGCACACTAAACTTCACAATAGCCTCTACTTCAGCGTCGGTGGGACAGACCTTTCCATGTCCAACAACCTTGCCCAAGTATGTTACTGTGGCTTGTCCAAATTCACATTTGGCAAGGTTCAAAGTCAGATTTGCAGCATCAAGCCTATGGAACCTTTCAGCTGGAGTAAATGCTGAGGCCAGGTAGAGCTGTAAATAACCACATCATCAAGATAAGCCTCACAATCTGCAACTCCTTTCAACACCGTATTTACCAGAAGCTGAAAGGTGGCTGGTGCATTCCGCATCCCAAAAGCCATAACACGATACTGGCAAAAATCTTCTGGTGTTACAAAAGCAGATATTTCACTGGCCCTCTGAGTGAGAGGAACTTGCCAGTAGCCCTTTAAGAGGTCCAACTTTGTAACAAATGCAGCGGATCCTACTCTGTCAATACTGTCATCTAATCGGGGAAGAGGGTAACAATCAGGCTTAGTGACAGAATTGACTTTGCCAAAGTCAGTGCAAAAACGAGGTGTATGATCTGACTTATCCACAAGCAGGCATGGGGAACTCCATGAACTAGCACTAGGTTCAGCAATGCCATGCTGCAGCATATAGTCTACTTCCCTACGTAAAAGCTGACGCTTAACAGGGTTAACTCTGTAAGGAGGTTGTTTAATTGGACCAGCAACACCTACATCATGTGTACAGTGCAGACGCTACAGTGCTTTGCTGCTTGCTCTTGCCTCTCCTTGCATTCTTTTGCTTTATTTTCGCTTAAGGTCTTTTTTTTTTTACCCTGCTAGAAGTCAGCAGCTCTTGGATACTTTTAAATCACTGGGACTGTCAGATAAAGTAGGCTCCTGCTATACTTTAAAAACTTTTATGATCTTAGTGCTACGCGAGTGCGGCCTATCACTCGCCTGTACCGCAGTAACTGGAGCTATAGCTAATGCTAATTAGCAACAAGATGCCCCCCTTCTCCACGGACGACTTCTACAAACTTCTACAGAAAATTACAGTGCTGGAAACCAAGATCCAAAGGTTAGAAGTGAATGTGGAAGTGAATGGATTATGTGGGAATGACACCACTCTCCTGTGGAGCCAAAACAGTGGACAAGAGCATGCTAACACACGGCTAATTAGCACCAACAAGACTACCAAGAAGCAGGAGGCCTGTGTACTGGGTAATAAATCTAAAAGTGGGAGTCCTCCCTGGAACGCTCTGGGTGCAAAGCCTAAGAGTAAATCATTTCCTTGGGAAATGGGAGGACGAGTAACAGGCAGAATACAGCGCCCTGAGATTAGTGATGCGACTGGCTGGCCTGCATTATCATCCAGGCACAGCACCTCTTCAACCCCTGTTCTTGGTAGGACACAGCCGTGGATAGCCGCAAAAGTGAGAGTTAGCAACAAACCTCCCCAACAACCGAGTGTGCAACAGCAGAACAGATTTTCACCACTATTGCAGGACCCTGGATCTCCGTCTGATGACCTGGATAACATCCCGTCCTCACACAGAAGGGTAAGGACTGAGAGTAAATCAGACAGTAAAAGGCTGCAGCGAAAGCTAACGACTGGGCCTCAAACTCTGTTTGTGGGTGACGCTGCTGTAAACGATGTAAGAAGCATGTGCAGTAAGAACACCAAAATACTCTGCTTCCCAAAGGATACGGTGTCTGACTTGGCAGAAAGAATCCTGCATATCGTGGCTGAACATCCTACTGTGAAAAACATCATACTGCACATCGGGACCAATGATGTTGTGAAGCAACAGTCTGAAGTGTTGAAAGAGGACTTTAATAATCTGTTGAACACAGTCAGCTCTTTGAATGCTGAGGTGTTTATCAGTGGCCCTATACCGCCAGTCCGAAGAGGAGCTGAGAGATTCAGCAGACTGATGGCACTGAACAGGTGGCTCTCAGCGGCATGTGCTGTCCATTCAGTGCATTTCATCCAAAACTTTTACATTCTGTGGGACCGCAGGCATCTTTTTAAGGCAGATGGACTTCGCCTTAACAAGTCAGGAGTAAAATTGTTTAGCTCCAACCTGTTTTACTTTCTGCGTCACTCATCTGTTCCCTCTGCTAAAGACAAGAGACAAGAGGAATCAAAACAAGAAGAAGACATAACACAACACGCCAGAAACCTTGAAGGAGAGCCACCCCAACCCCTGTCGGAAGAGAGCTGTGACCATGGGAGACATCTGAGCCAAGAGGAAGAGCCTCCACCTCTCTCACTGAAAACCAACAGTGAGGATTCAACATCTCTACCCCCCCAATCCCCATCTCCAGACACACTGTCTCCCCTCTCCCCTCTGCTGGACTTCACTGATCACATGGAAGACCTGGTTAGAGCTGGGACCAAATTTACTCCCCGCACCTTCCCTCGCTCCACTCCCATTTTCTCTACCCTAAACCCCCCTCACCGTCCACCTCCACCACTGGCTCTAAGTCCTCCAGGCACAACCCGCCTTCCCGCTCCGCTATGGCGAAAAAGCCCAGTAAGCTCTGTCTGATATGTGCTGGGTCCAGGCTACAAGGAATATAGCACTCATGACTCTTCCCAGGACAAGCCGGGGCCCAATGTGCTGGTAGTCTTCTCCATCCCTGTCTTGATAGGTAACAGGAAAAGTGTGGTGAATGTGTTAAAAAACAGGAAGCCGGCAAGTTTAGTATTAATTCCTCGTCAGTCGCAGCCTGTTGAAAAAAGTGGGCCAGATAATGTTTTTAACTCACTAAAATTAGCTTTGTTAAACGTTAGGTCTTTGGCAGGAAAAACATTTTTAATCAATGATTTTATAATAACTCACAATCTTAATTTCATGTTTTTAACTGAAACTTGGTTGGACCAAGATAACAGTGCAGCTGTCCTTATCGAGTCTACCCCCCCCCACTTCAGTTTTATGAGTGAAGCCAGAGTGCATAAGAGAGAAGGTGGAGTTGCCATTTTGTTTAATGACTCCCTCCAATGCAAAAAGATTTCTTATGGGAATTTTGCTTCTTTTGTGGCTCTTCAGCTGAACTCCTCTTCTAGAGCTGTTTTTCTAAATATCTACAGGCCCCCTAAATACTGTGCAAACTTTTTTGATGACTTTGGTGAACTGCTGTCTATAATCTGTGTTGACTTTGACTGTGTGGTTATTGATGGTGATTTTAACATCCATGTTGACAACCCCCAGGACAGAGGGACTAAAGAACTGTTCTGTGTTCTTGATAATTATGGACTGACCCAACATGTGACAGAGCCCACGCACAATAAGGGGCACACTTTGGACTTGGTCATCTCCAAGGCTCTGAACATTTCCAAGGTTGTGGTGACTGATGTTGCTCTCTCTGATCATTCCTGTGTTTTCTTTGAGAGTGCTATCTGTGTGCACACAAATGTTAAAACAGAGGTGATCACAAAACGGCATATCACTGAAAACACTAGTGAAGAATTTATTGAGGCTTTCTCCCCAACACCTGCCCTTCCACAGGTCTTTGTCAATGAGCTTGTGGATAATTTCAGTTCTAAAATTACAAATGTTATTGATGCCATTGCACCAGCCAAGGTGAAGGTGGTCTCTGGTAAGAGAAGATCTCCATGGAGAAATGCCACGCTGGTTAGAACTCAAAAAAGAGAGTGTCGAAAAGCTGAACGCAGGTGGCGGAAAACAAATCTCCAGGTTCATTATGACATCTATAAAGAGAGACTTCACATTTATAATTTAGAGCTGAGAAATGCAAGGCGGTCCTTCTTCTCTGACATCATCACCAAAAACACTAATAATGCACGTGCCCTGTTTGCTACTGTCGACAGGCTAACCAACCCTCCTGTGTCTGTAGCCTCTGACCTTCTATCCACCAGGGCCTGCAATGAATTTGCTTCCTTCTTCACAGACAAAATTCAAACAATTAGGCAAGCAATCAGCGGCTCCATGTCAGGTACAGGATATGTCTTATCCCTGTGTCCACTTAAAAACAATTCATATAGCATGAGACAATTTGATTCTATTAACCATAAAAACCTGGAGGACATAATACAACATCTGAAATCCTCCTCATGCTGCCTTGATATTCTGCCAACAGGCTTTTTTAAAAAGGTGTCTAAATGCATGGCCTCAGATTTACTACAAATTGTCAACATGTCTCTCCTCTCAGGTTTTTTCCCACAGGCCCTGAAAACTGCAGTCATTAAGCCACTCTTAAAAAAGTGCAATGTAGACAGTTCACTAATGAGCAATTACAGGCCCATATCAAATCTCCCATTTTTAAGTTTTTCAAAGCTTAGTGCTTTCTTGGCACTAAATAACTGTTTTGATGTCTTCCAGTCAGGTTTTCGACCACACCACAGCACTGAGACAGCTCTAGTTAAGGTCTTCAATGACATCCATTTAAATACTGACAGTGGCAGAATTTCAGTCTTTGTATTATTGGATCTCAGTGCTGCATTCGACACGGTAGACCACAACATATTACTAGACAGACTTGAAAACTGGGTTGGACTTTCTGGCACAATACTAAACTGGTTTGAATCCTACTTAAAAGACAGGGACTACTTTGTGTCTATAGGTAACTACACATCTGAGCTGACAAAAATGACATGTGGAGTTCCCCAAGGTTCCATTCTGGGACCTCTTTTGTTTAACATTTACATGCTTCCACTGGCTCAGATTATGAAAAACAACAAAATATGTTACCATAATTATGCAGATGACACACAGATTTACATAACCATTTCACCAGGAGACTATGATCCCATACAGGCGCTGAGTAACTGTATTGAGCAGGTCAACGACTGGATGTTCCAGAATTTTCTCCAATTAAACAAGGATAAGACTGAAGTTATTGTTTTTGGAGCCAGGGAGGAACGATTGAAAGTCAGTGCTCGACTTCAATCTGTAATGTTAAGAACCACAGACCAAGCCAGAAATCTTGGTGTAGTCATGGACTCAGACCTGAATTTGAGGAGCCATATTAAGACAATTACAAAGTCAGCCTACTATCACCTGAAGAATATATCAAGGATAAGAGGCCTTATGTCTCAGCAGGACCTGGAAAAGCTTATCCATGCATTTATCTTCAGCCGACTTGACTACTGTAACAGTGTCCTTACAGGGCTCCCTAAGAAATCCATCAGACAGCTGCAGCTGATTCAGAACGCTGCTGCTTGAGTCCTCACTAAGACCAAAAAGGTGGATCACATCACTCCAGTTCTGAGGTCTTTACATTGGCTTCCTGTATGTCAAAGAATTGATTTCAAAATCCTGCTGTTAGTTTACAAAGCACTAAATGGTTTAGAGCCAAAATATATTTCTGATCTTCTGCTTCGTTATGAACCATCCAGACCTCTCAGGTCGTCTGGGGCAGGTCTGCTTTCTGTCCCCAGAGTCCAAACTAAACAAGGAGAAGCAGCGTTCAGTTATTATGCTCCGTATATTTGGAACAAACTCCCAGATAACTGCAGGTCTGCTGAAACTGTCAGTTCTTTTAAATCAAGACTGAAGACCTTTTTTTACCACTGCTTTTAATTAAATATTTAAGATTTTTCTTTTTATTGATAACTTACACTGCACTGTAACTTTTACTGTCCTGTTTTCTTATATTTTATGTTGCTTTCAAACGTTTTTATTGTTTTTCCCTGTTGCTTTTATGTTTTATGTAAAGCACTTTGAATTGCCTTGTTGTTGAAATGTGCTATATAAATAAACTTGCCTTGCCTTGCCTTACATCAATGTCATGATGAAGGACATTGGTGCGTGTGGGCACATCAGAGAAAAGGTCAGGATGTTGGTGAATTACTTCCATGATGTCGAAACGGTTTGAAGGATCCAGGTAAGAAAGATGGTCATCTAGGCTGGCCAGGACTTTTGAGTTTGGCAGCCTACCTTGAGACATTTCTAGATTAACAACAACATCAGTATCCTTCTCATCTACATTGATTGGAATATTCAACACAGCAACTGCCTTCACATCTGAATGCACAGCCTGATTCCTCTCACAATAGGACATTAACAGATTAACATGGCATAACCGTGTTTTACGCTTCCGATCTGGGGTTTTAACCAAGTAATCACATTCACCAACCTGACGCTCAACCACATATAGTCCACTATATTGAGCCTGCAAAGAAGATCCCAAAAGGGGCAAAAGGACTAATACCTTGTCACCTGGCTTAAACACTCGATGTTTTGCCTTTTTATCATAATACCCCTTCATTCTCCTTTGAGCTTCCTCCAAATTTCGCTTGGCCGATTCACATGCCTTGTTAAGCTTAGACTGAAAGTTACACACAAAGTCCAAGAGGTTAGTAGAAGAAGGTTGACTTTCCAACCACTTCTCCTTCAAAAGTTTCAGTGGACCCCGCACAGTATGGCCAAACACCAGTTCAGCCGGACTGAAACCAAGGGACTCTTGGGTCACTTCTCTAGCTGCAAAGAGGAGTAAAGGGGTTCCCTCATCCCAATCTCTTTCAAATTCTCTACAGTATGACCGCAAGATTGACTTTAGAGTCTTGTGAAACCTCTCTAGGGCTCCTTGAGACTCTGGATGGTAGGCAGAAGAAATGCAGTGCTGAATAGACAGCTGCTGCAGCACCTGGGAGAACACACGGGACATAAAATTTGACCCCTGATCAGTCTGAACAATCCTTGGAAGACCGAATGTTGTAAAAAACTTGATCATGGCCTTAGAAACTGCTGGAGCAGTAATCCTGCGTAAAGGAATAGCTTCAGGGAACCGAGTCGCAGCACACATGATGGTCAGTAAGTACTGGTTACCTGATTTAGTACGAGGGAGTGGACCAACACAATCAATCAAGATCCTCTCAAAGGGCTCTCCAATGACTGGAATGGGATGTAAAGGAGCAGGTGGAATTTTCTGGTTAGGTTTAGCAACAGTTTGACACACATGGCATGTTCTACAATATTGTGCAACATCAGATTTTACTCCAGGCCAGAAGAAATGCCTTAGCACCCGATCTAAAGTCTTTTTGGTGCCCATATGACCTGCAAGACAATGATTGTGAGCCAGTTGCAAGACACCAGAGCGATAAGCCTTAGGAACGACAACCTGAAACACACTACTCCACTCGTCGTGGCAAGACATCTTAGGAGAAGTCCACTTTCTCATTAACAGTCCATCATTCACAAAGTACCCACAAGAAACAGCAGTAACTGCCTCTTCAGAAACAGCCTCTTCAAAGAGGGAAACCAAAGTTGGATCTTTACCTTGTTCCACTTTTAGCTCTTCACGAGAGGGGAACACTGTACCAAACCCCAATGTCTCAAAATTTACCATGAAGGTGTCAGACAGCGCAATCTCTGAGTCAGAGGATTTGGCTTCATCTTTTACAGGGTTAGAAAACGTAAACTCCGAGTCACAGGTTTTGGCTTGGTTTTTCTTTGCCATAGCACGAGTAGCAACACAAACAGAGAATGTATCTGGAAATTGCGTCTCAGGTTCATCTGGGATTTTAGATGCTACTGGGAAAGGAACCACCTCAGGAGCAGCAAGCACTCTTCCACCGGCCAGGTCATTACCTAAAATGAAAGAAACGCCTTCAATAGGAATATGAGGACAAAGAGCGACAACAACCTCCCCAGACACCAAAGCGGTTTGGAGGTTAAGATTATGCATGGGTAAGGACAGATAACCACCACCAAACCCTTGAACAATAGCACTGGAGCCCAATGCAGACTTGTCATTAAACGGAAGAAAATCCTGGAGTATCAACGATTGAAAAGCTCCAGAGTCTCTCCAGATCTTAATAGGTCGCTTAGCTGTAGGATCAGAAGCAAGAGAGACAAAACCATCCATAAGGAAAGACGAAGAGCCAACCAGCTCTGGCTATCAGGTTGGATGCTCGCTGTTAACTGGTATTACAGGCGTGTTCACAGTTTTTATTAAGGCTACAGGCTTAACAGATTTATGCTTCTTGCTTAAGACAGGACAGTCGGCAGTAAGATGACCAGGTTTCTTGCAATAGAAACATGCTTTCTCAGAAGCAACGTTTCCAATGGCCGACTTTCTGGCAAAGGGGGCAGAAACTGTGGGACTGTGCTTCAAAGTGCGAGCGCTATGAAACACCACTCCACCCTTTTGCTCACCCTGTCCTTTATCAAAATCAAGCTTGTGCGTCAACATAAACTCATCTGCCAACACAGCAGCTTTACAGATAGTGGTCACTTTCTGTTCATTTAGATATGTACAAACAACATCTGGCAAACAACTTTTAAATTCCTCAAGCAAAACTAATTGGCGAAGATCTTCCTTCGTTTCTACTTTCAGGGACTTACACCATCTACCAAAAAGGGTCTCCTTTTCTTTAGCAAACTCAACATAAGTTTGTTTGTCAAGCTTACTGAGACTTCTAAAGCGTTGGCGGTAAGCCTCAGGAACTAGCTCATAGGCTCTTAATATGGCACCTTTAACGGTCTCATAGTCCTTGCTTTCATCAAGGCTTAAAGCCGAGTAAGCTTCCTGTGCTTTTCCCACCAAAACACTCTGCAAAAGTAAAGTCCAGGCATGCTCAGGCCACTTTGAAATTGTAGCCACACGTTCAAAATGAGGAAAGTACTTTTCAACATCTTTCTCCACAAAAGGGGGAACCAATCGAATGTTTCTAACTGCATCAAACCCAGCTGACTCAACTTTAGGAGAGCTCATTAGAGAAGCATGCTTGAATTCCAGATCTTTAAGGAACCGTTCATGTTCTAAATGTATTTGCTTCTCTTAGTTGTCTCTCTTTCTGCTTTTCCTCAAGTTGGAGTTCTTGTAGAGCCAGTTCCCTCAACCTCAACAGCACTCTGTGACATTTGAGGCGGTATATTTTTTTGAGCTGCCAGTGGAGGCGTAGACTTGAGGATACCATGTTCTATGAGGATAGTCCTGATAGACTCCTTAATATTCTCTTTTAAACGCTTCTCACTACTTGCAATCTCAATTTCATAGTGACTGGCAAGTTTTAGAAGCTGATTTTTAGTAAGTTGCTCAAGCAACTCCTCTGAAGGTGCACTTACAAAGTCATCAAGTGTTGCCATACTCGATACTCGCTTTCTCACAGCTGAACAAGACTCCATCTGAAGCCTTTACTGAAAAGTTCAACATGAAACCAGTGCGCAACACACACACACAGCACAAAGTGTCCAATATTACAAAAGCAGCTAAATCACCAATGCTCTCTATCTAATGGCTATCAGAACCATAATCACAAAAGTAGGACTAGAACCAACCCATCAGACTACTAATGTAGTACAGATTACCCAAACAAATACCACTACAAAAATGGAACTTGCTGGTAATCAATAACTAAGGCAACAACAAACTCAGGGAGAACCAGCCTACACAAAGTCAAGTTGCACAATCACTTGACAAATCAAAAACTGCATAACACACAAAGTTAGGATCATGGACACATTACCACAATGATACCCGATAACTAAAGCACCTTTAACTCACCTAACTTATCAAAACCACCCTCTGATGAGCACAGCAAGCAAGCCCCTGAGTGCACTGACAACACTTAAAGCAAACCCCCTGGTACCTGCCTAACTTACACTGAAACCTGAGTATCTTCTGAGACGTGCCGGGCTCGAGGCGTCTTTAAAAGTAAAACTTCAGCGAACCTCAGCCATATGGCAAAGGACCTGAAATGCTTGCCCCCACCGGAGAAACATATCTCCACCCAGAGTTATTCCAAAAATAAAAAAAGCAAAGAAACAAATGAGTGCACCGATGGAAGGACAGATTTCACTACCCAGCTGGCACACTCCCTACCTTACCAGGGAGATCACTGAATATTTCAAGTCAACAGCACTCAGACACTATACTCACCAGATACTCACCAGGAGGGAGAAAACAGCAGCTTACAGCTAGCATCGAACAGCACACCACAAACTAACACCAAACCACACAATCTAGGGGGAAATAAACCAAAACTCCTCCAGATACGATCTCCCGGACGATCCCCCAATATATTACGACCCTGGCTCAAGGGAGGCAACATAGAGGAGTCACAAACATCTATTATGAACAAAAAAAGGTTTATTGCAAACAAAGTTAAAGGGACAAAGAACAATGGTGGCTTCTGCTGCTGCTGCTGCTGGCTGCCTTGTGTGAGAGAGAGTGGGTGGAGCTAGACAGGGGCTTTTAAAGGCTGGCCATCAGACCCAGGAAATTGGGGAAATGGTGGGAGGAGCTTCCAGGATACCTGCAAAACAGGGCACAGAATAACTTTGGACATAACACAATACATGACTGTACGAACAACTAAACAGCGAAACGATTAGTACCATGAGTGGGGGATCTAAATGAACGTTCCTGTGGGATTTCATCATAAATCCCTTATTAGAACCGATGATTAGATCAGCGTGTTCTGATGTGGATCAGCGTGTTCTGACGTGGATCAGTGTGTTCTGGAATGGATCAACATGTTCTGACGTGGATCAAGGTGTTCTGACGTGGATCAGCGTGTTCTGGAATGGATCAACATGTTCTGATGTGGATCAGTGTGTTCTGACGTGAATCAGTGTGTTCTGGTGTGGATCAGCATGTTCTGATGTGGATCAGCGTGTTCTGATGAGGATCAGTGTGTTCTGATGAGGATCAGTGTGTACTAATGTGGATCAACGTGTTCTGATGTGGATCAATGTGTTCTGATGTGGATCAGTGTGTTCTGATGTGGATCAGTGTGTTCTGATGAGGATCAGTGTGTTCTGATGAGGATCAGCATGTTCTGATGTGGATGAGCATGTTCCGGTGTGGATCAGCGTGTTCTGATGAGGATCAGTGTGTTCTGATGAGGATCAGCGTGTTCTAATGTGGATCAACGTGTTCTGATGTGGATCAATGTGTTCTGATGTGGATCAGTGTGTTCTGATGTGGATCAATGTGTTCTGATGAGGATCAGTGTGTTCTGATGAGGATCAGCATGTTCTGATGTGGATGAGCATGTTCTGATGTGGATCAGCGTGTTCTGATGTGGATCAGCGTGTTCTGATGAGGATCAGTGTGTACTAATGTGGATCAACGTGTTCTGATGTGGATCAATGTGTTCTGATGTGGATCAGTGTGTTCTGATGTGGATCAGTGTGTTCTGATGAGGATCAGTGTGTTCTGATGAGGATCAGCGTGTTCTAATGTGGATCAGCGTGTTCTGATGAGGATCAGCGTGTTCTGATGTGGATCAACGTGTTCTGATGTGGATCAGTGTGTTCTGGAATGGATCAACATGTTCTGATGTGGATCAGTGTGTTCTGACGTGAATCAGTGTGTTCTGGTGTGGATCAGCATGTTCTGATGTGGATCAGCATGTTCTGATGAGGATCAGTGTGTTCTGATGTGGATCAGCGTGTTCTGATGAGGATCAGCGTGTTCTGATGTGGATCAGTGTGTTCTGACGTGGATCAGTGTGTTCTGACGTGGATCAGTGTGTTCTGGTGTGGATCAGCGTGTTCTGATGTGGATCAGCGTGTTCTGATGAGGATCAGCGTGTTCTGATGAGGATCAGTGTGTTCTGATGTGGATCAGCGTGTTCTGATGAGGATCAGTGTGTTCTGATGTGGATCAGCGTGTTCTGATGAGGATCAGCGTGTTCTGATGTGGATCAGTGTGTTCTGATGTGGATCAGTGTGTTCTGATGAGGATCAATGTGTTATGATGTGGATCAGTGTGTTCTGGATCAGTGTGTACTAATGTGGATCAGCGTGTTCTGATGTGGATGAGCATGTTCCGGTATGGATCAGTGTGTTCTGGATCAGTGTGTACTAATGTGGATCAACGTGTTCTGATGTGGATCAATGTGTTCTGATGTGGATCAGTGTGTTCTGATGTGGATCAGTGTGTTCTGATGAGGATCAGTGTGTTCTGATGTGGATCAGCATGTTCTAATGTGGATGAGCATGTTCCGGTGTGGATCAGCGTGTTCTGATGAGGATCAGTGTGTTCTGATGAGGATCAGCGTGTTCTAATGTGGATCAGCGTGTTCTGATGAGGATCAGCGTGTTCTGATGTGGATCAACGTGTTCTGATGTGGATCAGTGTGTTCTGACGTGGATCAGTGTGTTCTGACGTGGATCAGTGTGTTCTGGTGTGGATCAGTGTGTTCTGATGTGGATCAGTGTGTTCTGATGAGGATCAGTGTGTTCTGATGTGGATGAGCATGTTCCGGTGTGGATCAGTGTGTTCTGGATCAGTGTGTACTAATGTGGATCAACGTGTTCTGACGTGGATCAGTGTGTTCTGGTGTGGATCAGTGTGTTCTGATGTGGATCAGTGTGTACTAATGTGGATCAGTGTGTTCTGATGTGGATGAGCATGTTCCGGTGTGGATCAGTGTGTTCTGGATCAGTGTGTACTAATGTGGATCAACGTGTTCTGATGTGGATCAATGTGTTCTGATGTGGATCAGTGTGTTCTGATGTGGATCAGTGTGTTCTGATGAGGATCAGTGTGTTCTGATGTGGATCAGCATGTTCTAATGTGGATGAGCATGTTCCGGTGTGGATCAGCGTGTTCTGATGAGGATCAGTGTGTTCTGATGAGGATCAGCGTGTTCTAATGTGGATCAGCGTGTTCTGATGAGGATCAGCGTGTTCTGATGTGGATCAACGTGTTCTGATGTGGATCAGTGTGTTCTGACGTGGATCAGTGTGTTCTGACGTGGATCAGTGTGTTCTGGTGTGGATCAGTGTGTTCTGATGTGGATCAGTGTGTTCTGATGAGGATCAGTGTGTTCTGATGAGGATCAGCATGTTCTGATGTGGATGAGCATGTTCCGGTGTGGATCCGTGTGTTCTGATGTGGATCAGCGTGTTCCGGTGTGGATCAATGTGTTCTGATGTGGATCAGCATGTTCTGATGTGGATCAGTGTGTTCTGATGTGGATCAATGTGTTATGATGTGGATCAGTGTGTTCTGGATCAGTGTGTACTAATGTGGATCAGCGTGTTCTGATGTGTATGAGCATGTTCCGGTGTGGATCAGTGTGTTCTGGATCAGTGTGTACTAATGTGGATCAACGTGTTCTGATGTGGATCAATGTGTTCTGATGTGGATCAGTGTGTTCTGATGAGGATCAGTGTGTTCTGATGAGGATCAGCGTGTTCTGATGTGGATCAGCGTGTTCTGATGAGGATCAGCGTGTTCTGATGAGGATCAGCGTGTTCTGATGTGGATCAACGTGTTCTGATGAGGATCAGCGTGTTCTGATGAGGATCAGCGTGTTCTGATGTGGATCAGTGTGTTCTGATGAGGATCAGTGTGTTCTGATGAGGATCAGCGTGTTCTGATGTGGATCAATGTGTTATGATGTGGATCAGTGTGTTCTGGATCAGTGTGTACTAATGTGGATCAGCGTGTTCTGATGTGGATGAGCATGTTCCGGTGTGGATCAGTGTGTTCTGGATGAGTGTGTACTGATGTGGATCAACGTGTTCCGGTGTGGCTCAATGTGTTCTGATGTGTATCAGTGTGTTCTGATGTGGATCAGTGTGTTCTGGATCAGTGTGTACTGATGTGGATCAACGTGTTCCGGTGTGGATCAATGTGTTCTGATGTGTATCAGTGTGTTCTGATGAGGATCAGTGTGTTCTGATGAGGATCAGCATGTTCTGATGAGGATCAGCATGTTCTGATGTGGATGAGCATGTTCCGGTGTGGATCAGTGTGTTCTGATGAGGATCAGTGTGTTCTGATGAGGATCAGCGTGTTCTGATGTGGATCAGCGTGTTCTGATGAGGATCAGCGTGTTCTGATGTGGATCAACGTGTTCTGATGTGGATCAGTGTGTTCTGACGTGGATCAGTGTGTTCTGATGAGGATCAGTGTGTTCTGATGAGGATCAGCGTGTTCTGATGTGGATCAGTGTGTTCTGATGTGGATCAGTGTGTTCTGACGTGGATCAGTGTGTTCTGATGAGGATCAGTGTGTTCTGATGAGGATCAGCGTGTTCTGATGTGGATGAGCATGTTCCGGTGTGGATCCGTGTGTTCTGATGTGGATCAACGTGTTCCGGTGTGGATCAATGTGTTCTGATGTGGATCAGCATGTTCTGATGTGGATCAGTGTGTTCTGGATGAGTGTGTACTGATGTGGATCAACGTGTTCTGATGTGGATGAGCATGTTCCGGTGTGGATCAGTGTGTTCTGGATCAGTGTGTACTAATGTGGATCAGCGTGTTCTGATGTGGATGAGCATGTTCCGGTGTGGATCAGTGTGTTCTGGATGAGTGTGTACTAATGTGGATCAGCGTGTTCTGATGTGGATGAGCATGTTCCGGTGTGGATCAGTGTGTTCTGGATGAGTGTGTACTGATGTGGATCAACGTGTTCCGGTGTGGATCAATGTGTTCTGATGTGTATCAGTGTGTTCTGATGTGGATCAGTGTGTTCTGGATCAGTGTGTACTGATGTGGATCAACGTGTTCCGGTGTGGATCAATGTGTTCTGATGTGTATCAGTGTGTTCTGATGTGGATCAGTGTGTTCTGGATCATTGTGTACTGATGTGGATCAACGTGTTCCGTTGTGGATCAACGTGTTCTGATGTGGATCAGCATGTTCCGGTGTGGATCAACGTGTTCTGATGTGGATCAGTGTGTTCTGATGTGGATGAGCATGTTCCGGTGTGGATCCACGTGTTCTGATGTGGATCAACGTGTTCTGATGTGGATCAGTGTGTTCTGATGAGGATCAGCGTGTTCTGGTGTGGATCAACGTGTTCTGATGTGTATCAGTGTGTTCTGATGTGGATCAGTGTGTTCTGGATCATTGTGTACTGATGTGGATCAGTGTGTTCTGATGAGGATCAGCGTGTTCTGGTGTGGATCAACGTGTTCCGGTGTGGATCAGCGTGTTCTGATGTGGATCAACGTGTTCTGATGTGGATCAGCGTGTTCTGATGTGGATCAGCGTGTTCTGATGTGGATCAGCGTGTTCTGATGTGGATCAGTGTGTTCTGATGTGGATCAATGTGTTCTGATGTGGATCAGTGTGTTCTGATGTGGATCAATGTGTTATGATGTGGATCAGTGTGTTCTGGATCAGTGTGTACTGATGTGGATCAGCATGTTCTGATGTGGATGAGCATGTTCCGGTGTGGATCAGCATGTTCTGATGTGGATCAACGTGTTCCGGTGTGGATCAATGTGTTCCGATGTGGATCAGTGTGTTCTGATGTGGATCAGCGTGTTCTGATGTGGATCAATGTGTTATGATGTGGATCAGCGTGTTCTGGATCAATGTGTACTGATGTGGATCAGCGTGTTCTGATGTGGATGAGCATGTTCCGGTGTGGATCAGTGTGTTCTGGATCAGTGTGTACTGATGTGGATCAACGTGTTCTGATGTGGATCAGTGTGTTCTGATGTGGATCAATGTGTTCTGATGTGTATCAGTATGTTCTGATGTGGATCAATGTGTTCTGGATCATTGTGTACTGATGTGGATCAATGTGTTCTGATGTGGATCAACGTGTTCCGGTGTGGATCAACGTGTTCTGATGTGGATCAGTGTGTTCTGATGAGGATCAGCGTGTTCTGGTGTGGATCAACGTGATCTGGTGTGGATCAGCGTGTTCTGATGTGGATCAACGTGTTCTGGTGTGGATCAGTGTGTTCTGGTGTGGATGAGCATGTTCCGGTGTGGATCAGTGTGTTCTGGTGTGGATCAGTGTGTTCCGGTATTGATCAATGTGTTCTGATGTGTATCAGTGTGTTCTGATGTGGATCAGCGTGTTCTGATGTGGATCAACGTGTTCTGATGTGGATCAGTGTGTTCTGGATCAATGTGTACTGATATGGATCAATGTGTTCTGATGTGGATCAACGTGTTCTGATGTGGATAAGTGTGTTCTGGATCAGTGTGTTCTCATGTGGATCAATGTGTTCTGATGTGGATCAGTGTGTTCTGGATCAGTGTGTACTGATGTGGTTCAATGTGTTCTGATGTGGATCAGCGTGTTCTGGTGTGGATCAATGTGTTCTGATGTGGATCAGTGTGTTCTGGTGTGGATCAGTGTGTTCTGATGTGGATCAGCGTGTTCTGGTGTGGATCAATGTGTTCTGATGTGGATCAGCGTGTTCTGGTGTGGATCAATGTGTTCTGATGTGGATCAGCGTGTTCTGGTGTGGATCAATGTGTTCTGATGTGGATCAACGTGTTCTGGTGTGGATCAGTGTTTTTAACGTGTTGAAGGTCGCCTGGTTGAAACATGTGTTTGGTTCCCAGCAGCTGCTGGTCGACCTGATCTTTTCTCACGTGTTGCGTCAGGCCTTCGACCTGCAGAGAAACTGAATATTAATGAAAAGATAAAGTCTGTGTTCTTCATGTTCTACCATGTGTCTGTGACAAAAAGAAGAACGTCCTCATTTCGTCAAAACAAATGTAAAAATCTGCACAGTTTTTAGTCCTTAATATACTGAATAGTACGACACATCAAACAACAACAACATGATACTGCCCCAGCATCCCGTTTCTGGTCTTGGACAGGCCAGAGGATCTGGTCAGCATCACAGGCTGGATCGGCCCTAGCAGGGCAGCTATGCAAATCCTGAGCCTGATCCACCCCCTCAACTGAAATCCCTATGGACGCTTCTTTCATGACCCCGAGGAGGTCAACGGTAAAGTGAGGTTCTCGGTCAGACACTTTCCACCGCAGTGCTGAAAAAGTTCCCCTGTCGGGTTCAGAAAGGGACAGTGTGCAGGTAGAGACGACTTTGGTTAACCTGCCCCGAACCAGAGCGATGAAGCTGAAGTTAGCCCCGAAGTTGTTGTTGATCTGTGGGTTCTTGTTGATCTGTGGGTGATTCTTAAGGATCAGTGGGTTCTTGTTGTTGATCACTGGGTTCTTGTTGTGGATCAGTGGGTTCTTGTTGTGGATCAGTGGGTTCTTGTTGTGGATCAGTGGGTTCTTATTGTTGATCAGTGGGTTCTTATTGTTGATCTGTGGGTTCTTGTTGTGGATCAGTGGGTTCTTATTGTTGATCTGTGGGTTCTTGTTGTTGATCAGTGGGTTCTTATTGTTGATCTGTGGGTTCTTGTTGTTGATCAGTGGGTTCTTGTTGTTGATCTGTGGGTTCTTGTTGTTGATCTGTGGGTTCTTGTTGTTGATCAGTGGGTTCTTATTGTTGATGAGTGGGTTCTTATTGTTGATCTGTGGGTTCTTGTTGTTGATCAGTGGGTTCTTGTTGTTGATCAGTGGATTCTTGTTGTGGATCAGTGGGTTCTGGTTGTGGATCAGTGGGTTCTTGTTGTTGATCAGTGGGTTCTTGTTGTTGATCAGTGGGTTCTTGTTGTTGATCAGTGGATTCTTGTTGTGGATCAGTGGGTTCTGGTTGTGGATCAGTGGGTTCTTGTTGTTGATCAGTGGGTTCTTGTTGTGGATCAGTGGGTTCTTGTTGTTGATCAGTGGGTTCTTATTGTTGATCTGTGGGTTCTTGTTGTTGATCAGTGGGTTCTTGTTGTTGATCAGTGGGTTCTTATTGTTGATCAGTGGGTTCTTGTTGTTGATCAGTGGGTTCTTATTGTTGATCTGTGCGTTCTTGTTGTTGATCAGTGGGTTCTTGTTGTTGATCTGTGGGTTCTTGCTGTTGATCAGTGGGTTCTTGTTGTGGATCAGTGGGTTCTTGTTGTTGATCAGTGGGTTCTTGTTGTGGATCTGTGGGTTCTTATTGTTGATCAGTGGGTTCTTGTTGTTGATCAGTGGGTTCTTATTGTGGATCTGTGAGTTCTAGTTGTTGATCAGTGGGTTCTTGTTGTTGATCAGTGGGTTCTTGTTGTTGATCTGTGGGTTCTTGTTGTGGATCAGTGGGTTCTTGTTGTTGATCTGTGGGTTCTTGTTGAGGATAAGTGGGTTCTTGTGAAAGTAAATGCTCCGTACTTGTATAGCGCCTTTCTAGTCTTTTCGACCAATCAAAGCGCTTTTACACTTTACATCTGCATTCACCATTCACACACACATTCAGTCACTGGCGGAACAGCCGCCTGGGGCAATTCGGGGTTCAGTGTCTCGCCCAAGGACACTTCGACACGCATCTTGCTGAGGATCAGTGGATTCTTGTTGAAATGAAAGCTGATATTCTGAACTCATCTCAGACTCATCTTTTGACTTTCAACACAAATGTCTTCAGAGAACAAAACCAAAGGAATTTGTCTTCCTGTTCTAAAACCTTTGGAAGGGACTGTACATTCAGTCTGAGTCATTTTCAGTGAATCACTGAAGCTGCTGATTTTACTGTTTTTATAAATACATGGCCAAAATATGGGCACCCCTGTATGCCTTTCCCATAATGCACTACTTCTCCCAGAAAACTGTTGCTATTCCAAATGCTTTGTATTCTCATGTTATTTCTTTTGTTTGGTTTGGAACAACACAAAAAAAGCAGAGAAAAGAGCCAAATCTGAGACGTTCCACACAAAACTTGGATCATTAAAGAGGTCAAAGGTCAAGCTCTGAGCTGTTTGTACTGTCAAAACCTGGCTCAAGGGTCATGGCAAAAGAGGGAACGAGGTAGCATAAATGATCCAAAGTGATTTATTTAACAAAAGAGTGAACTAAACATAACTATTTAAATGTGCAAGGTGTGTCGCCGTAACATAAAAAACTTGCGGTGGCCATGGTGGACGTCTGGGTGGACAGAAGGCAGATAAGAAAGTAGTTTGAACAAGTGGAGCTTTATCTCCCCCGGCCCACAGGTCCAAGGTGCACCCGATCAGCAATCACCTCAACAGAACAAAGATGTTTAACAGTCGTGAGGTATCACTCCAGCAGACCGGATCACACAGTGCTAACAGACAGTAAAACATATATAAACTTCACTCATATCAAAGTTTGTGTTCATTTTCTGTCATCACCCAAAATACACAAACGTCTTTGCTCACAAATAAAGTAGTAAGTCAGATCAGCTCGCGGTGGTTTGTTTCATAGACTTATCCTGCTATCTAGCAGCACCTCGTTGTTGTTGCTGTGCTCGGGGAATGTTTTGTTTTTTTGTTTTTGTTACACAAACATCTTTATTCAGAAATACAATGACAGAGCAGGTTATTTATTTATCTTTTACTGACGGGGGCAATAACAGAATAAAGATGAGGGCATAAGGCTGCTGGATCCTGGTCCTGGATCAGTACTGGTTCAGTTTGGGAGTAGCAGAAATGAAATGAACCAGTGACTGTGTCTGAAGCGTTGTTCTTCTGTGTGATCTGTTTAACATCCTGAGAACAAGAATCCCCAATCCAGACGTTACTGATCTGTCAGCTCTTCAGGCTGAATCCTCACGTTGATTCACGCTACTTTTCAGAACCTGGCTGAGTCACCTTGGGATGGTAGAATCTGTAACGTCTGATTTGGCTGCGGCTCCAACATGTGTTCATGTGGAACACTAATTCATAACAGGATATATATAGCAAAGCACTTAGAACCAGCGTCGGCAGCTCACCTGGTGGAAGGTGAGCTGCCATGTACCGAGGCTGATTCCTGTCCTCTCTCGTCTCTCTTCAGCTGTGCCTCACTAATAATCAGATTACAGACATCTTTAAAACTAAAGTCAGTCACTGTTCCAATAAAGCTGCTGCATTCATCGTGTTTGCTTTCTTTGTTTTAAACCAAGCAGGAACCTCAGTAAACACTTTCCTGATGACTTTATGGTCTCAGTCTCTAGTTTCAAGTCTTCTTCAACACAGCATGATGTTCATTTAGTAAATTATGGTCCCATTTAGGGGAACACAGACCAGGAAGCAGGGGAGGCTTTAGGGCGGGGCAACAAGCTGATTGACAGGTATCTACCGGCAGCGCTGCTGAAAAAGCTCGTCAGCAGTCGGCTGTTCATTTCTCAGTGAGTACGTTTTGTTTTAAGCCTGTTTGTCGCCAGAAAAAAATAGCATCCCAGCTAATATCACAGTTATCGTGAATTATAGATGCACCTAGCTAACGAAGCTAGCTAGCGCCGCCATCTCGTCCAAATATGGTCACTTCTGGTTCCAAAAAAACAACATGGCGACGGCCAAAATGCCAAACTGGAGGCTTCAAAACGAGCGACGTTATGGCGGCTACGCCCACTTCAGTTATATGGTCTTTGTTTGGAACTGAAGGTGGACTGAGATCAGATTAGATATTAGATTAGCTGCAGCTCAGAGAGGATCATCTGTCTCTGAGGACCTGACAGCATGAATCATTTCGCTTTAATAAGATTACAGTTTTTCTCAATCGATTTGGCACATTTACTGAATCCTCACAGCAGGCGGGACATTCAGCACGCCGCTCTGTGCGACCTGCAGAAGGCGATAACTCGATCAAAAGAGCTGACTGTGTTCCAAATGTAAATAAAATCATTGTATCCTTTATCATTGCTCAGACCAAGACAGTCAGAGCGCATCTTGTCCAATGGCTCAGTGTGATGGTTCCACACTGTGTGGTCTCGTCCCGTTGCTAACGCGGAACACACTCTACTGTAAAGCCAACATGTGTGTGACGGCAGCACTTGTGTTTGGTCCCCGTCTGTCTCACAACAATACTACATAATTATAATCTAATACAGCTGTGACAGGTTACTGTTGGTATTTGGCATGTAGGAGTTTACACAGTGAACTTGTGTTTAAGAAACATGAGTCAGCAGCAGACAAAAGTATTTTGATCTCACTCATTTTGTGCCAAAGAAATTAGAAATGACCGCAGTCACGTGACCAACCGACCTAATGTTCAGATACATACTCACAGTTTGAAGTTCAATAGTCATTCTGTGATTTCGCCAAATACTTTTTCATTTCTCTCTGGCCGAACGGGAGGATAGGGCTCAAATGCCCCCCCCCCCGAGGGTTATGGGGTCAGAACCTTCCTCCTTTATTAATCTCCAAAAAAGAGTAAAACCCCCCAAAACAACACACCTCAGTGAAGTTCACCCTTTTTATTAGAAGTCATTGTCCACACATTCTGTAAGTGTCTTCAGGGGGGTTGCCCCCGGCGATGGCGGCTCAGCCTCTGTGCTTTTAGTTGGCGGCGAGGATCTGGTCGGCCCAGGCGCGGAGCTCGGTGACACGGGCGTAGACGGCAGGAGTGGAGGTGGAGCAACGGCTGCTTCCCCAGGAGACGATACCAACCAGAGTCCAAACGTTGTCCTTCTGACAGACCAGAGGGCCGCCGGAGTCGCCCTGAAACACAACACACTTATAAATAAACACCCAACTGAAAGAGCGATGGGCAGGTAGGTGGGCGGGGCCTCACCATGCAGGAAGTGGCTCCGGCTCCTCCGGCACAGATCATCACGTCGGAGATGTTGCTGCCCCAGTGGGTCTTGCACTGCTCGTTGGACAGCAGGGGCAGGGCGGCCTGCTGCAGCTTGTTGGGAGTACTGGGAGCTGTGGGGGACAACGCAAACACTCACACACACTTCCTGCTGCCCTTCCACAATAAAAGTATTCTAACATTAGGCTAGAGTCTCCAGGAATCCAGTCAACCAATCAGAGAGGTCGTTCCCGGAGAGCATTTTAGGAATCTGGCGTGTCAGCTGCTCTGAACATGTTTTCTGAATTCAAATCAGAACAAGTTTAATCTCACCGTTGTAGCGGGTCAGACCCCAGCCAGAGGTGACGCAGCTCATGCCGGGAGCGAAGACGTCAGAGGACTCGGCGAGGCACACGGGGGACACGTTGGTGCCCAGGCGGGCGGGGGTGGCCAGCTTGATGAGGCTGATGTCGTTGTTGATGGTGCTGGGGTTCCATTTGGGGTGGGTGAAGACCTGGGGGCAGGTGGAGGTGTATCAGTGGGAGGAGAAGGTGTGTTCTGAACGCTCATTGGCTGATGGGTGGTTCTCACCTTGGCGGGCTTCAGCACCTGGACGTCCTCGTTGGAGCCGAAACCTTTATCGTGCTCTCCAGCGATCACACGGTGGTAGGTCCTGGCAGGAAACAGGAAGCGTTCGGGTGTTACGTTAGGTGTGAAAACTGTGGTTCTCTACGTTCACGTCTTCCTAATGAGTCTCTCTCAGCCTCCTCTGTAGTTTATTCTGCCCCACAGACACCGTCCTGCTGCCCCAAACGCTCTCTACACCTCCGCCGCTGAAAGTAGCCCCCGACAGGTGCTCTATCGCCTCCTGTTTGTCTGATGGAAACTACAGCGAGCAGCTGGAACTCTATGTGTGAGGTCATCAGCAGGAACCAATGGGCTCGCAGCTGTTGTGTGGTGTGGTGGTGAACTCACATGACGTTGCAGTGAGCGGCGGTCACCACCCAGTTCTCGTTGATCAGAGACCCTCCGCAGAAGTGGAAGCCGTTGGATTGCTGAGAGAAACAAACAGAACTGAGTCTCTGAACAACTCAAGAAGAAGAAGAGAGAGGTGTGCTGACTCACCTGCAGAGACACCTGCCAGGGCCAGGAGTGAGGCACCGCCTCCTCGCCGTTGACGATGCGGGCGTAGCCGGTCACCTGGGGGGTGATGGCTGGGGTGCCGCAGCCTGAGAGGACGACAGGTAACAGACTAAAGGACTATTCAACAGGACTGAAGACACGTGAGGAAGACGAGTCACCATGCGGAACATGTGGAAACAGCAGCAGCGAACAAGAACGCAGGAAAATGACTTTTTACCCACAAACCCCTTCAAGCTGCAAAGAAAAACCTCACGCCGTCTCTTTTCTCTTTGCTGATGCTTTGGACAGCATCAAAGAGTTTGAGTTTCTTTGTGTCTCACCGTAGGCGGCGCTGACGAAGGCGAGACAGGAGACGATCCAGAGGAAGGCCATGGCGGTGGTCACGATGATGATGATGTGCTGAAGGAGAGCTGCTCTTTTATCCCCGAACCCTGCCGGGCCTCAGCCAATCAGAGCGGTCGGTTGTTTGCCCGGCCCAGCTGTCAGCTGCTTATCAGATGTGAGGCGATGGCTGCGTTCCCACGAGTCACACGCCTCGACCTCCAGCTCTCTGATTGGCTGACATCATGTTAACAGCAGTCAGGACGTTTCTGTGCACAGTGAGCTTTCTTCAACTCCAGCAGATCCCAGATCAGTCGGGACGAGGCTCCTTTTATTATTTCTCTGAGTGGAAACTTCAAGACGCTGAAAATGAAGAGCTGCAACAAGATGGTGCATCGACGTCAGCTGTTGTCATTAACTTCCATTAACTGAAGAAACCAGACCCCAAATACTCTGAACCCACGGCAGAACCTGTCCTGTAAGACCCGAGGAACCAGAACCACGGGAAGAATCGATTAATTCGGCCACAGGTTCATGATGTTTAAAATATGTGACATGAATAAATACAGACTTTCTGATGATAGTTTCTTTTATTGTTTCTATTCTTCGTACTTCCTGAGCTGCTACCAGCTGATATTTCTTTAAAACTGATAATGAAACCGCGTCAGAGACCATTCAGGATCGCTGTTTTGTGACTTTCCTCAAACTTTATTCAGGAGGCCTCACGTTTTTACTGCCACAGATTAAAAACATGAAGGAGTTCTGTCTTCAGCAGAACATCGTGCTCACTAACTTTTTTCCCCAGAAGGTTCTCAAACCTTGCTTTCAGTAAGATGGCTCTGGTTCTTTGTCCTCAGTCTCCTCACACCTGCAGCCTGTTCTCTTTCTGTTGGTTCTAATCCAGCATTACAAACTGGGTCTGCTCTGTCTGGGTCTGGTTCCCCTTTGTCGAACTAAAAAGCCCAACCATGTATCACATTAGACCAAAACCAGGACCAGCATGATCTTTGTTAGACGGTAAAACAGCACAGCTAAACCCTCATCAGACAGCAAACAGCTTTTGGCCTCATTTGATGCTCATTAGTGTAAAACGAGGTAGGACCACACAGACATTAGAGTCCAGCAGAGACTCTGAGATCCTCCCACAGGCTGAACA
The DNA here is from genome assembly GCA_024633595.2 of Lepomis macrochirus. Taxonomy (NCBI): domain Eukaryota; kingdom Metazoa; phylum Chordata; class Actinopteri; order Centrarchiformes; family Centrarchidae; genus Lepomis; species Lepomis macrochirus. Next base: position 38,949,200 of record JALXJV020000006.1, read on the forward strand.
GCTGGATGCTGACTGTGGGCAGCTGCAAAGACGGCTGGATCTGCAGGGCAGAACATGAGACAACTATCTACCAGTTTGTTGCAAACCGTTTCATTAATCATATTTAAAAAGCTGCGAAGCTGCAGATTCATCCTTCAGTATTAATCCTGTTGCTGGACGTCACTTTCTAACCTAAACAGAGCTCTGTTTGTCGGAGGAGGAGAATTTTACAGCTAACTCGTAGATATGGTGTTATAATATCTCACATTCTTCCTGGTATGTGTCATTTTATTTAGAAGAGGAAATCCACCTGTCTTTATAATTATTAGGATCATTATCGTTAGGAGAGAAAACACTAAAGTGTGACTCCTGGCTGATGAGCCTGAGACAGAATGAGTCACAAAAAGTCTGGGAACGTCTGAATTATCAGCAGCTGACGGGCCGCCACGTTCCCCTGCAGCTGGTTAACGATTGGCCGGTGTTTGTCAGGTAGAAGAGGTCAGCGACTGGTCGGTGTGTGTGAGGTAGGGGAGGTAAAAGATTAAAAGAATAGCTGCACAGCAGTAGTTCCATTTATCAAGGATTAAAGGCAATAAAACCTAAAACATTTATTTCAATCCTGGTCTTTCAACAAATTATACAAAATCCTGAAACCCTGAAACGCGTCCACACAAAACTGCCTACATGCTCCATTACTGAGAAACAGATATCGGTCAGGTTAACACCGTTCACAGATCATTAAAGCTTCCCAACCTTCACCTGTAAACTCTGAACTACAGGTCTGGATCGTTCGTGCCTGCCTTTCCTAGATGGCGTGTTATCAGAATCAGTCAGTCACTCTTTATGAGACACTAATAAAGCACAATCATCTGCGTATGAAAGCACGTCACTGGAGACGAAATCATCAGTGAAAAGAGAAGCAGACCCAGAACACGAGCCTGTGGAACTCCACATTCAGTTAGTCAGAGAGGATCAACCACCTGCTGATAGTCCCACTGCCTCAGACTCGTTTAATCCTCTGATCTTTAAACGGTTCAGTAAAATGGTCACTTATGATCTCCTCTTCCCCGGAGACTGAAGAAACGCATTAGTACTGACATTAGTACTCGTGAGAACGACGGCCGTTCAGACTTTGCCTCAGGTGACTCTGTCATTCCAACATCCAGGACCACCAACGAACCGGCTGTATCAAAGCGCCTTGATAACGAGCCCACAGAGGTTAAACAGCTGGGACCCTGCCGGCCGGTCAGAACTGAAGACGTCTCTTGGATGACAGACGAAAGGTGTCTTCAACCAAGTCCAGCTGCCCTTGGCTGTAGCCTTTCTTAGAGAACCTGGATGACTGTGAACGTCCACAGACACGTTTTTCAGAGTATGAAGACAATGAAATGTGTGGATCTGAATAAAGCCGGGGTCTGATGCAATTTAAAGGTTCAGTCCTGCAGAGAAGGTTCTCAGCCATCCAGTCATCGTTATCCAAGGAAGGTTCAAATCAAGGGCAGCTGGACTTGGTTTAACACTAGAACCGCCAACGGGTCAAATTTACCTGCGGCTGTTTGATTGTATGTATCTTTGTTTCAATATAATATTCAAGTCCCCCAGTCTCTGACTTTTCCTGACTTTTCGTGTTAGCGCCCCCATTGTTAAAAAAATGAGCATTTATACCTATTAGCACCAGCAGGTAAATTTACCCCTATAGAGATTACAGTCATTTTAGCGCTGTTCATGTCAGCGTTTAGATAAACATTCTATGTTACTATTGGCAAAGCTTTTCCCTTTATCAGCACAATGAGTGAAGGCGGCGGGGGCTGAGCGATGTGTCCTGGGTTGATTCTGGGTTGATCCACTTGTATGAAGTAAACATGCATAAAAGCCGCTGCTCATAGGTTTTGTGTTGCTGCATGATCATTCAATTTCAATTTCAATTTCAATTTTATTTATATAGCGCCAAATCACAACAACAGTTATCTCACAGCGCTTTTCATAAAGAGCAGGTCTAGACCGAACTCTGAAGTTATTTACAGAAGCCCAACAATTCCCACCAAGAGCAGCACTAGGCGACACAGGCAAGGAAAAACTTCCTTTAAGAGGCAGAAACCTCGAGCAGAACCATGGCTCAGGGTGGGGGGGCATCTGCCTCGACCGGTTGGGGGTGAGGGGGAGAGAGAGAGAGAGCGAGCGAGAGCAGAGGGAGGCAGCCTACACAGTATACACATAGAGGTACAGACAGTAAAGGTAATGGTGCTATAGACTGAATGAAAAACGGTAAAGGTCATTTTTGGCGTCATTATTGGCGTCTTTACCTGAGGCCAAGAGTGAGCGTTCGTTTAGTTTCCTGGTAGGTGATGAAATTACATTACATTCATTTATTCATTTAGCGACTTACAATTGCTCTACATGTCAGAGGTCGCACGCCTCTGGAGCTTCTAGGGGTTCGCTCAGGGACACAATAGTGGATGGGTCACAGTGGGGGATTGAACCCCGGTGTCTCACACCAAAGGCAGCTTATCCACTGCGTCACCAGAGCCATGATGCGGTGGTGATGGCGCAGTGGTTAAGACCTTTGGTGTGAGAGACCCCACTCAATCCCCCACTGTGACCTGAGCGAGACACTTAACCCCTTCTGTTAACGACTTCTGACATGAATAGCAATTGTAAGTCGCTTTGGATAAAAGCATCAGAAAGGACAGGTTAGTTGGTCCTCCAACTGAAGGACCTGAAGCCAGTGTCCTTTGTCCTTCAGATGCAGGCTCCCTATTGTAAATGAATCAACCTCTACACAAACGCATGGCTCACCAGAGAAGGGCCAACCCCTCAGGTCAAGACTCAGTTTACCCTCATCTAAACAGCCCTGTCCCCCCGTCTGTCCTTCAGTCCCCGTCTGTCCTTCATGTTGCCGGTGTTCAGCTGTCAGAGCTGCACTGGAAAGGAAAGATAAATAAGTTGTAAAACTCCGACTTGTCACTCTGAGTTTGGTTCCAGCCGCTCATTAGACGTCCTGATTAGTCTGTCAGCCTCATTTTTCTTTCAGTAATTACATTTGTTCTGCAGTTTCCTTTCTTTCAGGAAGAGAGAGGAGAAGGCAGATCCCTGCACTAATAAATGACACGACCAGTTCATTTGTAGAAGAAACAAGTGAAGCTGACACATGACTTCGTCTCAAAGCTAATCGAATTTTAGGACTTTTTACAAAACACACAAACTAACTTCACATTTAACAAGTCCTTTAGTTATTTGGTTTGTGTACAAGTACAGTACGCACAATACATGCTGTCGTGTTTAATTTGTGATGCAAACTAGTTTTCAAGTGTTTAGAGTCAAACACAAGGAGGGAAATGTTTTAGTCCAGTCTGGGTCAGTAAACCAACCAACCATCAGAACCTGGGTGAAATGGAACATTACAGAATGAGTAATATGAGAAAAACACCATGTCAAACGCTTTTTATTCAACACTTTAATTATTTTAAAAACACAGTTAGTGTGTGTGTAGCGGTGATCAAGCATCTTATTTACTGGCAGTCATAGTTGTGAACATAATAACAGAATTGAACAAAGTGCACCAGCTGAATCTGAATCCGTGACAGACGGCCTCCACACGAACATCTGAACATTGTAAGAAAACAGTTAAAGTGACACCTCCTGAACTTCAAAGAAAACAAATACGACATTTTCCTCCTTCGTCACAGCTACCCCAGAGTCCCTGAACTAGCCTTCCTCACTAAAACATCAGCACCAAAACCATCTACGTACACGTACACTCAGTTACATGACTTAAGTTTGATGAGTTTCACTACAGAAATGTTATAACAAAACTGAATGAATGAAATAAATATGCTTTCTTTTTCCTTTGCCTGCCACAGGGTGCAGGTCTAAACTGAGCGTGTGCCCCCCCTGTGCCCCCCCTTCCTGCTCCACTTGTACACTTTCATGAGGTTGCCCAGCTCAGGACCTGGAAGCAGGGATTTGGACCCAGAATGCAGACACAAAGCCGGCAGGTTCAGTTCAGTGTTTATTTACAGCTGAACAAACATCTTTAAGCTCTTGGATTTAAGTAACGTGACATGAAAGGTGAAGCTGTTCTGTTCGCAGACTTGAGATGATAAATGTTTAATGCTGAGAACTAATGATGGTCAGTACAACCCGTGACACACGGAGAACAGGGCTACTGCGTGTCCAGGTAACATCACGGGAGACAAAAGGCTTGTAAAACGGTGGTAGCTTGGTAGGTTTGGGACAGAGTGGCTGGAACACTTTTTGTTTCAGTAACTATAACTCTCTGAATCTTTTAGCTACAGTTCTCCAACTTTTCAAAGTACCCACATCTGTTCTCTACAAGAATCTCACAGACCTCGGGAGCTGATGTTAAATGCGTTGTGTTCCCCTGTTGTTACACATGCTGGGTGAGCTTAACAGACAAGAGAAGCTAAAACAGCTGCCACATTCTGAGATATGCTTCAAAAGCAGGGAGCGACTGTAACAGACCGTCTGACAACTCACGCATGAACAGCATGTGCTGTAAATTCATCTCTAGAACAAGGTTACTTTAAAGAACATCTCAACTAAAAACAGCTGTGTGTCTGTGTGGATTTTCTTAATCAGAGTCACAGACAGGTGAATGCTGGGAACCCTGGAGTGCAGGCTGGGGGCCCAGACTGCAAAGGGGCCCAGAGAGTCTCCAGTTGTATGTAAAGGGGATGGCTGTAGCACTTTTTAAAGAAGTGTTACAACCAACCTGTGTCAGCCAACGTTTAGCCAGCTGTATTTCCATAGTGGTTTGAAATTAGAAAGACAAACTGCATCACGTCGCCTCAGAAACTACATCCATCTAAGTCAAACACTATCTGCAGTAGTCTAAAAACTAAAATTCTGAATGTTTCCAGACTTGATCACCTCCAGTGTGATGGGGGAGAAGCAGGTAAACACTGAAATGATCTCATGACTCCTCTCTCATCTCTAATTGGTGGAATTGGTATTGTTGCGACTCTCCCCGTGTTACAACCGCAGCCGTTCTCCCCTACATGACGTCACTCAGTCACTGCTACAAAATGTAATTTAACTTAAAACATGTCACCTCCGGGACTTGAACCTCGGTCTCCTGAGTTCACTTGCCTCCTCCACCCACCCACCCACCCACCCACCTCTCTACACGGACGCTGTCACTCTTATGTCACCTGACTTCTTCTGCCAGCAGAGTAATAAGCTGCTGCATCATCTCTCTCTCTGCAGAGCCTCCAGCTGCCCCCCCCGATGCTTTCCTGACTTGTTGTGAGTTTATTTTGAGTGAACAGAGCTCTCAGACTATCGGGGGGCTAACACAACACGCAGACGTCTGAAGTCTTCCTTCTCCGCATCACACACGGTGTTATCTTCTTTTCAGCAAGGGAATCTGACAGATCAGGCTTTCATGCTGACCCCCTTTTATCCGGGCTTAGGGCCACTGCACATTTGCACAGGAGGAGGTGAGGATCGAACCGCTGATCACAGGGGACCCGCTCTACCACCTGAACCACAGCCACCACGGCCACCCCCTCCACACAGTGCTTTACAGCCCGCCTCCTCTGCGTGGCGGTTAGTCGTAAACATGTTTCTCTGGTGTCATAAATGAGCAGACAGGAAATGAAGAGCTGTAAACAGGAAACACCTTCTGTGCTCTGTTATTGGAAAACACTGCTTTTATCAGCTGATCTCTGCATCTCATTAATTACAGTGGGTTATTATAAATGACGGCTCAATAGACTCCAGAGCCCAGGACAGGAAAAGGTTCACAGGTGTGACTCCAGACCGGATCATCTGGGACCCCAGAGACTGTTGGTGTCGTCTACAGCTGAGGCAGGTGACTCTGACCCTGAGCGATGAGGACACCCAGATGTCTCAGGTGTTTGTGGTGGAAACCGACCATCACGTGTTTAAATGTCATTTCCTGTCAACTTTGTGACGTATAAACTCGGCGTTCAGTAAAAACACGCATTCTGCTGATTATTCAGCCAATGACCATGCTTTTACTTTGACATCCCCTGACAGGAAACAGCTGTGGATGTTTCCGCTAACTTGCCGTGTCTCCAGCAGCCTGTAGAGTCCGGACTCCGTAGCTGTGTGATCCGGATCATGGACCTGGTCTTCAGTCAGACAGTCGCAGTCCTCCTCCTCGGTCCGCTCTCCTCCAGCTCCCCCCGCGGAGCTCCAACATGCTGTTGCCGGGAAACGACTCCTTCGGCTGGGCTGAGCTCCCGCAGTCCAACCGGTCTGCGCAGGGCGGCGGGTCCGGGTCTGAGGCGGTGATCGTGCCGGTGGTGTTCGGGCTGATCTTCGTGGTGGGGGTGGTGGGGAACTCTCTGGTCATGGTGGTGATCGGGAAGGCGAGGTACAGCGGCGGAGCGCCGGCTGGTGGAGGCGGCGGGGGAAGAGGGGGGAGGCGCCCCGGGAGCCCGACCAACATCTTCATTCTGAACCTGAGCGTGGCGGACCTCAGCTTCCTGGTCTTGTGCGTCCCCTTCCACGCCACCATCTACTCCCTGCCGGAGTGGGTGTTCGGAGCCTTCCTCTGTAAGTTCGGACACTACTTCTTCACCGTCAGCATGCTGGTGAGCATCTTCACGCTGGTGGCCATGTCCGTGGACCGCTACGTCGCCGTGGTGCTCTCCAGGAAGTCCCCGTGCGTCCGGAGCCGCAGGAACGCGCGGGCCGGGGTGTGCGTGATCTGGACGCTGTCTCTGGTGTGCTCGGTGCCGGTGGCCCAGCACCAGGTCCTCACCAACCACCCCAACGCCCCCAACAGCACCTTCTGCTGGGAGACGTGGTCCGGAGCCTCCAGGCACACCTACAAGGTGACCATCCTGCTGATCGGGTACCTGCTGCCGCTGCTGCTCATCAGCTGCTGCTACACCAAGGTCAGTTCACCAAAGGGCCCATTTAACAGGATCAGGTCTGACTGCCGCTGCTGTAGAAAAGATTAATGACAGCGCGGCGACCAAAGGGCGCGCGCAAAGTCCTGACGGTCATAAAGTCTGTGCGTAAAAACCTGCGCCAAGCGCGCGGGACCGACCTGAGAACCCCGGGAGGGACTTCCAGAGTAAAACAGAGCTGGAGCTTAAACTGGGTCACGGACGGAAAGTAGTTTTGCTCACTTTCTGGTCTCCCCGATATATTAATACCTCATACCTTTCAAAATAAAACACGAGATAAAGCCGTTCTCTGGTGTTACAGTGAAAATATCATCTGATGGGTCTCACGTGACACACTGTCACTCCATAAAACTAGAAATTAGTGCTCAGTAAGTTAAAGGTGTCCATCAGAGTCCAACATGAAGCCGAGCAGCAGTCCAAAGACTCTGGAAGACTTTGAGGAAAAAGCTGCTGGTTACTTTTTGTTACTGATTAAAGGTTTTAACTCCAAAACACTGAAATAACACACAAGATCATTTTGTTTGTTTAGTTTGATGAAGGTGGCGCTCAGCTGTCAGCTCTGAGGCTGTGCTGCGTTCAGGGTCGGCTGATACCCGTCCTATAAGACCTTACCTGTGAGCTGCACCTGTGCGGCCCAGTGTAATAAGACAGGAAATGGTGCGCATCATCAATATGCTTTTTCAAAATAAAAGGGTAAGGGATGATGCCAGTAAATCTGCTGGGCTGCACCTCTGAGCCACAAACAGAAGACAAAGTCAGGGTTCTGGTTCTGCAGAGTCCAGAGTGACTTCAGGCTGAGCAACGACCCGTTTTCCTGTAACACCTGGACACCAACGGCCTCGGCATCATTTATTTAGCGTTTGACTTTTGGGAACATCGTCTTCATCGCTGGCGGCTGTTTGTAGAAAGACTTCCTGTTAGCATAGCCTTCACGAACGCCGCTTCGCTCTGATTACACATCTGTGATCTGTGTGACATCACTTCCTGTTTACTCACCGTTTGTTTGTTTTTTCTTCAAGGTTTTATTTCATCTTCATAAAAAGATGAAGAACATGTCCAAGAAGTCTGAGCGCTCCAAAAGAAAGGTACAGTCCTCCTCCTCCTCCTTTGTGCAGAACGTTTGAGAACCACTTCACTTATTCTGACACCGAGGGCCCCTAACACTTCGCTTCCTCACACACCGAGGGCCCCTAACACTTCGCTTCCTCAGACACCGAGGGCCTCTAACACTTCGCTTCCTCTGACACCGAGGGCCCCTAACACTTCGCTTCCTCAGATACCGAGGGCCCCTAACACTTCGCTTCCTCAGACACCGAGGGCCCCTAACACTTCGCTTCCTCAGACACCGAGGGCCCCTAACACTTCGCTTCCTCAGACACCGAGGGCCCCTAACACTTCGCTTCCTCAGACACCGAGGGCCCCTAACACTTCGCTTCCTCTGACACCGAGGGCCCCTAACACTTCGCTTCCTCTGACACCGAGGGCCCCTAACACTTCGCTTTGTTCAGTTCAGGGAGAAAAAACATTTTAAAGGATGGATTTACATCTCTGATGGATGTGGCCCTCAGCTACTCCCAGGGACGTTCCTGGTTTCTGTGAACCCTCCTCCTCCTCCTCACTTGTTATGCTTAAGGCCCCAGAGGCCCCTGGGTCGTCCAGGTCCTGGTGGTGGTGGTGGTGATGGTGATGGTGATGGTGATGATGATGATGATGATGATGAAGGTGTGGAGTCCCTCTGGAGGTCTGAATAATCAGGACGATCGAGTTATTGAACAGCTGCTGCTCACAGGAAACAGCCAATCAGCTGGCAGCCCTGATGATGCAGCAGCGAGGAACATCAGTCATCATGCTGAGCATCATTATCTCCGAGTGTCAGCGCAGATAATGATGATGATGATGATTACTGTGAGAGGAAGTCCTCCAGCTCTTCTTCTCCTGACAAGCAGGTCAAACTGAGTCTGACTCACCAACATGCAAACAGGACGCTCAGACACCAAGGTCAACTTCATTATAACTCAACTCTGGGGCCCCGGGGCCCCAGAGTTGAGTTATAATGAAGTTTGGAAACCTTCAAAGTTTGTTTGGGTATGACCGCGTCCTCACCGCCGCCTCATCCACGGTGGTCCAGCTTTTCACCTCCTCCCTCCGTAGTCAGTAGGCGCTAGCTTCAACACGTTCAGCCGGAGATCCTAGTTCACGAGTAACAGCGGCAGCAGCTTGTGTGTCAGCAGAGGCGGCGATATAAACAGCAAGGAGGCCAACGGGACACCGTCCTCCTCCACCTTACTTTTGCCGGTGCATCCTCACCAGAGTGTAACCCTGCAGGTCGACAGCTGAATCAGACAGAAGAGTTCCTGAATTTTGAAAACAATGAAAACTGATTCACCGTTTGGTCCTCGCACACTTGTGTTACGCACGTTAGCAGAGGAAGAAAGTGTAATATAGAGATTTAAGATGCAGAGTTATATAATAACAATAATTTTATTTATAGAGCACTTTTCAAAATAATGTTACAAAGTGGCCCCCTGGTGTGGCCCCCTGGTGTGGCCCCCAGGTGTGGCCCCCAGGTGTGGCCCCCTGGTGTGGCCCCAGGTGTGGCCCCCAGGTGTGGCCCCCTGGTGTGGCCCCCAGGTGTGGCCCCCAGGTGTGGCCCCCTGGTGTGGCCCCCAGGTGTGGCCCCCTGGTGTGGCCCCCTGGTGAACTCTGTATTAATGAATAAGGTATCCCAGGTTTAAAAGAGCCCCAGAGAAAGAGAGGGGCCCCTGGCTGACAGCCGACAGTGTGCAGACGAGCTGTAACGGCAGACCACAGATCAGCCAGCAGCAGACAGTTTACAGCAGCTTCTCGGCTCAGTGGCGCAGAACAAAGGCTGCTGGGTAAATATTTAGACAGCAGGACTAAGAATAGAGGAGATTCCCTCAGACCCTGACGGTAAAGTTCATTCTGAGTAACCTTTAAATACTGGAGTTATTAAGTCCATTTAGCTGCTGTTTGTTTTCAGCTTTCATTTTGTTTTATGGCATTAAATGTTCAACACGGCGTGAAACAGCTGTTGTTTTTAGCAACATGTGAGGAAACGGTTTTAATAACCGGACCTGGACAGTTATTGGATTTCCTCCGGACAGTAAATCCTGATGAAGGTTTTATGGTTGTTCTTTAATGAGCGGCCAGATCACACAACAACATCAAGCCAACTGTTTTAGTATTTAAAGCTGTCAACAGGACTTCGTAACCTTTTAGCTCGAGCGTCTCAGCAGCAGCTGCTGAACATGGTGGACTCACCTTCACCAGGTGACACAGGTGTGACTGTTTAACCAGCATCACCGACCTCGGAGTCATCTTTGACAGCTCGCTCCTCTCTGCTGCCTGATCCACGCCGTCATTACATCCAAAACTCCGCAGCCCGCCTCCTCGCCAGTGACCACATGAACCCCGTCCTCCAAAATCTCCTCTGGCTTCCTGTTCCCCAACACATTCAGTACAAAATCGTCCCCCACAAAGCCCTCCATAACCGGGCCCCTTCCCACCTCAGACTCCCCGTAACCTCCTCTCCCGGCCGCTCAGGACCGAGCACCGTACCTGGGGTGACAGAGCTTTCACCTGGACTCTCACGAAAACCCACCTCGGTAGATCAGCTCTCAACCTCAAATAATATTTCACCTGCTGCTATTTGTTGCTTTTATGTATTTTCTCTTTATGTATGTGATTTTAAAATGTAAGTATTTACTGGTTTTATTGTAAAGTGTGAAAAAAAGCACTTTAGAAATAAAATGTATTATTATTATTATTATTATTATTATTATTATTATTATTATTATTATTATTACCAAAACACAAATAAGATGTTCTGAAAATGACTGTGGATGAACGAGCGAGGGAAGGAGAAAGTTCACTGAAGGGTTTATTGTTTGTGTTCAGGATCAGAGACCGCAGACGGCCCTGAGTGCTGTCCTTCGCCTTTTTTTTTTTTCGTACATCACTTGTGAACATTTCAGATGTTGTCAGTGAACGCAGCTCGAGTCTTTGTGCTCTGTGTTTGTGTCTCTGAAGTGGACAGACTCGTCCACCGAGATGCTCTCCTCCTCCCTCTGTTTGGTTATGAAGCTCTGAGTCACATCTCATCATCCCACAGACCCTGATCCAGATAAACCCTGTTCACACTCTGGATCCATCTGCCTGTTGCACGAAAGAGATTTGATTTTCAAATAAACACTTGTGAAAAGTGGGGACATTTGTGAAAAGTAAAGTCGTTTCAGAGCAACATTTGTGGAAAGTGGGGACATGTGTGGGAAATGGGGACATTTGTGTAAAGTGAGGACATTTGTGGAAAGTGGGTACATTTGTGTAAAGTGAGGACATTTGTGTAAAGTGGGGGCATTTGTGGAAAGTGGGGGCATTTGTGTAAAGTGAGGACATTTGTGGAAAGTGGGTACATTTGTGTAAAGTGAGGACATTTGTGGAAAGTGGGTACATTTGTGTAAAGTGAGGACATTTGTGTAAAGTGGGGGCATTTGTGTAAAGTGAGGACATTTGTGGAAAGTGGGGGCATTTGTGGAAAGTGGGTACATTTGTGTAAAGTGGGGAAATTTTGGAAAGTGAGGACATTTGTGGAAAGTGGGGACATTTTAGAGCGACATTTGTTAAAAGTCAGTACACTTGTGAAAAGTGGGTACATTTGAGTGAGGACATTTTAGAGCTTGAGTGGCACTGTTGGAATTGAGGGACATGTTTATAAAAAGACTTTTCAGAACTTTGTTGTCCTGCAGCCTGACATCTCAGCTTGCTGTGGAGGAGAAGAGGCTGTTTTTAAATGTATTAAATCTAAATGTAGACAGGCTACAGATGGAGTATCAGGACAGTGTTTGGGAGTATTTATGAAGTACTCTTTGGAGTACCCGGGGAGTGTTCTGATTGCTTCTGACCCTACAGATTCAGATTCAGACTGACCTGTCCTCTCTCTCTCTGTCGTCCTGCAGACGGCTCAGACGGTCCTCCTGGTCGTCACCGCCTTCACCATCTGCTGGATGCCCCACCACATCATCGCCATGTGGGTGGAGTTCGGCACCTTTCCCCTAAATGACGCCTCGTTTGCCTTCCGCATCGTGTCCCACATCCTGTCCTATGGAAACTCCTGTGTCAACCCCGTCCTCTACGCCTTCCTGTCCGAAAACTTCCGCAAAGCCTGCCGCCAGGTCTTCTCCTGCCGCTTCCTGTCCCCGCCACCAGAGGAAAAGGTGGTTCGTTTCCGCATGGAGAACTTCTCCACCACGCACTCCACCACCAACATATGAAGGACGGAGGAACGTGATCAGATAAATAACCACCAGAGGGAACGCTGTGTCTGAACCTCAGACTGTATCTAAAGATGGATGACACGACACCTGGAGCGCCCCCTGGTGGCTGGCGGCAGTACAGGCCATAAACCCCGCCACCTCCATGATAGCAGACAGGTGGGGGACAAACAAAAAAATCAACGACGGTTTCTGTCATTTCAGGTCGTATTTCTTCACGCTGATGTTCGGTGTGTTAATTTGGTATTTGACGCTATAAAAAGAGTCATGACTGACAGCTCAGCCTGCTGCCCCCAGAGGCTAATGGAGCTACAGCAGGATGTGGGTAACATGACAACAACAGGACAACGTATGATTGGCCTGCTGTCTCGTCTGGTTGTAGAACAGAAATTGAACGGTCAGGATTTTTATCATAAGCTCAGAAACGTCTGCCCTGATTAGTGTCACAGATTTTTCTAAATAGTTTCTTTAAATTTATTTTTGCTAATGAATCAGTTGGATTCTGCATACTAGCTGCAGGATAATTAATGTTTAGATTTCCTTACAGAAACAGTGAAGAGAATTAAAATCCATCATGTTTTACATGTTCAGTTGAGTTAAATTAAGCTCCACACGACTTCATCTGTAATATGTTTCATTTATTTTATTATATTTTCTATTCAAGTCTGTTTAAGTGTGCAGGTTTATTTTGTGTAAATGTATGTTAAAGATAGTTTCAAAGCTGTCCTGATAGACTTTACAGTCTTTACAGTGCTAATAACAAGAATACAGACAAACCTGACTCACACAAATAAGTTAATCAATGACATATATAGTAAATGGCTGGTGTGAAAAAGTATAAAACACTTTATTTAAATACATATATATTTTTCTGTCACATCTTCATTTATTTTACATGTAAGTGAAAGTGTGCCTCTATTTCCTTAATTTATATTTAATAATAAAGACTTTCAGATGAATTGACTACGTTATTCAGTCGTGGTATTCTGCCTTTTGCATTCCCCTTCCAGCTCAAAGTTAGTTCCCATCTCCCACAGAAACTCTGCTCTGAACTGAAAACAGCTCGTTTGTAGTCCGGCCGCTTCCCTTTCATCCCTGTGACGTCACAGGGATGAAAGCTAAACGCTCGGCGAGCGGCTGCTCCGACAGCCCTCAGAAACAGCGAGCTGCAGCACACAGCTCTCCTCTCCCTTCCAAACACTAGCTACCCTCCAGGCAGTCAGTGGACATAAAGTTGTTACTGTGATGTAGAGACAGAGCTCGGTTAAAACTTTATGGATGAAAGATCCTTTTGTTACAGATTAATAACTCACCGCTCTGAAACTCTTGCTCCAGTCCATGTTGCCAAGCTGGTCGGCAACACGTACAGCTGAACCCGAGCTGTTTACCGGCTTCTCTCTGACCCGCCCTACTCTGCTTCTGATTGGCTAGTAGTCCTTAACTAGGAACTGTGCATCTCCCAGCAAAGATCATTTAGAGACGAGATGTGTCACTCCATAGCTAAAACGAAGCCTTTAGCACAGGGTGAAAAGAGGAGCTGCAGCAATGTGCAGTCTGAGAGAAATATAACCATGTGACCCTGCAGCCTCACCACACTCACTCAGGAATGTAAATATTGGCGCTCAGACAGATTCAGTCAGACACAAAGAGGCTCCAACATTTTCATGCAGCAGGATTGCGAGAATGTGTGCGCGCAGCCTCCTTCAGGACCTGCTCATATACACCAACCTGTCCATCCATCCATCGGCCGACCGCGGCTGCAGCAAACTCTAAATGTTTGTTGTTCAGTGTCTCTGTTGCCCAAAGTGAGAAGTACCTGCTGACCTGGAAGGTGAGCTCCATGGACCCTGGGACGGTCAGATGCAGATCTTAAATGTTGTCCGTCACGGGTTCTCCTTCGGTGAGCGAGGCTGGACTGAGATGTGAGGAAGATGAGAGACCTTCATGCTTCCTTCATCATCAGAGTCCTTAATAAATCTCAGCGATGGAGGAGTGACTGCTGTAGATCAAACGGATCACATCCAGCACCCAATCACAGGACAGGTTCTACTACTGAGAGGAGGAACAGTATCTTTATCATATGCTCTGCTCACAGGGTTTATCACAGACAGGAACAGGATCAGCATCAGATAAAGGGTCCAGCATCACACTGACCTGTTAGATCCTCTGTGAGTCTGTGGGGTCACCAGGGACCACAGGAAATCCTCTGAGCACCAGAACATCGTCTTCTGGGGAGGAAAACGACAACGCAAGTTACAGAAACGTCTGAAAGAAAGCCGAACAAGTGTGAGAGTTTTTTCCGAGCAGGTGGAAGAAAAAGATCCAATGGAACTAAAAATGTGATCTGATTCATTAAAGCTGAGTTGAGATTAACAGAGAAACGTTCCAGTGTTTCCCTGTCTGACCTGCATTAATGTGGAGATGCTGCATCCTTCAGATCACATCACTGAAAGAGTTCTTCCTGTCCACACAGCTCCTCTCGGGCCTTCTGCTGAATCTTAGATTAATGGACCGTCAGAGCATTAATAGAGATAAATGTGCACAAACCTTCTCGGTGGAGGCAAAGAAACAGTCCGGTTCTGCTGCAGCTTCATGTTTCTCCCTTTCTGCAGATGGAAACTCACAGTTCTTCCACTGCATCTTCACAAGAACCTGTAAAACCAGAAAGAACCTTCAGCTGCACTGCAAAATATTCATCTAATCTCGTCCTTTTAAAGTTCATGGTTCATTTTAATGTGAGGTCACAGCCTGGTCTCACAAAGTCACAATAAAAGTGATGATAAAACTTCCCACCGCTCCTTTAAAACTAAAGGGATCCTGATAAAAAACAGGAACTCCTGAAGCTCATCAGAGATTCAGCCCATTTCTCTGTTAATCTCTTTCTCAACTCAGCTTTAAATGAATCTCGCCTATCAGCATGGAAAACATTATCCCGCCTCCTGTGACTCGAAGTACCTTTCAGTGAGCAGTGGAATCTCCTGGGAAAGTGCTGACGCGGTGCTTCAAGCTGTTACAGAGCGAAAGGCTCATAACTTCAGATAGAGACCAGGGTCCTGACATAAACCCAGAGAGCTCTCAGAGACAAACATTTAAAATGAGGGATTTTCTAGATGCACAGCGTGTAGCGGTTCAGGCTGATTTAGAGGAAGACTGTGGAGGAAGGAGGGGAAGCACCGCGGCCTGATGGCTACCCACTAAAATCTAAGTTCAGAGACAGAGCACAGACACCACGTTTGTTTAAAGAGGGAAACCTTTTCTGTGGTAATAATGTGAAGGAGACAACAAAAATTTTTCTGCTCTGTCACAGGAAGAGGGTTTCTGAGTCGTCTCCCACTCTGCCGTTAGAGAACACATTTATCAGGGTGGGCAACATGAGGGGCCCTGCAGGTCTTATCTCCAGAGGACAGACGCAGGACGGATCTAATACATACGAGGGCCTCTGCAGTCCCACATCCTACGGAGCGATTTCCTTTCAGCAGCTGAACGTTAACAGAAGACGAGCTTAAACCAAAGTGCTTCATTCTGAATCCTCCTCACGCTTTCAGTCGGCCGTCTTTCATCTTGGTGTCAGAAGGAATGACGTTCCTCTGATGTTTTAACAAACACTCGTCTTTCTGTTCAGTTCTTCCGCAGAAGGAACTCGGTGGGACACGCGTGCATCAGGTGAGCTCCTCTCCGGGTCAGCGCTCGTCTTAACGCTCACAGCGAAGCCCTTTCTGACCCCAGAGAGTCCCTAAAGTTACAGGACTGTGTTTGGAGGCGGAGCTTATGAAATCCCCAGAACAATCACTCCGAGCTGTAACCGTGACGACCGCTCACCGGGAGTTCGGGTGACTTTGTGCTGACATGCTGACGTCTTTTAAGTTAAGTTACAGGATGTTTCTTTGCTAACGGGCAGAATATGGGCCCCTGCATGTCTGTCCCATGATGCACTACTCCTCCCAGATAACTGTTGCTGGTACCAATACTTTACACAGTCAAATCTGAGACTTTGAACACACTGAAGTCTAGAAATGGACGGGACAGTCAGGAAGACCACATGAGAGACAGGACCGGCTGCTGTCCCTCCTCCCAACCAGCAGAGGGCGCTGTGCTGCTGAGTTTAAAGGCTGACTCGGTCTGCAGCGGGACAGTGACAGGACAAGGACTGCTCTAAGTACTCCACCTCAGAGGAAGACATGTTTATTATGTTTAGTTATAAATGAAAGTCCATCAGTGCAGCAGCAGGATTATCAGACTGATGTCAAATTAACTGGCAACAACTTTGATGGTGAAAACGTTTCATTAACCTCCATTTTACTTCCATATACTGTATTTGTAATAATGTTGAGTTTGTTTCCTGTTGGTTAGACAAAGCTTTGTGAAGACGTCACTTTGGGCAGACTCACTATTTTCACCATGTGGGAAATGAATTAAATAAATTAATAAAATAATCATTAATCATTGGTTGCCCTTCGATACAACAGTAACATCCTGCTTTACGTTACAGTTTTTCTCCATTGCCTGAAAACTATAAGCAGGCGACTGAACTAAAGTTCCAAAAGCATGACTCCATTTTTTCAAAAAGCAGCTCTACACGCTGATCTCTCATTCGTTCACCATGTGGTCACTGAGAAAAGACGAACACAGTATTATTCACTCAATCAGCACCCAGCTGCCCAGGTGGAAACACAAACAGTCACATTTCCTTTTTGTTGATCATGTGAAAAGGTTTCTGAGGGGCAGAACCTCTTTTTGCAGTCTTGTTTTGAATTGATGTCACCAGTGTGTCAGACTGTTGTGTTTGTTTCTGAGGACAAAGTCTGTTGGTTTTAAGCAGAAAGCTTCATTTTGAGCTGAAAATAAGATGTTTGGGGAACTGAGTGTTATTATATAAATCCTAACAGCATCACAGTCAGAGGACGGTATTTCCTGATTATACTTTTACCTGTGACAGAGTGTCTTTATAGTCAGGTGTACTTTGAGTGAAGGCAGAGCTGAGTTCTGCGGTTAGTGCGGTTCTGTTCTACCAACAGAACCGCACTAACAGTACCTTTCACGTTTAATGCTGAAGTATCTTCAAAAGCAGGAGCTTTAAGCACTACATTTAAAAAGAAGACTTGGAGCGATATTTAGAAATCTGGGCCCGTATTCACAAAGAATCTTAAGGCTAAGAGCAGCTCCTAGTGACGTAATTCTAAGAAAATTCTTAGAAAAGTGGGCGTTTACTCTTAAAATTAAAGAAAAAATCCTAGTAAAGAAAAAAGTAATTCATAAAGCATCTTAAGCCTTAAAAGAGCTCTTAAGCTCAGAATTGTTAGGAGCAGGGACGAGGACTTTTAAGAGGCTTAAGAGTTTCTTTAGTAGAGGAGAAAATGGCAGAAAGACGCAGAGGGAGAAGAAATGTGTTGCAGGATGACAGAGAGTTAATCAGACGCTATAGATTAGATCGTGCAGGGATCGTGTTTGTGACTGATCTTATTAGAGACGCGCTAACATCTCCGACACAGGCAGGAATGAAAGGAATCACTACATTAGGATATTTGGCAACAAAGCAGCGGTGATGATTTGGGTCTGTCACAACCTTCTGTAAGCAGAGTGATCACACAAACAGTTACAGCACTTTCAGAGCCTCTTATTGTGTCGCAGTTCATTTCGTTTCCACTGGACATTCCCACCTTGCAGGCTCAAAAAACTGCATGTATGAATATAGCAGCTTCCCTCTTGCGCACAATGAGAATGAACCGTTAATAGTTTGCGCTAAGCTCCCTCGTCTGCTTCTTGTTGTGACACCCGGCCCGAATTTTCCTTTCAGAATTGCCTTGTGTTTCCACTAACTGGTCCAGTTGGGCTTTCTCGCCCTGCTTGGTTTTGATTCCATGTTTGATCCATTAAAACCAACATTCAAACCACCACTTAGATAGAAACGCCAGCAATCAGTGTAACTGGAAAGAGTGGAACAATTTTTATCATTCTAAGCCAGATACCTGATAGGAAATTAACAGCATGGTAAATAAAAAACAGGATTTATATCCTACATTTACTGTGTGTGTGTGTGTGTGTTTGTGTGAGTGAGGAGAGAACAGTCAAATAGGAAATATTACGCATTTAATTTCCAAAGTGAAGCTTAGAATATCACCTGTTAGAATCACTCTGTTTTTTCCTTCTTGGACAACCAACCAATCACAGTCTTCAAACGATTGTGTCATACATAGCAACGGGGTCAACCCCGCCTCCTCACTAAGATAAAAGTTTTTGTCTTTTCCTTGCTCAGAGCTGCTCTCAGATCAGTCCTGAATAGCTCTTAAGCTGAGACTCCTAGGTAAAAGTTTTTAAGCTAAGATAAGAGTTTTCTGAGAGGACTCTTAGATTCTTTGTGAAGACGGGCCCTGGACTTTTACTCACGAGCAGGATTTGTGTTCGTCGGTTTCTTTGTTCTGACTCACCTGTTCGGTCTGTTTGCTCCAGCAGGTAAAGGAGGCGGCGGCTAAACACTTCCTGCTGTTGATGATGATGTCACTGTTGATGTGATGGGAAAGACCAAATATGGGGGTGCAGTTTAATTCAAGTTACTTTGTTAATCGTGGTTAGTCGTGTTTAAAGACAGACAGTGATGAACGTTGAAGGATTTAGTGTTTGAACTTTCAGAGGTCACTTCCTGTCACTCCCCCATGTCAGGTGAGTTTTTCACAGTAGCTCAAACACTAAACCCCACTCTCTGAACGCTCAACGGCCCAGACACATCTGTCGAATCGCTCTCTCTTTTGGCCAAACCTTAAACAAATTCAGGTAGTTGAGACTCAGCTGTCATCGTTCACACACAACGTGTTTCTAATGATGTGATCAGACCAGTGTCGGCCTTCCACCGAGCGATAAGCAGGGCCCAGCTTCTCTACCGTCGCTCAGCCTCGGGGCCCCTGAACACCATCTTTCATTTCTGGGTGGCGTTTCTGTGTTTGAGCAGCAGGATCATCAGGACATCCTGTCTACGGGACGATGTCAGCTTTCACTGTGGCGTCCCGCTGAGCGACAGGTTCAACATGTTGTCCTTCAACCTGCAGCCCAGTCAAGGAGTTTGTCTCCGCCTGCTGGTGGTCTTTCCTCGGGAAAATCTCTGTAACATCGAGAGGAAACGTGGCTCAGCCGAGCCAAGCTGCAGACGGGACCAGAGGTCAAAGACTGAAACAAGAGTTTGTGAATGTGGAGGCCGTTCTGACTTCGGTAGGTGATCTCCGCCCTCCACGCTCTGTGCAGGTGATGGAGGAGACGCAGCTCCCTGAAGCTGCTGTGCTGACAGTCGTTCCTTCATCAGGTGTTGGATGAGCCTAAATCATGAAGGCTGTATTAGAGACACTGAGCACAAACCGCATCATACAAAGATTAAATGCTACATGAATGAGGATTAATTACAGGACTGTGGATTAGAGGTGATGATCCTCTGATGAAGCTTCATGCTAACTTCAGAATATCTGCTCAACGCCTCTGAAATGTCTCCTGATGAACAGAAAGTGCTTCATTAACTCTGGAAAACAGGTGGATTTAATAAACCACCTCAGCTCCTCACCCCGTCTCTTTGTTTCGTGGTTTGGATCTAAAGTGACTGAGAACACAGCGGCCGCTCACCTCCTCATACAGAACAAGAGCTCAGACACACACCAGGTTTTCAGACTCACTGTGTATGAACCAAATATCAGGAAGCTTCAGCAGACAAGCAGCTGCAGAACGACAGGCAGTGGGTTGACTTTTTGACATAATGTCCTTTTGTAGTATGATTATATTAATATCTACTCGAGATATAGAGAGAACAGCCTCTGAGCGAGGCATTAAACCCTCAGCTGCTCCAGTGTGGGGGCACAACAGTAATCTGGATCATATAACTCTCTGTAGTGTCTTTAATCCTGCAGGTTTCAGCTTTATTAATGATAAATATTCAGTCCTTTTTATTTCAGATTAAATTCAGACATAAAAAACTTTGCTGTATTTATGAATTTGTTGACAGCGATTCACTCTGTATCGGCCGAATTAGGACTAAAATTGTATTTACACACAATAATTCTTTTTTCTAAATCTCACTGAAACTGGATGAACGTGCACAAGACTCATTTCCACTCCTACGGTTTCCCTTAGCAACCATAGAAACACCTTAAACATCTATCTGCATGTTGAAACGTCTCCGTCACTCGTCAGACGTCTCAGTGAGGAGAAAGAAGAAGAATTTCGCTCACTGCGTTGCATCGGTGAGGTTCTTCAGGAGAACAGCTGTGGCCATTTATAAACCAGCTTCACAGCCATCATTACCGAATGTTAGGAGGATGGTGATTACATTTAGAGAACCCACGCTGAAACGGACTTTACAAAGTGCTTCACAGCTCAGGATCAAATGAAAACATCATGTCTCCAGTGTAAAGAAACTGATCGGAGTCGCGTTTGTAGGCGACACTACGACCAGATTTAACCTGCTTCCTGTTCCTGCTCTGCTTTAGTGCTCCTGGATACCCCGCCCGGCCTTAAAAATCCTCCTGAACTGTGACTCCTCTGCATCCCTGACAGGTCATGTATCTTCTCCAGCAGTCGTGAATGCATTTTCTTTTCTCTGATGGCCATGAATGTTGTTGTACATGTCATTTACATTTATTCATTTAGCTGACATTTTTATCCAAAGAGACTTACAGTTGCTACAGTATATATGTCAGACACCTCTGGAGCAACGGGGGGTTAAGCGTCTTGCCTCTCACACCAAAGGCATGTGTCTTATCCACTGCTCCATCACCACCGTTTCTCAAACTGTCATGTGTGTTGTTTTCTCCTCCAGTCGTGTCTTTTGTTGGACTTCAAAGTGCTGATGAACCACAGAGCTGCAGAGAAACATCAGACTTTGTGATCACATTAGGTTTTTATATCGACATCAACTTTTTTTACTTTTATTTACATGTTATTGTGTTTTTTATAATGCGCATTCTCTGCCATTTAAATAGCAATGCAGCAGGTGCAGGGTTGGCTACATTCATGTAACGCCCAAAACACGTACGATTAATTAAGAGACTAAATAAAACCTGTTTGCCCCCAGAATATAATTTAACTGATAAAAACGAGCTGGTCACCCTAAATGCACTTTGCAGCGTAGAAATGTGTAAATGAATTAAACCATTGATCTTCATCATCCTCCTCTTCTTTGTGGTGCTGATGTTGGTTGTATCCAGCAGCTCTGATGGTGAAGACTGAAGTTTCATGTGAGTATCAGAGTACAGTCTGCTTCATCAAAGGTCACTTCTTTAAACTGACTTCCAACATGGAACATGACTCATAAGGCTGTAGACTGTTTTCATTCCAAACGATTGTGAGGCGTCACACTTACACTTCGGCAATTCTCTTGACCTTAATAATTATTGACCTATATCTATCATTTGTACGGTTTTTGAAAAACTAATATATACTCAACTATTCAATTATCTTACAGAACATGATGTACTATCATCTTTTCTATCTGGTTTTAGACCTAATCATTCCACAACAACAGCCCTATTGAAAATTACTAATGACATATCCTCTTCTGCTGACGAAGGCAAATTAACAGGTGCAACTTTTATTGACTCATGCAAGGCTTTTGATTTGGTGGATCATCATACATTGCTGCAAAAATTACAAACTATTGGACTTACTCAGAATGCATTGGCTTGGTTTCATGCGTATCTTGGTGATAGGAAGTGCGTGTTTATTGAAGGACATTAGTCTGATCTTCTTAATATCAAGCAAGGGGTTCCCCAAGGTTCTATACTGGGTCCCCTTCTCTTTTCTATTTTTATTAATGAACTCCCATCATTATGTAAAACTTTGAATATTCATTTATATGCGGATGATACAGTAATCTATTTTACTAGTGCAAATATATTGCAGATCTCTGCTTCTTTACAGTCAGATTTCAATTCGATACAAAACTGGTTAGCTATAAATAGATTAATTCTTAACCATTCAAAGTCTTACAACATGTTGTTTGGAACAAAACAAAGGCTTTAATCTGCTACTAATAATCTTTCAATTTCCACATCTAATGGTGCCCTACTTACTAAGGTTGATTGTGTTAAATATTTGGGGCTATGGATTGACCCTGAATTATCTTATAAAAGGCATATTGATTATATATGTAATAAGATTGGCTGTTCTATTGGGGTTTTGTACAGTACAAAGAACTGTTTCACCATGAATGTAAAAAAGAGGCTGGTATCTCAGTTGTTATTGCCTGTTTTCGATTATGGAGAAACTGTGTATCAAAATGCTTCAAAAGCTGATCTTATGAAAGTTAATGTTAAATTTAATAGTTTGTGCAGATTTATTCTGAATTGTGACTTTCAAACCCACCATTGTGTAATGTACAATCAACTGCAGTGGCTTTCTCTTGATAATAGAAGACAGTTAAACTGGTACCAGTTTCTTTTTAAATGTATTCATTTTAAATATCCTGTTTATTTAGTTTTTCATTTTGCATAACTCTAATCAAATTTATCATCTTAGAAGCAATAATCTTTTTTTCATGTTCCAAAAACTACACTAGAAATAGGGAAAAAAGCATTTAAGGCTCCTAGAGTCTGGAACAATCTACCAATTTTCTTGATGTCTTTGAAGTATCTCGGTTCATTTAAGAATTTACTTATTATTCACTTTACAACAGACAGCCTCTGTTAATTATTGTTACTGTTATACTGTTTTACTATTAGTGTTGGTGTCTAGAGTTTGTGGCATGTAAAGGTTCATGTGTGAATGTGTCTTGTTTTTTTGTGGGTTTTTTGTATTCTTGAAATGTTTACTATTGTGTGTTTGATGTTTGCTGTATATTTTTATATTATTGTGTGTTTTTGGTCAGGACCCCCTTCGAAAACGAGATGGTTCATCTCAACAGGTTTTTATCCTGGAAATAAATACATTTCTCACAAATTTCTCACTTCCTCACTGTGAACGTCCTGAGCTCTGAAGGTCACCAGTAGAAACAGGGTTGGAAACATTTTGTTTTGGGGTCATGAGGATGAATCAGTGGATCCAGAGAGAAGCAGAAAACAATAAATAACCGTCTCTCTGCTGCTGAAAGTCTGAGCGTAAAGTAGATTTACCTTCAATCACCATTTATTAAATCTCCATCCATTAAAGAGCAGCGTCCACTAATCCTGATTACAGAGGGAGAGACGGCGAGGACAGGGTCTCTGCTGTCACATCCCACCCACAGACGCCTGAACGCATCACACCGCCGAGGGCTGGACAGCCGAAGGATGACAGACAGGAGAGACGAGACAAGATCGAGGAGACACAGGAGAAAGGAGACAAGATAGAGGAGACACAGGAGAAAGGAGACAAGATAGAGGAGACACAGGAGAGACAAGAAAAGATAGAGACAAGAAAGAGGAGACACAGGAGAGACGGGAAAAGATAGAGACAAGAAAGAGGAGACACAGGAGAGACAAGAGACGGGAGAGGAGATAGAGGAGAGAGAGACAGAGAGGAGGCATAGTAAACAGAGGATGGAGGTGGAGGGAAGCTGAACTGGATCAACATGGACGGCAGAGGGAGGAGAGGAACTAACGGATCATTCAAGCGCTCGTCCATCAAACGCAGTGCGTCTTCTGCATCACAGAAGGTGAGACGGAGACCTGAAGGTTCAAACTCAACTTTATTTAAACTTTGGCAGGTCACAGAGACACAGCAGACGTAGAACGCTTCATAGAAACAAACAAAAGTCTGTTCTGAATATTTCAGACTAACAGTTCACCTCTGCCTGAGACAGGAAGTGTTTTTATGATATCAGTTTCCTGATGTTTCCTCCTGATGCTTCGGGTCTGGATCTGGTTTCAGACCTGATCGATGTGCTCAGTCACTCCATGAGTGATGGAGACACAGGACACATCTGAAGGTTTGTGGGTCGGGTCTCGCTGCCCGGCTGCTCGGTGGGAAAAATAGTGTGCAACTGGAAACGTTTCATGATTTAGAGAATAGCTCTAACACTCCTGGGAAATGTAGTGAAACTAAATGTGGTACAGCTCCTTCTCAACACTTGGAGATCGCTGTGGAGTTTCCTTTTCCATTTCCGTGTTTGGCAGAGACCTTTATCCAAAGCGACTTACATTTGACGAACAGCATAAACTTCAGTGTGCGACCCGCTGAACTCCAACAAGAAAACCTTTGCAGGCAGATCCGTCTTTAGAAAGTATTTTTACTGTATCATGTGATTTGAAAAACGAGTTGTGGCATCAGATTATTCAGCCTCCTCTCTGGAGCAGCACTGATGTTTGAAGTTTGTTCTTTTGTACAGTTTGAGCTCTAGGTTTGTTTGTGACCAGCTGATCAGGGGCCTGAACCACCATGCAGGACTTAAGCTTATCCAGATAACTTCGGGGTTAACCCTGCTGGGTTTTCTGCACCATGATGGTGCTGAACAGCTAATCTGTAATCTCACCATCGACGGCACCATCGTCTCCCCAGGCCCTCAACCTCGGTGATTTTGGATTCAACCCTTTCCATTGAGCCCCACATCCGTCATGTCATTAAAACCTCCTTCTTTCACCTTCGTAATGTTGCCAAAATCAGACCCTCACTTGCACCCTCTGCCGCTGAAAGACTCATTCACGCCTTCATCTCCTCACGGCTGGACTACTCCAGCTCACTACTCCTCGGTATCAGCTCAACCTACATAAAAAGACTCCAACTGGTCCAGAACTCAGCCGCACGACTCATCACCCGCTCCAGATCCTGGCAGCACATCACTCCAGTCCTAAAACAGCTACACTGGCTTCCCGTTTCTCACTGGATCACATACAAAATCCTGGCCCTTACCTACAAAGCCATTCACCACCTGGCCCCTTCATACCTCACTGTCCTCCTCTCCCCCTACCAACCCTCATGGTCCCTCAGATCCACCTCAGCCGGTCTCAGTCCAAGCTCAGTAGTTTTGGGGACAGAGCCTTTTCCAGGGCAGCTCCCAGGCTCTGGAACTCCCTCCCCCATGAGATCCGCACCTCTGAGTCCCTCACCATTTTCCAGTCCAGCTTTAAGACCCATCTCTTTTTTTTTGGCATGTTTCTTTATCTACTCTGTAAAGCGACTTTCTATACAAATTCAATTTATTATTATTATTATTAATCCGCTCCGGAGCAGGTTAATTGTTCCAGATAAGAGATCAACTCTACTGACCAATCAGCTCTGGTCAGTGGGCTTCACCATCTGTAGGAGATCCTACAGACTGCTGTAAAGGCTGCTTTAGCTTTGCTGCAGTGAAACTTTTGTATTGAGATATAAATCTTCAGACTTATGGAAGTAGGATCTGATTGGTTCATAGCTGTGGTATAATGAGCGTAAACAGCGGCTGTGACGTTGAATTCCTACCCAGATGTCTGCGATACTGCAGGTGGCGTTTCCATTTGTAAAAAATTGGTGGGGCACCAACCATTTCAACAAACAGGATACGTAGCATTAAAACTACAACACTGTCTCTTGGTAGTGATGTGTTTTTTTAAACAAGTGAACAAACAGCATGGCTCCACAACACACTTTTAAAGGCAGAGGTGTTTTACACACACACACACAGGGAGAGCGAGAGATTTCACAGGTGACACCCCCCGTCACAAAGCCAAAAATAAGAATGCAACATTTAAGCCGACCCAACCAAGCTCAGAACAAACCAGCCTACACGCTAACATCAATGAGCTCAACGCCACTGAAGGCCACACCGACAACTTTTCACACAGACCCAATCGATGACAACATTATAACAACAACTAACTGTGCTGTCAGGCCAAACGCTTTCGTCGCGTGAGCACATTCCCTGCAAGTGTTCACACACAACGCGAGAAGGTGATTGAACGTGAATAAACACAACTCGCCATTACTCCAGCTGTATGAACCCAAAGGAAACATTATGCTGTGATTAAACCGCAATAAACGGATCAAACTGATGCCGAAATAACGACAACATGATGCAGGTTTGTTAAACATATGAATTCCTGCTTTGTCAGGTCTGTCAGCGAGACAGCAGGACAACAACTTCTAAAATGTTTGTTTTCTGCTCGGCCCTCTGCACACAGCGCTCTGCAGCCTCGTGGCGTACGGACAATCTCAGCGTTGACAGGCTATCGCAACACAGCGTCACGCTTAAATTGAAAATATTCAACTCACGCGAATTCCTTAGCTTCGCCTTCGCGCCGCTCAACAGGAAATCGCGGCTCTACGCCTCTTTGCATTGAATTTGTAGATGTAAACTCACCGCCCCGAATGCTCGCTTCACTTTTGGTCAGAAAACCTTTAGTAGATAAGCATGGACACTCTGACACTTATCTACATCAACTGATCCAGCAAAACAATATGGCAAAGGCACCTAGCAGCAGCACAAAGTCACCAATGGTGAGGGCTCTCTGGAGGAGAAAGGCGGCACGGCGATTTTTCCTCTGGGCAAACTTCTGTATGACTTTGGGAATGAAGTCGTGTAGCTGCTGTATCAGCTGACTTTCGATGGACAGCGTGGACAGTGAACTGAGTCGTTGCTGTGCTGTCGTACTGCGAGTGAAAGTTTTTATTCTGTTCAAGGTGGAAAAGTTCCTCTCTGACTCGGATGTTGTCATCAGTGTTATTATAATTTTCAGCAGAGCAGAAGCCTCCTCTACGTCGTTCTCATGGATAGATAACAGAGACAGGGCCGTCTTACCCCTATGAAGCTCAGTGTGGCTGTTCAGCGTGCTCAGCTCAGACCTTTCCTCGTTTCCTACAGGTCAGTTTCACAGCTCAGGGAATGACAGGACAAATTGTGGAAATAGTGAGCCGTCAACCAGCTTGGCAGCGATCAGGTGGCTCCCAGCTTCAGTGGCTCCAGCACAGCCTTGATGCTATGAGAGATTATTAGAGTCCAGTCTTGTCTTTGACTTCATTAAACTCCAAAAACCTCTCTGTCACTGTCACTAATGTCAGGAACATGAGATGTACGAGAGACATCAGTTGTCTCATCAGATGTCTCCTCCACTTATTTATTATACATTCAGTCCAACAGTTCGTTCTGTACCATGCCGGATGTCCACCGTGGCCCCGCACTGCTGTCTCACATTGTCCACAAAGTTTAATACAAGTGATGATCCGACTGGGCGCGTTCCTGTTTTCCTCCACCTGTTTGTTGTTTTCCTGAGTGGAGCGCCGGTGCACGCTGTCACTTTGGGCAGCTACGCTTACCCCTCCAAATAAGCTTCACCGAAGTCCATCTAATGACGCTGGACAGTTTTTAGTGGCTGCACAATAAACAGCAACGTGCAAATATATGGAAATAAATAGTTCTTATCATTCTAGCCTTTGATGTATGTTGCTTAGCAACCGTCATGCACTGTGTAGCCTCCTGGCAGCCTGGTACTTTTTGTATTCGTCCAGAAATATCTAGTGATGAAATAAACCAAAGTCATTCAGCTGCTTCTCGTGAAGTCGGGGTTCCATGATACTTTGTCAACTTTAGACTGGTTCAACTGTAGACTGGTGTAACTTTAGGCTGATTTAACTTTAGACTGGTTCAACTTCAGACTGGTTTTACCAATGTTTAACTCAGTGATATTTCTTTGCGTTACTGTTAGGTTACCCAAACTCCAAACTAAAATCTGGTTTTATTAGTTAAACTAGCATGAACACTGGTTCTGTACCAGCTGGTTCTGAAAAAAGTTAAACCAGTATTGACCCAAACTGAGTCCAGTTGTTGGCAGATGTGAGACAGAAATGGTCCACTTCCTGTCTCTGTAAAAAATAAAAGACAGTAATGTAACAGCTCATTATGCAAACATGTTGTTGTGAACAACGTTAATCTTATTTAAACCCTGATAATCCAAATCCTGCCCCCCTACTCTGTTCATTGTTCT
>JALXJV020000006.1:38979713-39032213 GCA_024633595.2 Lepomis macrochirus
AGATAAATTAAAGAAGCTATCTGTTAGCATGCTAGTTTGTCCTCAGCTGCTTCGGCGTGATGTGCGCCTGCCTGAGAGTAAACCAGCAGCTTCATTCTGACAGGGCAGCCCAAGTGAACCTGGATGTTAGCTACACAGCTAATAAACTGTGACAGCTTCCTCCATGTTGACCCCAATCAGAGCTCAGCTCCGCCAGGACGGCTCGTTATTGGTCAGGTTAAAGTTCACCGGTGTTAAGATGAATTATTAATCAGGTTTCAGTGGAGAGCTGGTGGGAGGGCGTCGAGTGACAGACAGGAGGAGGAGGATGGTGGTGGTTCATCGTTCACGTGAAAAAGAAGTGAGCTCGTGTGACGTTCACGTTAATCCTCCATCATCCAGAGTGCTCAAATTTTACAAAGTGCTCCAGCGAATCACAGACACACGCAAGAACACACAATAACTCACACACAGAGGACTTATGGATTTAAACAGGAAGCAGATTTAAAGGACGCGTCTGTGTTTCAGCAACAGGATTAGGCCGGGAGGATCAGGGGATTTGATGCATACAGAAATGGAAAGCTCCACTCTGCCAGTAATTAGCCAGATTCATTCAGACACAAAGAGTCTGATGTTTCAGCTCTTTGTGGAGGTTCAATCTGCAGCTGCATGTAAATTAACACAACGGCCGTGACCGACTCCGTTTCCTTCTGTTTTATTTCTCTCTTTACGAGTTAATCAATCCACTGTTCCAGGATCAGACGGCAGCGAACGATCGGCTTCAGTGTGTTTGTAGTTTAAAGATGAGGAGGATTTCCATCGCTCACAAAGAGGATCGCTCTCTAACCTCCCGTTTTTTATCGAACAGCTGACCTTACTGTCCCTACCGTTCCGCAACATATTATAATGAAGCTAACGACCAAACGTTAGCTAACTCATGTGTATGACTTCCAGAAGAAGGCTGTTACAGACAGGTCAGAGTTCGTGTGTTTGTGAGTGTAACGACAGAAACGGCAGCGTCAGATAAGCTGATGTTTACTTCCTGTTTCAGACTCAGAGAGCGTGGATCGAGAGGACGTTCCAGAAGAGAGAATGTGTCCAGATTATTCCCAGCAAAGACCCCAGCAGGTACTGACACACCTTTCTATCACCGCTTTCATTTCTAAAGACCTCAAAGGACCTGAAGACCAGGACCTAATGTCTCTCCGTGTTACTGAGAATGTTTATTACCTGAGTTAAAGGACTCGTAGAATTCACAACACTTCAGAATGTCTCCAGAGGACTGAGTCCTTTAACTGTCTCCCGGTCCGAGTCCTTTAACTGTCTCCCGGTAGGAGTCCGTTACCTGTCTCCCGGTAGGAGTCCGTTACCTGTCTCCCGGTCCGAGTCCGTTACCTGTCTCCCGGTCCGAGTCCTTTAACTGTCTCCCGGTCCGAGTCCTTTAACTGTCTCCCGGTAGGAGTCCGTTACCTGTCTCCCGGTCCGAGTCCGTTACCTGTCTCCCGGTCCGAGTCCGTTAACTGTCTCCCGGTAGGAGTCCGTTACCTGTCTCCCGGTCCGAGCCCTTTAACTGTGTTGTGGTCCGAGTCCGTTACCTGTCTCCCGGTCCGAGTCCATTACCTGTCTCCCAGTCCGAGTCCGTTACCTGTCTCCCGGTCCGAGTCCGTTACCTGTCTCCCGGTCCGAGCCCTTTAACTGTGTCGTGGTCCGAGTCCGTTACCTGTCTCCCGGTCCGAGTCCGTTACCTGTCTCCCGGTCCGAGCCCTTTAACTGTGTCGTGGTCCGAGTCCGTTACCTGTCTCCCGGTCCGAGTCCGTTACCTGTCTCCCGGTCCGAGTCCGTTACCTGCCTCCCGGTCCATGTCCATTACCTGTCTCCCGGTCCGAGTCCGTTACCTGTCTCCCGGTCCGAGTCCGTTACCTGTCTCCCGGTCCGAGCCCTTTAACTGTGTCGTGGTCCGAGTCCGTTACCTGTCTCCCGGTCCGAGTCCGTTACCTGCCTCGGCCCTGTCTCCCGGTCCGAGTCCGTTACCTGCCTCCCGGTCCAAGTCCTTTAACTCTCTCCCGGTCCGAGTCTGTTACCTGTCTCCCGCTACGAGTCCTTTAACTGTCTCCCGGTAGGAGTCCGTTACCTGTCTCCCGGTAGGAGTCCGTTACCTGTCTCCCGGTCCGAGCCCTTTAACTGTGTCGTGGTCCGAGTCCGTTACCTGTCTCCCGGTCCGAGTCCGTTACCTGCCTCGGCCCTGTCTCCCGGTCCGAGTCCGTTACCTGCCTCCCGGTCCAAGTCCTTTAACTCTCTCCCGGTCCGAGTCTGTTACCTGTCTCCCGCTACGAGTCCTTTAACTGTCTCCCGGTAGGAGTCCGTTACCTGTCTCCCGGTAGGAGTCCGTTACCTGTCTCCTGGTCCGAGTCCTTTAACTGTCTCCCGGTAGGAGTCCGTTACCTGTCTCCCTGTCCAAGTCCGTTACCTGTCTACCGGTCCGAGCCCTTTAACTGTCTCCCGGTCCGAGTCCGTTACCTGTCTCCTGGTCCGAGCCCTTTAACTGTCTCCCGGTCCGAGTCCGTTACCTGTCTCCCGGTCCAAGCCCTTTAACTGTGTCGTGGTCCGAGTCCGTTACCTGTCTCCCGGTCCGAGTCCATTACCTGTCTCCAGGTCCGAGTCCGTTACCTGTCTCCCGGTCCGAGCCCTTTAATTGTGTCATGGTCCGAGTCCGTTACCTGTCTCCCGGTCCGAGTCCGTTACCTGTCTCCCGGTCCAAGTCCTTTAACCGTCTCCCGGTCTGAGCACAAACTTGTTGTGTTGCTGTTGTTCAGGTGCAGCTGTGGTCAGGTGGTGACGCAGCACACCTTTGTCCCCCCGGGGGCCAGAGAGGAGGGGGCCCCTTCGGTCCAGGAGGTCCAACCAGCAGAGAGATGGAGCGCACTGAAACACACCCAGACCTTTCCCACCGACGCCTACGGGGTCATTGAGTTTCAGGGAGGAGGACACGTCAACAAGGCCATGGTGCGGTTTAATATTTAGGATCATTCATTGAGTTTCTGTGTTACATCAACAACACAAACTAACCCGCCTACGCAGTATATCCGGGTCTCCTACGACTCCAAACCGGACCACCTGCTGCACCTGATGGTGAAAGACTGGCAGCTGGAGCTTCCCACGCTGCTGATCTCCGTCCACGGAGGCCTTCAGAACTTCGAGCTGCCTCCGAAACTGAAGCAGGTTTTTGGGAAAGGATTGATCAAAGCAGCCGTGACCACCGGAGCCTGGATCTTCACCGGGGGAGTCAGCACGGGTACGGCACGCTCGGTGACCGGGTTTTACTTAGCTACACGATCCGGTCTGAGGATGAATTTCACATGACGACCAACCGCATGTACCTTTAGAAAGGTCCTCCCTCTAACTGCTCGTCCTCGTGGTGTTTCAGGAGTGATCCGCCATGTTGGAGACGCCCTGAAAGATCATTCTTCAAAGTCCAGAGGAAAAGTCTGCGCCATCGGCATCGCCCCGTGGGGCATCATCGAGAACAAGGAGGACCTCATCGGCAGAGACGTAAGACAATAGCTGAAAAAGCTAATGCTAATGCGAGCATGCAGTTTTATTTCATTGATATTTCCAATGATTATTATTTTTGTTATTATTATTATTATTATTATTATTATTGAGAGTAACATAAAAGCACTGATTTGTGACTCCTCCCACCTCTGACTAGACCAATCATGTCCGTGTGTTCCAGGTGACCCGGCCCTATCAGACCATGTCCAACCCGCTCAGCAAGCTGTCGGTGCTGAACAGCAGCCATTCCCATTTCATCCTCGCAGATAACGGGACCAACGGGAAGTATGGCGCCGAGGTCCGACTCCGGCGGCAGCTGGAGAAACACATCGCTCTGCAGAAGATCAACACACGTGAGTCACACACCTGTGACATGTGACCCTCCTTAACAACCAATCACTGCTAGGGGAGCATTCAGACGCCTGTCCATTCATCTGGCATTTCCTGATTGATTTTAGAAACTCTGAAAACATAAAATGCAGATTTCAAACCGTCTTTTGCGTCATGCAAAACACAACAAAGTCCAATCCAGAGTGATGGATGGGTGCGGCTGAGTAGAATCTGCTGAGAGTCTGGACGACCAGCGAACATTGTTACCACAGCAACCCATGCAAATAGCAGGACGTGTGCGATTAATGAAAACCATCACCGAAGCTGTTCTCTGGAGTCTCCCTGGTCCTGCCTGCTGTGTCCGGACCCGTCATGTGACCTGTGGGTTTCCCTTTGTCATCCTATGCCTGGAGCTGTCTGTAAGGCAGGGAGAGCAAAGGGAGGCTCAGCCGTCACCCCTCACTTCCACCACAGAAGAAGAACTGAACCAGAAACACCAACATGGCCCAGCTATGCTCGTGCTGTAGAACCAAATGACAGGGACAGAAAACCGAGCCAACCTGAGTCAGCAGATTCAGTCTGTGGCTGTCCAGACAACGGGGGAACTGTTAGCCTAGCTTAGCATGAAGACTAGGAACAGGGGGAAATTGTTAGCCTAGCTTAGCATGAAGACTAGGAACGGGGGAAAGTGTTAGCCTAGCTTAGCTTAGCATGAAGACTAGGAACAGGGGGAAATTGTTAGCCTAGCTTAGCATGAAGACTAGGAACGGGGGAAAGTGTTAGCCTAGCTTAGCTTAGCATGAAGACTAGGAACAGGGGGAAATTGTTAGTCTAGCTTAGCATGAAGACTAGGAACGGGGGAAAGTGTTAGCCTAGCTTAGCTTAGCATGAAGACTAGGAACAGGGGAAACTGTTAGCCTAGCTTAGCTTAGCATGAAGACTAGGAACAGGGGAAACTGTTAGCCTAGCTTAGATTAGCATAAAGACTAGGAACAGGGGAAACTGTTAGGGCTAGCTTAGCATTAAGACTAGGAACAGGGGAAACTGTTTGCCTAGCTTAGCTTAGCATGAAGACTAGGAACAGGGGAAACGGTTAGGGCTATCTTAGCATGAAGACTTGGAACGGGAGAAACTGTTAGCCTAGCTTTAACATTAAGACTAGAGACAGGGGTAAACTGTTAGCCTAGCTTAGCATGAAGACTAGAGACAGGGGTAAACTGTTAGCTTAGCTTAGCATTAAGACTAGGAACAGGGGAAATTGTTAGCCTAGCTTAGCATGAAGACTAGGAACGAGGGAAACTGTTAGCCTAGCTTAGCATGAAGGCTAGATACAGGGGTAAACTGTTAGCCTACCTTAGCATGAAGACTAGGAACAGGGGAAATTGTTAGCCTAGCTTAGCATGAAGACTAGGGACAGGGGTAAACTGTTAGCCTAGCTTAGCTTAGCATGAAGACTAGGAAAAGGGGTAAAAGTGTTAGGCTTAGCATGTAGACTAGGAACAGGGGAAACTGTTAGGGCTAGCTTAGCATTAAGCCTAGGAATGGGAAATTGTTAGCCTAGCTTAGCATAAAGACTAGGAACGAGGGAAACTGCTAGCCTAGCTTAGCATGAAGGCTAGCTACAGGGGTAAACTGTTAGCCTAGCTTAGCATGAAGACTAGGAACAGGGCTAAACTGTTAGCCTAGCTTAGTATGAAGACTATGAACAGGGGAAACTGTTAAGCTAGCTTAGCTTGGCATGAAGACTAGAAACAGGAGGAAAACTGTTAGCCTAGCTTAGCATGAAGACTCGGCACAGTGTGCAAAATGTCTGACTTGTGTTACTGAATTAGCTTAGCATCTTGTGCTTCCATGTTTGTTATGTCCTTAAATAACTTCCAAAAACACGATGAAGAGTGAGTCTGTGCGCTCACTAGTTAGCAAGCAGGCTAGCTTGTAGCTGGTTTGACGCTAACACCAGATGACAACATTTAACTTCCGGTTTAGACTGAATTCAAACCTCGTTGGTCACATGATCCCGGCCTCACAGGTCGTAGCGGCCCATCGAGAGTCTCCTGCTGTAAGTGTGCTTTCTGTGCGGCAGGTCTGGGTCAGGGTGTCCCTGCGGTGTGTCTGATCCTGGAGGGGGGTCCTAACGTCATCTCCATCGTGTTGGAGAGCCTGAAGGAGGAGCCTCCCGTTCCCGTCGTCATCTGTGACGGCAGCGGCCGTGCTTCTGACATTATTTCCTTCGCACACAGATACTGTGAGCAAGATGGGTGAGTAACACACACTAGGATAACAAGTGACTCAGAGAGGAAGTAGATCCTGAAGGTGTGAAGGTGTTTAAAAACTCTTTACACAAACACAAAATGTGAGTATGAGCAGAGACTTAACGAACACAGATCACCCGTTTCATTCTCACCTGTAATGTGATGTACTGCCGCTGGAGGCCCGCTGGCTCCAGGTTAGTTGGAACAGGCCCAGTTCAAAACCGGTTCACACAGAAAAGTACCAAAACCCATAACCTGTTCTGCTCTGCCCCTCCTGTTCAGACCCTGAAAGACACTTAATCATTCTAGACACCTGACACTGATAGACGCTCGGTCTGGAGAAAGAAGTCTGCCGTGAGGTGAAGGTCCGCAGTGATGTATGCAGCGTCCACGTTATCTCTGCAGAGTTTCAGAGAGAGATAATGATGATTTAGTTTACAATCAATATGTACAGTTCCCTTAATGCTAAGACTCAGCTAACAGCTATCACCTAACTGGAGGACGATCAGCAGCAGCAAACAGACTGTGGAACCTTCTGCAGGTTTGTGTAGATGTCTCGGCATCGTTGCAGGTGAAGGACCACAGTTTGGTTTCCGACTCGTCCAGACGCTCTCTAACGCGTCCTGTGCTGCACTCAGTGCTCCACCTCGACAGCCTCACGTGACAGTCGTGTGTTTCTCTGCACAGGTTGGTGAATGACAGCGTCAGAGATCAGCTGCTGGTCACCATCCAGAAAACCTTCAACTACAGCCGCAGCCAGGCGCAGCAGATCTTCCTCATGGTGATGGAGTGCATGAAGAAGAGGGCTCTGGTAGGGATCCTGACAGAGTCCTGCTTTATGTTCATTCACATTCCATCAGTGTGACAATAAAACACTCGTGTTCATTCATAACTTGTCCTGTGTGTCTTTACTCATCTTCCACACTGAAGTCACATCATGAAGCACCTCTGTCTGCATCACATTTCTGTATTAATGTCATTTGGTCACTGATGAACGATTCTGTTCAGGAAACTGTTTTTAGTAAATGAAGCGAGGAGTCAGGTGGGGGGGACATAAAAAGGTTCAGACTCCAGAGTCCACGTCCTGAGTCTGTCTGAGGTTCAGACAGTAAAAAGATGGTTAAACATTAACAGACACGTCGTGTCTCAAGGCACTGCTGTCATGGGTGAATGCAGTGCCAGGTAAACTGTGGTGTGCACCCAAAAGGCAGAAGATGGCAGGATGCGCTTTAAAAAAAAGGATTTATTAAATCAGAAAAACAGGCTTAGAGCTAAAGGTCCAAACTGAGGTAAATCCAACAAGCATATGTAATCCAGAGCACAGGAAGAGTAATCCAAGGTACAGGACAGAACACTCAACGTAGGCGAGGACGCAACAAAGACTGAACAGAACAGGTGAACATTTAAACACCAGGCCACGAGCAGGGCGGGAAGCACAGAGGAAACACCTCAGGTAATCAAACAACAGGAAACACAGCAAGACAAGGAAACATGAAAACGGATCACTACAAAATAAAACAGGAAGTAAAGCTGTTGGGAACACACAAGGACAGGGTTACCAAAGTAAAACAGAAAACAGGGAACAACTGCACAACAGCACACATGAAACATCTAAATGTGAAACAATAAACTCCAAATAAACTCCAGATCTAGGAGCTAAGACACAGAACCAAACACAGAACCAGGACTAAGCACAAGGAAAGAGACAGAACAGGTAAAGACTAACCATTCAACTAAACCTAAGAATAAAAAGGCCGCACAGAAGAAACACAAAACACACAAAGCAGAGAGTCTAAACAGAACCTGAACTCAGAGCTGAGAGTCTAATCAAAACCTGAACTCAGAGCTGAAAGTCTAATCAGAACCTGAACTCAGAGCTGAGAGTCTGAGCAGAACCTGAACTCAGAGCTGAGAGTCTGAGCAGAACCTGAACTCAGAGCTGAGAGTCTAAACAGAACCTGAACTCAGAGCTGAGAGTCTGAGTAGAACCTGAACTCAGAGCTGAGAGTCTGAGTAGAACCTGAACTCAGAGCAGAAAGTCTAAACAGAACCTGAACTCAGAGCTGAGAGTCTAAACAGAACCTGAACTCAGAGCAGAAAGTCTAAACAGAACCTGAACTCAGAGCTGAGAGTCTAATCAGAACCTGAACTCAGAGCTGAGAGTCTGAGTAGAACCTGAACTCAGAGCAGAGAGTCTAAACAGAACCTGAACTCAGAGCAGAGAGTCTGAGCAGAACCTGAACTCAGAGCAGAGAGTCTAATCAGAACCTGAACTCAGAGCTGAAAGTCTAATCAGAACCTGAACTCAGAGCTGAGAGTCTGAGCAGAACCTGAACTCAGAGCAGAGAGTCTAAACAGAACCTGAACTCAGAGCTGAGAGTCTATTCAGAACCTGAACTCAGAGCTGAAAGTCTAAACAGAACCTGAACTCAGAGCTGAGAGTCTGAGCAGAACCTGAACTCAGAGCTGAGAGTCTAATCAGAACCTGAACTCAGAGCTGAGAGTCTGAGTAGAACCTGAACTCAGAGCAGAGAGTCTAAACAGAACCTGAACTCAGAGCAGAGAGTCTGAGTAGAACCTGAACTCAGAGCTGAGAGTCTAAACAGAACCTGAACTCAGAGCAGAGAGTCTAAGCAGAACCTGAACTCAGAGCTGAGAGTCTGAGCCGAACCTGAACTCAGAGCAGAGAGTCTAAACAGAACCTGAACTCAGAGCTGGAAGTCTGAACAGAACCTGAACTCAGAGCAGAGAGTCTAAACAGAACCTGAACTCAGAGCTGAAAGTCTGAGCAGAACCTGAACTCAGAGCAGAGAGTCTGAACAGAACCTGAACTCAGAGCTGAGAGTCTGAGCCGAACCTGAACTCAGAGCTGAGAGTCTGAGCCGAACCTGAACTCAGAGCAGAGAGTCTAAACAGAACCTGAACTCAGAGCAGAGAGTCTACACAGAACCTGAACTCAGAGCAGAGAGTCTGAACAGAACCTGAACTCAGAGCTGAGAGTCTGAGCCGAACCTGAACTCAGAGCTGAGAGTCTAAACAGAACCTGAACTCAGAGCTGAGAGTCTGAGCCGAACCTGAACTCAGAGCAGAGAGTCTGAACAGAACCTGAACTCAGAGCTGAAAGTCTGAGCAGAACCTGAACTCAGAGCAGAGAGTCTAAACAGAACCTGAACTCAGAGCTGAAAGTCTGAGCAGAACCTGAACTCAGAGCAGAGAGTCTAAACAGAACCTGAACTCAGAGCTGAGAGTCTGAACAGAACCTGAACTCAGAGCTGAGAGTCTGAGCCGAACCTGAACTCAGAGCTGAGAGTCTAAACAGAACCTGAACTCAGAGCTGAGAGTCTGAGCCGAACCTGAACTCAGAGCAGAAAGTCTGAGCAGAACCTGAACTCAGAGCTGAAAGTCTGAGCAGAACCTGAACTCAGAGCAGAGAGTCTAAACAGAACCTGAACTCAGAGCTGAAAGTCTGAGCAGAACCTGAACTCAGAGCAGAGAGTCTAAACAGAACCTGAACTCAGAGCTGAGAGTCTGAGCCGAACCTGAACTCAGAGCAGAGAGTCTAAACAGAACCTGAACTCAGAGCAGAGAGTCTGAGCCGAACCTGAACTCAGAGCAGAGAGTCTGAGCCGAACCTGAACTCAGAGCAGAGAGTCTAAACAGAACCTGAACTCAGAGCTGA
The DNA here is from genome assembly GCA_024633595.2 of Lepomis macrochirus. Lineage (NCBI taxonomy): Eukaryota > Metazoa > Chordata > Actinopteri > Centrarchiformes > Centrarchidae > Lepomis > Lepomis macrochirus. The sequence continues at coordinate 38,989,506 of JALXJV020000006.1, forward strand.
GAGTCTGAGCCGAACCTGAACTCAGAGCAGAGAGTCTGAGCCGAACCTGAACTCAGAGCTGAAAGTCTGAGCAGAACCTGAACTCAGAGCAGAGAGTCTAAACAGAACCTGAACTCAGAGCAGAGAGTCTAAACAGAACCTGAACTCAGAGCTGAGAGTCTGAGCCGAACCTGAACTCAGAGCAGAGAGTCTGAGCCGAACCTGAACTCAGAGCTGAAAGTCTGAGCAGAACCTGAACTCAGAGCTGAAAGTCTGAGCAGAACCTGAACTCAGAGCAGAGAGTCTGAGCAGAACCTGAACTCAGAGCAGAGAGTCTAAACAGAACCTGAACTCAGAGCTGAAAGTCTAAACAGAACCTGAACTCAGAGCTGAGAGTCTGAGCCGAACCTGAACTCAGAGCAGAGAGTCTGAGCCGAACCTGAACTCAGAGCTGAAAGTCTGAGCAGAACCTGAACTCAGAGCTGAAAGTCTGAGCAGAACCTGAACTCAGAGCAGAGAGTCTGAGCAGAACCTGAACTCAGAGCAGAGAGTCTAAACAGAACCTGAACTCAGAGCTGAAAGTCTGAGCAGAACCTGAACTCAGAGCAGAGAGTCTGAGCAGAACCTGAACTCAGAGCTGAGAGTCTAAACAGAACCTGAACTCAGAGCTGAAAGTCTGAGCAGAACCTGAACTCAGAGCAGAGAGTCTGAGCCGAACCTGAACTCAGAGCAGAGAGTCTGAGCCGAACCTGAACTCAGAGCTGAAAGTCTGAGCAGAACCTGAACTCAGAGCTGAAAGTCTGAGCAGAACCTGAACTCAGAGCAGAGAGTCTGAGCAGAACCTGAACTCAGAGCAGAGAGTCTAAACAGAACCTGAACTCAGAGCTGAAAGTCTGAGCAGAACCTGAACTCAGAGCAGAGAGTCTGAGCAGAACCTGAACTCAGAGCTGAGAGTCTAAACAGAACCTGAACTCAGAGCTGAAAGTCTGAGCCGAACCTTCCCCATACTAACAGAACTCAGAATTCAAACGTACTGAAATACTGCAGCAGCATCAAAGGTGGACATTTATTGTAGGACACATTTGTCCTACAATTTGTCAGGATGACGCGTGTTCTCCCCCTGTGTTCTCCCCCTGTGTTCTTCCCCGTCTGTTCCCAACACTCTGTACTGTGTGTTCCTTGTGTTCTCCCCCTGTGTGCTTCCTGTGTGTTCTTCCTGTGTATTCCCTACATGCTTCCTGTGTGTTCTGTGCGTTCCGTGAGATATTAACATGATGACAAAGGTTTTACCTTTGACCCAAAACTGCAGCACTTAATGGAGATTGTTCTGTGACCATTTATTTAATCCCACAATCCTCTGCAGCAGCAGGCGGCCCCGTGCATTTGAATAAAATCACATCTGTTCACTGGTTTGGTTTGTTGCTGCTGCAGGTTCAGATGTTTCTCTCATGAGGAACATGAGATCCAGAACACAGCGGGTTGTAGTGTTGTTCACGCTCTGTGCTCTCACCGTGCAGAAAGCGCCGTTTAGTCACGTGACACATGGCTGCAGACCGAGTCCTGTCTTCTCTTCCACCTCTGTTCTGTTTGTCCACATGCTGATGGTTGTTCCTCCTGCTGGGTTCCTTCAGTCATCAGTTACTCATAGAGCTTCATATACTCGTGCAGACTAAATGTATGGAACAGTCCATGCGTCGCAGCCTAAAGACAAACGTCAAACAGGTCGGCCGTCAGAATCAACGTGTCGTTACTTTCCTCAGTCTTTGTTCCTCCTCAGTGTTTCACAGCTGAACCTGCTGCACGTGTGTTTTGAGGATTATGTCATGTGTATATCCACGTGTGTGCAGATCACCGTGTTCAGGATGGGCTCAGAGGGACAGCAGGACATCGAGATGTCCATCCTCACCGCTCTGCTCAAAGGTAACATCGCTCTCCTAACGCTTCCCGCCGGTTTCCGGCTGAACTCCGTCAGCGAGTGATGACGCTTTGTTCATGTGATTTCAGGCACGAATGCGTCGGCGTCCGATCAGCTGAGTTTGGCTCTGGCCTGGAACCGAGTGGACATCGCTCGCAGTCAGATCTTTGTGTACGGACTCCACTGGCCCGTGAGTTCACAGATGGATACAGGTCCATCTGTCTTTGTGTTGATCCTGCTGGGGCCAACATGAAGGCTGGGTTTGCTGTTGTTTGAACCCTGAACACTATGACAGGGTGACCAGACGTCCCCGGTTTTAATGTCAGAAATCTGGTCACCTTAAAATCATAAACCCCTAAATGTTTCTGCAGAAGTCAGTCACTCTGCCTCCTTCTCCTTCTAACTCTCCTCTGACATCTTTAGCTGGAAGAACAGATGATGGAGTAACAAATAAAAGAGAAGGAAATAAGAAACTGTTGGAACAGTCTGGTTATTTCTGATGGTGTTTCTGCAGCCGGTGAGCGCTTCACCCACCGACAGGCCTAAGAGTCCGGCAGCCCAGCGAGCAGCAGCAGCAGGAGGAGGAGGAGCAGGGAAAGGGAAAGCCAGGGGCAAGAAAGGAAAAGGTGGCAAAACCAAACCCGAACCCCCCGAGGAGACAGACCCCCGGAAACTGGAGCTGCTCAACTGGGTAAGAGACTGGAATACAACAGACCTTATGATCCATGATATCCACCAATAGGATCAACCCTCATCAACAAAAAACACAAAATCTCAAGGTAGGGGAGACCCGGTATGGTTCTAACATGGGGAGAGATGGAACAACACCAATTCCACCAAATAGAGAAAAGAGTTTGGTGATCCTTTCAGCATTTACCTGTTTCCTCCCAGATCAAGCCTGGTGGTCTGCAGTCTGCACAGAGGTGCGTTCAGAACATAGAGAGAAAAAACTGACTTTCAGGTCACAAAGTACAGTTTTAGTATCTATACTATTGCAGACAGAATTCTTTGACTTAGATTATTAGATATTAGATTGAAATGTAGTTTCTAAGGCAACATGAGATGCATTTTTTCCTTTCTGATTTCAAACCACTGTGGTAATAAAGCTAGCTCAGCATTGGCTGACAGGGGACTTCTTCAAAAACTGTTACAACCGTCCACGATACATAAAACTAGGGACTTTCCCTGATTTTAATATTAGAGATATAGATTGCTGCACTGCAGGGTTCCCAGCATTAATTTGTCAGCACTGTGAGCGGTACCCCCCATCAACATGTTGTACCCCTGTTGATGGATCCACCTTTTCCATTCTCGCTCTCCGCCGGTGGAGAGAGTAGAAAGGCGAATGGGCAGCTTGTGAGAAAAAAAAGTCCCGCTACGCCAAAGAGGAAAATATTGAAGTGCTGGTGTAAGTACCTGTGAGTACCTGTGAGCACCTGTGAGCACCTGTGAGTACCTGTGAGTACCTGTGAGTACCTGTGAGCACCTGTGAGCACCTGTGAGTACCGGTGAGTACCTGTGAGTACCTGTGAGTACCTGTGAGCACCTGTGAGTACCTGTGAGCACCTGTGAGTACCTGTGAGCACCTGTGAGTACCTGTGAGCACCTGTGAGCACCTGTGAGTACCTGTGAGTACCGGTGAGTACCTGTGAGTACCTGTGAGTACCTGTGAGCACCTGTGAGCACCTGTGAGTACCTGTGAGTACCTTTGAGTACCTGTGAGTACCGGCGAGTACCTTTGAGTACCTGTGAGTACCGGTGAGTACCTGTGAGCACCTGTGAGCACCGGTGAGTACCTGTGAGTACCGGCGAGTACCTTTGAGTACCTGTGAGTACCGGTGAGCACCTGTGAGCACCTGTGAGCACCTGTGAGTACCTGTGAGTACCTGTGAGTACCTGTGAGCACCTGTGAGCACCTGTGAGTACCTGTGAGTACCTGTGAGCACCTGTGAGCACCTGTGAGTACCTGTGAGCACCTGTGAGTACCGGTGAGTACCTGTGAGTACCTGTGAGTACCTGTGAGCACCTGTGAGTACCTGTGAGCACCTGTGAGTACCTGTGAGTACCTTTGAGTACCTGTGAGTACCGGCGAGTACCTTTGAGTACCTGTGAGTACCGGTGAGTACCTGTGAGCACCTGTGAGCACCGGTGAGTACCTGTGAGTACCGGCGAGTACCTTTGAGTACCTGTGAGTACCGGTGAGTACCTGTGAGCACCTGTGAGCACCTGTGAGTACCTGTGAGTACCTGTGAGCACCTGTGAGCACCTGTGAGTACCTGTGAGCACCTGTGAGTACCTGTGAGTGAGCACCTGTGAGCACCTGTGAGCACCTGTGAGTACCTGTGAGTACCTGTGAGCACCTGTGAGTACCTGTGAGTACCTGTGAGCACCTGTGAGCACCTGTGAGTACCTGTGAGCACCTGTGAGTACTTGTGAGTACCTGTGAGTACCGGCGAGTACCTTTGAGTACCTGTGAGTACCGGTGAGTACCTGTGAGTACCGGCGAGTACCTTTGAGTACCTGTGAGTACCGGTGAGTACCTGTGAGCACCTGTGAGTACCGGCGAGTACCTTTGAGTACCTTTGAGTACCGGTGAGTACCTGTGAGTACCGGCGAGTACCTTTGAGTACCTGTGAGTACCGGTGAGTACCTGTGAGCACCTGTGAGCACCTGTGAGTACCGGTGAGTACCTGTGAGTACCTGTGAGCACCTGTGAGCACCTGTGAGTACCGGTGAGTACCTGTGAGTACCGGCTCACTTCAAGCACCGACTGTGACTGAAAAAGAATAAACACACATTGACACCTATTTTTAGTTAAGGATGTACAGAGATGTTCTTTGGAACATTTTAGTTTTTATTAAGTTTACTTTTTAAGTAAGTTTATTCTATAGATACATTTACATAGTCAGACTGTTCATGCACATGAGTCATCAGACAAAGTCTGTCAGAGCAAGAGAGAAACACTGTTCTCTGATATCACTGCCTGTTTTGGAGGATTATCATATCGTGTGCCATCTATCTTTGACTCTTTTGCCAGATTGTTACAACCTACCTTGTAACAAGGGAACACATTGCATTTGATATCAGCTCCCGAGGTCTGCGATGTTCTCGTAGAGGACTGAATTGGTTCCATTTGTAGTGAATAAATGTGGGTACTTTGTATTAAATTTGAGAACTCTAGCTAAAAAATTCAGTGAGTTACAGTTGCTGAAGGAAAAAGTGTTACAACCAAACCCGGTCTCCCTTAGTTCAGATCTGAGCTGGTTTCACTGACAGAAGAGCAGGAGGCTTTCATCATCCTAATGTGGGTCAGACTTTGTCTGCTGTTCCGGTGAAAGTTCAGCAGCTCGCTGGATAAACGACATGTTCCTGAACATCATTACAATCATCATCAAAGAAACAGAAAAACCTTCTTTCTTGCTCTTTCTGCTTCAGCCTGTAACCTGCTGACAACCTGTTGGATTAGCAAAGAAATGAACATTAGCTAACTGGACCATTAGCTAATGCTAACCAAATCTTTTAGCTGCTGAACTCGGCCGTTAGATAAACTGTTTGTTTGAACCTGATTATCTGTGTGTTAGTTTGTTGTGGTGGTTTTAGGCCTCGTGCCTGGTGGTTGGTGTCATTTAGATCATCAACAGGATAAAACAGATCTGGGTTTCAAAGCAGCAGAGGCTTCGGTCAGCAGCTAACCTTCTTCAAACGCTGCGACAGGTGAACTCTCTGGAGCAGGCTATGATGGACGCTCTGGTGCTGGACAGGGTGGACTTTGTCAAGCTTCTGATCGAGAACGGCGTCAACATCCATCACTTCCTGACTATCCCTCGTCTGGAGGAGCTGTACAACACGGTGAGACACATCGCCTGGATTTATCTAAACACCGCAGCAGAGAGGACTGAGATTAGGTTTTTATTTCATTTCTGTATCTGCATCTTCATGTTTATCTGCAGCGTAACGTCCATCACTGATCCACTTCCTCTTGTGTTGCTTCTCTAATCTGTATCAGCGCGTCAGGTACCGTCAGATAAAAGCGAAGCTCTCGGGTTCGGGTCAAACAAGGCCACTTAGACGAGACGTGTCTGTGCTCACCTGCTGACAGCCGCACGTCACGCCACCGCCTCATGTTAATATCAATATAACACATTAATCAGCCCGTCCTCACGCAGCTTCTCACCAACCACATTTACGTTTAATGTGGCAGCGACCTCTAGAGGCCGTGTGAGCACAGGAGGAAGTCAGGTGACCTTATGTAAAGAGCGAGAAAGTCCACATAAGGTGGGAAACCCAGCGTTCGAGTCCCATGTGAAACAGAGTCAGTGCTGGTTATTTAAGTTAAAGAGCGTTACTGACTTCTGTAGGTCGGAGGACCGGGTCACAATTCAAAGTCTACTGTTGGTCGTCAGCGGAAGAAACGTCGTGATAAACAGAAGCGATCAGGTGGAACGTAAAGCTGACATTATCCTGATAAATATGGACCAAACATTAATGTTGTGGTGTTTTTTCATCAGTTTCCTGTTTGTTTCCTGTTTGGCTTGTAGAAGCTGGGTCCGGCCAACACGCTGCACTTTGTGGTCAGAGACGTGAAAAAGGTGAGTTTGGTGCTTTTGGAGGGGGGGGGGGGGTAACTAAATGTGAGAGCTGATCAGTAACAGCTGTGTAAAACATTTGCGTTTCAGGGGAATCTCCCCCCGGACTACCAGATCACGCTGATCGATATCGGCCTGGTGCTGGAGTTCCTGATGGGCGGAGCTTACCGCTGCAAATACACCAGGAAGAGCTTCAGGGCGCTTTACAACAACCTGTACGGCCTGAAACGAGTGAGCGACCCCCCCCCGAGAGTCGACACCGCAGCAGCGTCTGCTTCACATATTTCTGCTGCGCTTCATTCAAAAAACATGAATATTAATCACGCTGATCCACCAGGTGGCAGCACGGAGGCACATTTCATATCACATCAGACCGTTTCTGGAATAATAAACGTGTTGTCTTTTCTCTTGCAGCCGAAAGCTCTGAAACTTCTTGGGATGGAGGTTTGTTCTTATTTTTAATTTTACAAACTGTATTACGGAGCCGATGGCGGTCTCAGTCTCTGACACGTGGACTCTGTGGTTCCTGCAGGACGACGAGCCCCGTCCGAAGGGTAAAGGAAAGAAGAACAAGAAGGAGGAGGAGGTGGACATCGACGTGGACGACCCCGAGGTCAGCAGGTTTCAGTACCCATTCCACGAGCTGATGGTGTGGGCCGTGCTGATGAAGCGGCAGAAGATGGCGCTGTTCCTGTGGCAGCGGGGCGAGGAGGCCATGGCCAAGGCTCTGGTGGCCTGTAAACTCTACAAGGCCATGGCCCACGAGTCGTCCCAGAGCGAGCTGGTGGACGACATCTATCAGGACCTGGAGAACAACTCCAAGTGAGTCCCACAGAACCAGAGCCCGGGGGGGGCAGACCGAAAGTGTCACGACACCTGAAGTTTCCTGGTGTGCCGTGCCCATCGCGGCCTGAGGGGGGCGGCGGTGTATCTGTAGACTGAGTGTGTTTTCTGTGCAGGGAGTTCGGTCAGCTGGCCTACGAGCTGCTGGATCAGTCGTACAAACACGACGAGCAGGTGGCCATGAAGCTGCTGACCTACGAGCTGAAGAACTGGAGCAACTCCACCTGTCTGAAGCTGGCTGTCGCCGCCAAACACCGAGACTTCATCGCACACACCTGCAGCCAGATGCTGCTGACGGACATGTGGATGGGCTGCCTGAGGATGGGCAAGAGCAACAGCCTAAAGGTACCAGCGGCGCTCCCTGAGGGACTGCCGGGTCTCCGGTCTGTGAGGGATCTGGACCGGAGCCTGCAGGACCTGAGAGAAAAAGCAGGGGAAAGCAGGACAAACGTTCAGATGGCGAGCGGTGACCTCGCCTCCACCTGGTGCGATCTGAATGTCTCACCTGGAGCAGGGGCTGTGTTCATTCGGTCCACGGCGCAGACTCGCCACAGAAGCCACTTTTTTTTAGTCGAGTCGTGCAGGACACGGTTTACCATCACTTACAGACAGTGTTGGGAAAGTTACATAGAAACTGTAATCAGTTTCTCCTTAAAAAAGTAATAACATCACTTAACTTATTACCGGGTGATAGAAGTAACTCGTTTCGTCACTGTATTACTTTCACCCCCCCAACGAGCTCGTTTGTTCGAGCCCGTGATCCCAACACTGCTGCCAAATATTACCGTTAAGATCACACGAGTGCTGACGCAGGCAGAGGAGTAAAATGTCCAGCTGGCCTCAGAAACCTGATGCGAAGAAACTGCCGTGTTACCGTGGAAACAGCTGTTTGAACTGCTGTGCATGTTGAGGCCTCGCCGTTAAGCTTTTCCTGGTGAGATCGAGTACGTGAAACCGGTTTGTCCAAATATATAAATAAATGAAGTGGCAGCAGCTTCACTGAAGCGCGAGTGAAGCAGACTGACCCAGCCAACGGTGGCCTGGAAGGCTCATTCTTTTATTTGCTAGCAACAAACTGAGAACTGGCTTCCAGCCCAGATAAGGAAGAATAACAGAACTTCTGTCCTCTCCTGTCTCCAGGTGATTTTGGGGATCGTTTTTCCTCCTGCGATCCTCCTCCTGGACTTTCGTCTGGGAGATGAAGCCTCGAGTCATTCGTCCAAAGAGAACGACGACAGCAGATCTAAAGACGACAACAAATCCAGCAAGGTACCAAACGGCCCGAGCAGAGAGAGGTCATTGGTTCAGAGCGGCCTGAGTGACTCTGACTTTGTTTCAGGACGCCGTCTCCAACGTCGACGCTACGTCAAAGAAAGGAGACGAAGAAGAAGAGCAGAAGAAACACCGGAGGACTCCCATCGGGAGGAAGATCTACGAGTTCTACAACACCCCCTTCACCAAGTTCTGGTTCAACACGGCAAGTTTCAGAACAGATAAATACTGCGTAGAATTTCTATCAAGTGCATGTTGATCCAGAGTTTCTTTCACAAACAGAAGCTCACGATGGGTTAACACTCAAAATCTGAGGGTGATAAGATTCATCTTCATCACTTGTCTTTCAAGAAGATCACAAATAATAGATTCGTAATGAAAATGATGCTAAAGGCCGTGTCAAAGGGACACCTGAGACCTGAGAGTACATGTGTGCGTGTTTCAGATCTCCTACCTGGTCTACCTGATGCTGTACAACTACATCATCCTGGTGAAGATGGAGCGATGGCCGTCTCTGCAGGAGTGGATCGTCATCTCTTACATCATCACTCTGGGACTGGAGAAGGTCCGACAGGTAAACTCACACCTGGGGCTCTGCTCCTCCCTCTGTCTCCTGTCTCTGTCTCCACCGACCAGGAAATGGATCTCAGTCTGGAGGAGCACCCGTGTTTTCTTAGCAGAATAATAAGAATAATCTTTATTCTCAGAGCACTTTTCAAAAACGAGTTACAAAGCGCTTTAACAAGTGTAAAGACAATAATACAAAAACAAGATAAAAGCAAGAAAACATTGAAAAGACTTAAATACATGTTTAAGATAAATAAAGTAAAATAGAATAAAATAAAAGGGATAAAATAAAGTCAAATAAAATGTGGAAAGGCTCTCCTATAAAAGTCTGTTTTAAGAAACGACTTAAAAGAGTTCACTGACTCAGCCGACCTCGGGGCCCCGAGGCTCTGAACAGCCTGCCTGAGGGGCCCCGAGGCTCTGGAAGCAAGCTGTCCCCTTTAGTTTTCAGTCCAGACTCTGGAACAGACAGCAGACCTCTGCCCGAGGACCTCAAGGTACGTGCTGGTGTGTAAGGAACTAAAAGGTCAGAAATATAACAAGAGGCCGTGAAGAGCTTTAAAAGTGATCTGCTCTAAAACACACTGGGAGCCAGTGTGATGAAGTCATATTTCTTAGTTCTGGTTCTGCAGCCTGGCAGCTGAGTTCTGGACAGTCTGGAGTCGATCAGTAGATTTTTGGGTTAAACAAGTGAAAAGGCTGTTGCAGTAATCATGGCGTGATGAGATGACGGCCTGTTTGTTTCGCCATCTGCTGGGACCCAATGACCAGGATTCCTGATTTGTCTGAGTTCAGCTGGAGGAAATTATTTGACATCCATTTATTAACTTCACAAAGGCAGTCGGTAAGTGAAGTCAGCAATCCAGGGTCAGTGGATCTGACGGGCAAGTACATTTGAGTGTCATCAGAAATACCATGTTTATGGGTAATATGCCCAAAGGAAAGCAGATACAAGGGAAAAAAATGGGTCCTAACACCGACCCCTGAGGCACACCATATTTAACTGGACAGAACGAAGAGATATAGTTGTTTACAGACACGCAAAACTTCCTATTTGACATGTAGGATGAAAACCATTCCAGGGCAGTACCAGAGATCCCCATCCAGTGCCTCAGTCTCTCTAACACGATGTTGTGATCAGTGGTGTCAAAAGCAGCACTAGGGTCCAGGAGTACCCGGACTGAGCACATGCCTTCATCAGCAGACATTAAAAGGTCATTGGTGACTTTAAGCAGGGCAGTCTCAGTGCTGTGGTACTTCCTGAAACCAGACCGAAACTTTTCAAATAATTTGTTATTTTCCAGTACAGACAGCAGCTGTTTGGACACAATTCTTTCTAAAATCTTTGCAATAAAAGGCAGTTTTGAAATTGGTCTAAAATTTTGTGGGAGGGAGGGATCTAAACCAGGTTTCTTTAAAAGTGGGTTCACGCAAGCCGTTTTAAAATAATCAGGGACACAAGCAGTAGATAGGGAGCTGTTAAAAACAGAGATCAAATGGGGCCCAACAGAATCCATTACTTTCAGTAAAAATTTTGGTATTACATCAAGTGGGCTGGAGGACACTTTCATTTGTGATACTGTTTTTAAAAGCTCAGACATGTCGATGGGATAAAACTGGTTAAAACTTTCTTGTTGTCGGTGAGGGACCTCTGAGTTAGAGGCCGTGGTTAGAGACCATCTTATTGGTAAAATAAGATAAACACAATTCACAGTCATCATTACTTCCAGCTGAGGCACAAGGAGGGGCTGGGTTCACCAGCTGATCCACAGTCTTAAACAGAAACCTGGGATTGTGTTGATGTGTAGTAATGAGTTCAGAAAAATAGTGTGTTCCCGCATCCTTAACCATGTTATTGTAGTTAATTAATAAATCCTTCAGACTGAGGTAATGGACTCTGGCTCTGCTTTCCTGCATTCCCTTTTTAGGCTGCGAATGCTGTCAGTTATCCAGGGTTGCTCACTAGCTTTAGACGTAGGCCTAACCTTTAGAGGAGCAGTAATATTTAGTGACGAGAAGCAGACGATTGAAGTGGTCGTAATTTTGGCTTTGAAACACTTTGCTCATTAAAGATGCGAGAACACACAGAGCTCGGTGAGGCGGCGAGTAACAGGCGAATTGCAGCTAAAAACAACGCGTCTGTGGTCGGATATGGTCACGACCACTAATTCCACAGAGGAAATGCTGACACCAGGGTAAAAACCAAGTCCAGTGTTTGACCACGCTTATGTGTTTGTCCTTTGACATGTTGCTTGAAGTTAAAAGAAGTGGCCATATTTAAAAAGTCAGTTGCATTAACATTGGTGGGGTCATAAATATGAATATTAAAATCGTCACAAAGAAAAATTCTGTCATAATTTAAAACCAGAGTAGATAAAAATCCAGGAAGTTCTGATAAAAATCCTCCAGGCGGTTTTGGGGGCCGATAGATTATAACAGATGTGATTGGTTGCAGCCCTCCAAGTTTAAGAGTGAGAACTTCAAAGGAGTTAAATTCATCACAGCGTCCTTGATGACATTTATATTTTTGTCTATACACGCTCACTAGTCCACCACCACCACGACCTCTGACCCTCAGTTGACTAAAACAATCATATTGAGGCGGACACAGTTCAGCTGGCTACAATCATTCATTTGCAACCATGATTCAGTTAAAAACGTAAAATCTAGATTTGCAGACAAGATAAAATCATTTAAGATAAAAGTCTTACTTGAAAGAGATCTCACACTGAAGAGAGCCATTTCAAATGACTTTGTTCTGGGTGCTGGAGTCGGTGCAGTTGTCCTAATCCTTATAAGATTACTTTCCTTTCTTTGTGGGATGTGCACATTTCGGTTTACTGGTCTATTCGTGATGATGACAGGAATACAAGTCTTTGGAACAGAGCTGGGAGCAGACGGCTTTACATGCCAGCAGGTGGAGACAGTTGTTTGTGGCAGTGAAGCAGAGTTCTGGTCAGTGACAGGTGGTGTGTCCAGGTGTGCTGAGGGGAGGACCGAACCACACGCTGTATGTGAGCAGCTAACATTTCTGAGCCCCGTTTGTTTGGATGAAGTCCGTCTGTCTTAAAAAGAGACATTCTTTGCCAGAAATTATTAAAGTTATCCACATAACACACACAGTGAGCCAGGGGCGTTGTTGGGATCTTAGCCCAGCCCATAAAACTGCATATCTTCACATAATAACTGACCCTCCACCAAGAATTAAAGCAACAGGAAACATACTGTACTTATATGGCACAACAAAGCAACACTATTAACTGTGTCATGTCTGCTAAATAGTGATGTTGTGTCTAAATCAAATAGCCTAATATAACAACAAAACTGCGACAGTATGAACCGGGGGGGTCTGGCCGTCCTCCCATAGGAGATTTAGAATGTTAAACACTTAGTTTTCTGCATTATGGTGTTTTTTGCACCAATTTCTGCGTTTTCTGCATCCATTTATTGTGGAAATATTTATGGAAAGGGATTCAGGCAGCCCGCAGGGCTGTGTCTTTGTTTCACTGTTGCTTTTAAATGACTTGAAGGCTGCAGTTCTGCCTTCAGATGTTACGACTGATTGCTCGTTTCATCGTCCTTGTTGCTGAATTTTGGTGAATATTTAAGAACATTTTGATATTTTATGACCTTGTAACTGATCATTTATTCCCATCTTACATGTGCAGTTGTACTCCTGCCTGCCTTGGCCGGGACAATATTTTTTCTGCTTTAATAAAGGTTTAATAAAACAATTCAAAATCTAAAATTGTAACAGAATAAAATGCAGAGCAGCTCTCAGCTTTGACATGTTTCTCCTGTAGGTCAACTTTTGATATCATCACTGCTGAATCAACACACAGGCAGGCGTGACTGACCTCTTTAAATGTGCATGTGGCACCTTTTCGCTTCATCAATAATAAACTGAATCATTTTAATTCAGTTAGAAACTCCTGGACTTTAATAGCTCCTGTATTTCTCTCTCGTTCATAATCAATTCAGAATCTTCCACGTCCGCATCGCAGTGAAGTAACGTTACACTGTACTGTTATAATGTTCACAGAACGCAAACGGCGGAACCTTCGGAACTGGCATAGTGCGGCGCCCGGACAGTCGGAGGTGTGCACATAACAGACCCGTGATCTCTGTCACTGGTCTGAGATCAGTGTTTTATTCGACGCATTTCGCTGCTGCTGAATAAATGACCACGCTATAATAAAATTTCACACGGTCATCAATATGATGCGACATTGATGGCGCGTTCGAGACCAGTCACAACTGGGATATTTCCCAGTTGAAACTTCCGACTTCCGACATCAAAGTATTCCAGGTGCATGGTGGTGCATGACACCGAAAGTGAACGAAAATCATGGCTGACACAGTGAGCACACAGCTGCACCCTCAGCAGCTTTAGGTGTTAACTAAAAGGACGGCAGTTTATCTGCAGCACCTGACACAAACAGCCCAAATGTTACTGGTTCTGTTCCCTCTGGATAGAAGCTGGCAGCCCTCAAGTCAGTCAATGTTGTAGTTTCACTTCCTGATGTTTTGGGATTTTTAAAAATAACTTTTATGCAGAAAAGACTTTATGAGATTCTTTACTGTAACCAGCTACCTAATGTGCAAAACATATTTCTACATCAATATACATGCAGAGCAGGTTTTACTATGTGATTGTATGTATTATTTTAATTTAAATGTGTGCTTCCATGGGTGCTGACATTGTTTTCTGACGTCATTCAGCAGCTACTCGTGAATTTGGGGTACAAATTTGTTCTCCAAGTTCACAAGTAGGAAATCTGACTTCAAGTGGCGTTCCAGGATTCTTAACGCACTGGGCACCCTTTAGCTTTGGTTTTGGGCGTGTAGGGCTCCACGGTCAAGTTAGCAAGAATAAATATCCGGTTAGACTTTCAAAATAAAACTAGTGGTTAATGTTGTGAAACGTCAGGAAAAGATTGTGGTTTAGGTGGAAATACCAACAACCTAGCTGCTCTATGTAACCCACGTGGCTTCATTAAAAGCATTAGATTCTGACTTTTTGTTCCACACGAGAAACGAACACCGGCATCCTGGGTGAAAGCATAGACTGTATATAAAAAGAAAGTCCAGTTTTTCCTGTCCACCCCAGCCACCTCCTTAACCCGGACTTGTGTGTTAAACATCCTACACCTGCCTTTAAAGTCCAAAAGTGAGCTACAGGGTTTCCCCCAGGGCGTCACAAACTGACACCAGCGGGTCTGGACCATGTGTACTTATTAAACTTTCTGCCCATCACCTGTTCTACCTGCATCGCTCAGTGACCTGTCCCCTTTATATTACTGATGTTATATTGTTGAGTGTTGGCTGGTGATGCGCAGGTGGGCCGGGTTGTAGAGGTAACACTTATCTCCATGTACCCCTGCTGTCAGATCTTGATGTCAGAACCGGGGAAACTGAAGCAGAAGATCAACGTTTGGTTGGAGGATTACTGGAACATCACTGACCTGGCGGCCATCTCCGTCTTCCTGCTGGGTTTGCTGCTGCGGCTGCAGAGCGAGCCATCCATGGGCTACGGACGCGTCATCTACTGCGTCGACATCATCTTCTGGTACATCCGAGTCCTCGACATCTTCGGAGTCAACAAGTACCTGGGCCCCTACGTCATGATGATCGGAAAAATGGTACGCCCTCACACGATGACATCGACACTAATGAGATAGTTAACGTTACTCTTCAGGTGGCACAGTGTTACAGAGCGAGGCAAAGTAATGAACCACTGATATGAAGTAACTGGTTTATTTTCTCTTCTCAGCTCCTTGTTCCTTCAGTTTGCAGGACGGTGCTTTGTAAAACTTATTTCTGTCTCTGATCAAAGTTCCTTTTCTTTAAGTTCTCTCTGTGAAACATTTAAAATTAATTTTTAAGTTTCATAAATCTCGTCCATGAACGAACCCAGTCTGTTAATAACAAACATTCGCTCTGATGGCCGTCCAGATGATCGACATGCTGTACTTCGTGGTCATCATGCTGGTGGTGTTGATGAGTTTCGGCGTAGCTCGCCAGGCCATCCTCCACCCGGACGAGGAGCCAACGTGGCGTCTGGCCCGAAACATCTTCTACATGCCGTACTGGATGATCTACGGAGAGGTGTTTGCAGACTCCATAGACCGTAAGACTAGAGTTCATAGTAAGACTTCCAGTCAGCCGCCTGTTAGTCCTCACCCCTGTCCTCCCCTCTGTCCTCAGCCTATGTGAGATATTTTCCTCTACATATTAAAGAGTCCGTTCAGCCATAACATTATGACCACCTGGTCATACTGTGCAGGTCCCCCTTTTTGCTACCAAAACAGCCCTGACCTGTTGAGACCTGGACCCACTAGACCTCTGAAGGTGTGCTGTGGTGTTTGGCGCCAAGCAGCAGATCCATTAGTCCTGTATGCGAGGTGGGGATGCAGGACTGGACTGAGATCTGGGCTGCTTAGGTAGGTGCTACGTGACAAAGTAACGTTTTCCCAGTTCTGATGCTCACGTGTTTTCACTAAAGGGATTCAAGAGCGGACACGAGGCAGATGTAAAAACTCAGGCAGGGTTATTTTCAGTGTGCACGGAGAAAACCAGGCGATTGAGGATGGGCCGCAGAACTCCATGCTCTGTGGGGATTTGACAATGGCGTCCTAGAGTTCAGTTCAGGGCGGACCGACTGTCAGGCAGGCAACGTCTTCACACGCAGGGAACAAGTGGCGTCGACAAAAACAGGACGTTAGAAGCTGATCGCAGAAAGTCATAACTAGACTTCAGTACAAAGAGTTTATAATAGCTCAGGAGGTAAACTGACAAACCGGAGTGGCAGATGAACCGGAGTATTTCACTGCTGATTCCTTGATGAGCCACAGGTGCAGGACGCTCCAGGTGGTGATGAGCCGGACACGCCCACAACACACACAGGACATGACAGACCAAACTGAAAACAGAGGAAACATAAGGAAGGGGGCGTGGCAAAGCCTAATCATGACATCACGTGCCCATTGTCGGCGCTTCCTGATGTGGACAGGGGTCAGCACGGGCCTCCTGACTAGTCTGAGACTTCACAGCCCCGTACACAACAAACTGCGATACTGCGTGTGTTCTGACCAGAACCAGCATCGGCTTCTTCAGCAGTCTGACCTACTGCAGCTCGTCTGTTGGATCGGACCACGCGGGCCGGCCTTCGCTCCCTACAGGCATCCATGACCCTGTCACAGCTTTTCCTTCCTTAGACCACTTGGAACATTTTGAAGATTCTGACCCCTGCTGACCGGTCCGGAGATGTTCTGACCCAGTAATCACAGTTTGGTCCTTGTCAAAGTGGCTCAGATCATAACGCTGCCCATTTCTCTTCTATCATCAACTGTGAGGACAGGATGTTGACCTGCTGCCTGATAGATCCCCCGACAGGTGCCATGGTGACCAGGTGATCAGGGTCATGCACCTGTCAGTGGTCATAATGTTATGGCTGAAAACATTATTCTTCATATATTCATATAGTCATGTTCAGCTGACCTGCAGTGCAGTTTGTATAATTAATATCTGTTTGACTGAGCATTAGAACCAAATTTAGTTATTTTGCTGAAAAATGTTTATAAATTAAACTTTAAATAAAACATTTCCTTGTTGAACTGAAGTTTTTATATTGTTAAATGTTTGTACATGTTCACACTTTATTTAATTATTTTCTTGAGTTTGTTCCTCAGTGTTTCTAACCTGAAGTTCATGTTGGTGTTTCTCTTCTAATTTTTGACCTTCGGCTGCTCGGACAGTTTATGCGATGGAAATCAATCGTAAGTATCTGTGACAGAATTTACTGTGAACTTTAACAGCTCACTATCTGTTGTGTTTCCTGTGACTGTTTCACAATAAAAGCTCGCCCGAGTTGTTCCTAAAAGCTCATTTGAATCCAGAGCAGGTTACTTTTACTTCACGTGAATATTTCCACTTTTATTTTGATACTTTTACTCACCACAGGGAACAGAGTGCTTTAAAACAAACTGAAAGACCAGCGTTGGCTAAAGCTGACATTATCTGCAGTCTGTTCGTGTCTCTGTACATTAATGAGTGTGTTGTTTGTGTCTCAGCACCGTGTGGAGACAACATGTACGATGAAGACGGGAAGAAGCTTCCTCCCTGTATCCCCGGAGCCTGGCTCACCCCGGCCATCATGGCCTGTTACCTGCTGGTCGCCAACATCCTGCTGGTCAACCTGCTCATCGCCGTCTTCAAGTCAGTGTTAGCCACCTGATCCTGCTGCTTTGCTATACAGCACACAGACAGACCTCAGATCAGTTACTGCTGCAGAGGAGCTGTCAGAGGAAACGCATGCAGGAAAAGATTCCAAAATAAAAGTCCTGGTAGTTTCAGTGGATTGATATAAAAAGGGTCAAAGCGAGTAATTATCAGTTTCAGCCCTAAAATGACCCAGTAAGTCCAGATAAATGTGGTGGAACAAGGTACAATATTTCCTTTATGACAAAAACCTTGAGACTTTACTCAACTAGAGAACTGAGCAGGGCTTACACATAAATCCTTCACCCACAAACTTTACAGAGACATTTACAAACAGCTGCTTGAACCCGGTCCTGGAGGAAATGTGGGGAGGGACAGAAAATCAAACCTGCCTCCTCTTTTTCCCCACAGCAACACCTTCTTCGAGGTGAAGTCCATCTCCAACCAGGTGTGGAAGTTCCAGCGGTATCAGCTGATCATGACCTTCCACGACCGTCCCATCCTGCCTCCCCCCCTCATCGTCTTCCCCCACATCTACATCGTCCTGAAGAGGCTGTGCTGCCGCTGCAGACGAAGGCCTGAGGGAGATCGCGACGACCGGGAGAGACGCCTCCGTAAGATCAGCTTCACTCTGAAGTCCCTCTGACAGCAGAACAAAGATTCAGTAGATGAAACGCCATTTGTTTCCTCTGAGATTAAATAATGTTTGTGTCCTCAGAGCTGGTGCTGAGTGCAGATGAACTGAAGAGTCTGCATGAGTTTGAGGAGCAGTGTGTGGAGGAATACTTCAGAGAGAAAGACGACGAGAAACAGTCGTCCAACAACGAGAGAATCAGAGTCACTTCTGAGAGGTCAGGAGGACAGATGTGTTGTCTTTATAAAGTCATATTTGTCTTTATAGTACTTGCAAATGCAGATTAATAGAACGATGTTCCCAACAACGTGCAGTGATCTACACTCCTGGTATTGACATGTCAGGACTCTGCTTGTTCTGAGACAGTGAAGATAGACAGAGGGACATTAGACAGGATTATAATAAAACACGACATCTACAAAATACCACTGAGCAAACTTTCATTTTTTCCATTTTCTGTTTTTTACATGTCACTTCCCATTTTAAAATCATCCTGGCATGATGTCCAGTCGTCCATTCTGTTTCATCATGGTCTCAACATCCGTGTTAATACATTTATAAATATCAGCTTTACCATTGTCTCCCAACAACTTTAAAGATGTTTAACTCTTTCTGCATTAACGGCTCAGATTATTGTTAGCTTATCTTAGCTTTATAAAATTAGAGACTAAACACCATGTACAGTATTTTATAAGGTATATAATAAATGAGAAAAACGCACCATAATAAAACTACTTTAAGTGGACATAATATTATACAATGGGTAAGGTGGAATACTGTTATAATTATTATAATTAATACACAATTATAATTAATACACTAATATTAGCCCCAATCAAACCTTAACAAGACAAGAAAACGGGTCTATTTGTAAATCAGTTCAATCTCAAAAAGCTCAATAACCAAATAAAGTGTAACCTATAAATATATTGCTAGTTTATTAACAGTTAAATAACATTAAACCTTTTATTTAATGTTATAATATTGTGCTAACACACTGATTCAGTTCCTCCTCCAGGTGGACAGAGCCTCTGCAGATGACAGATTTAGCCAGAGACAGGAAGCCTTGTGAGAATGTGCTCCCCTGTTCTGTTTTACTAAAACTACTTTTAAATGTCATTGTCAATAAAGGTGCTAGCAATGTAGAACCCTATTAAAGTTCAGTAGCATAGATTCATGGTTACCAACATCCCTGCTTTCCTGCTCTCTCCTCTGTGTTTCCTTCTGTTCAGGGTGGAGAACATGTTCATGCGTCTGGAGGAGGTGAATGAGAGAGAGCACTCGATGAAGGCGTCCCTGCAGACAGTGGACCTCCGTCTGGCTCAGCTGGAGGAGTTCTCCGGCCGAATGATGAACGCTCTGGAGAAGCTGGCGGGCGTCGACCGGGCCGAGCTCGTCCGCACTCAATCCAGAGGATCGTCCATCTGCGAACCGGCCGCTTTGCTGCGACAATGCAGCATCAACAGCGGAGACGGATACAGTCTGTACCGATACCAGCTGGAGCACGATGACAGGATCACTGTGTCCGGAGACATGGACGGAAATGACAGGAGGGTCCAACTGAGTCCAGAGAGACAAGGAAGGACCACGGAGCAAGGACCCACAACAGGTAGAACGAGACACATTACAACAAGGGATCAGGTGACTTCACATGACGATTATGTAACATTAGTTATTATAATAACAAAAGTTACTGCCTAGTTTTTACTTTCCAAAATTCAGGTTATCGTTATATATAGAATTACATTTCTTAATTTCTCTGTTTTTAGAAAACAGATTATTGTGGTTTGACTGTTCTGTATCCAATGTTGTAATGAGGCTAAGCCTGAACTCTGTAACATTCATCTGACTATTTAAACCACTGTAACGCCCTTCTGACCACTGTAATGTCCTTTCTGCTGCAGTAATGGCCTCTGACTACTGTAACATCCTTCCAACTATTGTAACTCCCTTCTGACTATTGTAACGTCCTGTAACATCCTTCTGACCACTGTAATGCCTGGCAGATGCAGGTTAATCTTTCCTGACTTTGACTGAAAATACATGACTGTGTAGGAACAAAGCTGAGTTGTTTTGCTTCCTTCCATCAGGTGATGTGAAGGAGTTCGGGTTGACTCTGGAGGTGAGGGGACTGAAGGGCAGGACTCAGTCTCAGTCCAACGTCGACATCCTGATCTCCCCCTGCGACCCCGACCACAGACCGCCCCATACCTGTCCTGCTTCACCTCAGTCAGACGAGACAGAAGCTAGCAAGGAGAGACCACCAGAGAAAACCCGACTAGAAGCAGCAGCGTCCTTCCCTCTGGAGAGGTCAAAGGTCACACAGTATTTATCTTCTCCGACACTCAGTGGATCCCTCTCCTCCAACAGGAAGTCCATCAGCAGCATCGTCTACAGCCCTGACCATCAGGACCAGGGAGAGGCCACCAGTTTGAACCCCCCTGGCTCACAGCAGGCCTCCACATCTTCCAGCATGCCTCACTGGGGAGTCCACCCATCCCCCAGAGTGACAGTGGAGAAGAATGGAGGTGACGAATCCAAACAGGAAGGGGAGGTCAGAACGTCCCGGCCATCCAAAGAGATGCAGGGGTGTGAGATGGTGGCCAGTAATCATGGTAATGGAGGGGAGGAGGGGCCGTCGGAGGAGCTCCTGCTGGGGGAGGACAGGATGTACCCAACGCTGCGGTCCAAGAGTATGAACACCAACCCGAGGAAGACCAGGACGAAGAGGAAGGAGAGCGAGGAGATGCCTCGCTCAACTGGCAGTGTCAGAGACCTGGTGTCAGCATTCAGGGGCGGGGCGGGGGGGCCCCGATCCAGCTCCAGGTCCAGAGACTACTGATCCTGAAGGACTGAGGGCTCCTGGGGGGTCAGCATAATGAGAAGCAACTGAAAGGGAATTGATCGTGGAGGATTTCAGATTCTTTATGTCAGTAAAAGTGTCAGAAGAAGAATGGAAAGTAAAAGTAGGGATTATTTTCATTATTGATTAAAGGGCTCATGTTTGCTTCTCTTATAATGATAGAAACTTGTAACTTCTGGGGGTAGCACCGGCCAAAACCACCACAAAGACACTCAACTTGACTTTAGTTTGAGGTCCTGCTCCTTTGTAGGAGGGCTGAGGGGCTTTTACACGTCTGTTTCCATGACTGTAGGATATCAGTTACAAATATCAGCCTTTTATTGATTTTATAACAGAATATTTTAAGTTTAAGTTTATTTGACATGCATCTATTACACCGAATAAACAATGTAAAACAATAATGTACAGTTAAAGATAAAACACATTATGTATAAAAAGCTTGATGTGAATGTATCAGCTGATGTTTTATATTTTCAGCATAAATGTAGATTCTAACTCTCCTTCTGTCCCTGATTCTGAACTTTAGGTAAAACTGATTAAACACAGATTGAACTGTGAACAGCTGTTCATTCTGAGTATATTTAATGAAAAAACAGAGATTAAAGGGACTGAAATATACCTCAGAATTGTTTCTTCTGAAAATAAAAACAGAACCATGACAGATCTGTTTGTGTGTCTGGGTTCTTCCCCTGAACACGTTTCCTCCACTGGTTTCTTTTCCTCTTGCCCTGCGTGTGAAGAAAATGTTAATGTCTCTGCAGATTTAGGCCCCGTTTCCACGATGGGAAAACGCAGATATTTCTCTGCGTTTTGCCCTCTCATTTACACGAAAACGCCGTTTTTATCACAGAAAACGATTATTTCTAAAAACTCCGGGCAAAGTGGAGATTTCTGAAAACGCCGGTTATGTGTTGCCGTGTAAACTGGGAGGTTTTAGGTTCTCAAACGTCATTATGCGCCAGAAAATGCTTAACGTCATGTGAGCGCCCTAAGTTTCCAGTTTGTTTGGCTAACGTTACTGATGCTGGATGCTGTTAAGGTAGTTCTCATTTTTACTTTTGTGCAAACCCTTTTGGCCTGTTTGCATTTGAAAGTACAACTACAGGACTATACTGAGGAGCAGAGGCGAAGGAGTGCACGGAGGTCAGCATTTTTACTTCAGCTTTCCCTTCCAAGACGTAGATATGTTGCGTGGCAACGTCACCACCGCCGGTTTTGGATCCGACCTGAGCGAACCGCAGTCTGATTGGCTTGCATGGCTTTATCCTTCTCCCTACACTGCCGCCCAGAGGTGTGGCGGCGTATTTATGCGGGTTGATGTAAACGACAACTTTTTTGAAAACGATGTTGTGTGCACGATGTTATTATTGAAAACGGAGGGGGGGAAATATCCGTTTCTCTAAATACCCGGCTATGTGTAAACGTGGCCTTAAGTGAACTATCAAAAAATATCTGATAACCCACAGCCCCACCTGTGTTCATAAATCACACCTCCAAATTAACAAATGTGCCTGATAGAGCCACGGATGTGAAAGTGGATTGTTTTCACCTGATAATTCCACTGTTTTCCAGGTCCGGGTGGTGCGTCTATATATATATATATATATAATATACACTGCTCAAAAAAATAAAGTGAACACTTAAGCAACACAATGTAACTCCAAGTCAATCCCACTTCTTTGAAATCAAACTGTTCACTTAGGAAGCAACACTGACTACGTTTACATGCAGCCAATAACCCGTTCAAAACCGGGATATTAGCAATAACCCGGTCGCGCACGGCCATGTAAACACCGCCAAAAACCCGGATATGCTCATAACCCGGTTTTTAAAAACCCGGTTATTACCCCTGGGGTACCCCTTTTCTAACCCGAATATTTCGTCATGTAAACGCGTGTCGGCATATCCCCATCAAAAGGAACATTGATTTGTGTTCTGCGCATGCTCTATTCGCAAGGAATCTTGGTCTTTTGAGTATAGGAACTTCTTGTATGCACCAAACCCGCGTGCAGGATACCAGAAGTGAACGAGGTAAACATGGCGAGACGCAACACAGCACCGTACTTCTGGAGCGAGGAGGAAACCAATTTTTTAATTCATGTTGTCAAAAACATGAATATAATGTCTTTTGTTGACGGCAGAAAGTACAGAGATGCTGACATTTACATTTAGAATCGGAAATTGCGTCCTAAGGTTGTCCGTGCGTCCAAACGTTAACCGTGCGTCGCCGTTTACATCGGGGTATTGCCAATTGATTACAAATTCCATGTATACAGGAGAAACTCTCTCTGCTCACGCATGTAAACGGGTTATCCCGAATGTTTCAGAAACTCGAATCGTGACCTTAACCCGACCATAACCCGAATATTGACAGCATGTAAACGTAGTCACTGATTGACAATCAATTTCACCTGCTGTTGTGCAAATGGAAAAGACAGCAGGTGGAAATTATAGGCAATTAGCAAGACCCCCCAATAAGGGAGTGGTTCTGCAGGTGGTGACCACAGACCACTTCTCAGTTCCTCTGCTTCCTGGCTGATGTTTTGGTCACTTCTGAATGCTGGCGGTGCTTCACTCTAGTGGTAACATGAGATGGAGTCTGCAACCCATACAAGTGGCTCAGGTAGTGCAGCTCATCCAGGGTGGCACATTAATGCGAGCTGTGGAAAGAAGGTTTGCTGTGTCTGTCAGCGTAGTTTCCAGAGCTCAGAGGCACCGCCAGGAGACAGGCCAGTACATCAGGAGACGTGGAGGAGGCCATAGGAGGGCAACAACCCAGCAGCAGGACCGCTATCACCGCCTTTGTGCAAGGAGGAGCAGGAGGAGCACTGCCCTGCAAAATGACCTCCAGCAGGCCACAAATGTGCATGTGTCTGCTCAGACTGTCAGAAACAGACTCCATGAGGGAGGTATGAGAGCCTGACGTCCACAGGTGGGGGTTGTACTTATAATAATAATAATAGTAATAATAATAATCTTTATTTATAGAGCACTTTTAAAACCGACGTTACAAAGTGCTTTACATAAAGCAGTCATGAATACATATATAGTCATAAAAACATATATAAAAACAATACAAGTAACAAAATCACTTCAAAATATGAAATAAAATCAGATAAAATCAGATAAAATCAGCGAATGCTCTACGATACAAGTATGTTTTAACAAGGGATTTAAAAGAGTTTACTGATTCAGCCGACCTAATTTCTTCGGGTAGATTGTTCCAGAGCCTCGGTGCCTTAACTGCAAAGGCTCTGTCCCCCCTCAGTTTCAGCCGGGTCTCTGGGACCACTAAGAGCCCCTTACTTGAGGATCTCAAGTTATGAGCTGGTGTATAAGGTACTAATAGGTCAGCAATATAGCAAGGGGCGAGACCATGTAAAGCCTTAAATGTAATCAGTAAAATCTTA
This sequence comes from Lepomis macrochirus, assembly GCA_024633595.2. Taxonomy (NCBI): domain Eukaryota; kingdom Metazoa; phylum Chordata; class Actinopteri; order Centrarchiformes; family Centrarchidae; genus Lepomis; species Lepomis macrochirus. The sequence continues at coordinate 39,013,795 of JALXJV020000006.1, forward strand.
AAATCAATTCTAAAACATACTGGGAGCCAGTGTAATGAGGCCAAAACAGGAGTGATATGATCACGTTTCTTGGTTCTAGTTAAAAGCCTGGAAGCTGAATTCTGGACATACTGTAGCCACAATAGATTTCCGATTTAGGCAGGAAAAGAGACTGTTGCAATAGTCCAAACGTGAAGAAATAAAAGCGTGTAGAATGGTCTCAGTATCTTTAAAAGTTAAAAAAGGTCGGATTTTAGAAATGTTTCTAAGATGATAGAAACATGATTGCACCAGCTTTGTGGTGTGCTGCTCAAAACACAAATCACTGTCAAACCAGACACCAAGATTCTTTGCCACTGACTTAATTTGATCTGATAAACCAAGGCAATCTATGAACGGCACAATATGTTTTGTTAGATGCTTGGGGCCAGTGATGAGGATCTCTGTTTTATTGGAGTTTAATTGAAGGAAATTATTGGACATCCAGCTTTTTAACTCACTAAGGCAGTCCTTCAATGAAGTTAACGTTTCAGGGTCAATGTCTTTAATAGGCAGGTGCAATAGTGTATCATCTGCATAAAAATGGAAAGAGATACCATGTCTTTGAATAATGTGCCCTAAAGGAAGCATATACAATGAAAATAAAATTGGTCCCAAGACTGACCCCTGTGGCACCGTATACTTAACAGTAGTGTATGAGGACGTACACAATTCAAAGACACACAGAAACTCCTTTCTGACAAGTAAGAGATAAACCAATCTAAAACAGTGCCAGAAATCCCCACCCAGCGCCTCATTCTTTCCAAGAGGATACTGTGGTCAACTGTGTCAAACGCAGCACTAAGATCTAAAAGAATCAGCACAGAGCACATTCCACTATCTGCCGCCATCAAAAGATCATTGGTAACTTCGAGCAATGTTGTTTCAGTGCTATGGTATTTCCTGAAGCCTGATTGAAACTTCTCAAAGATGTTATTTGTTTCTAATACATGTAGAAGTTGCTTGGCCACAATTTTTTCTAAAATTTTAGCAATAAAGGGCAACTTTGAGAATGGTCCATAATTTTCGGGGAGGGAGATGTCCAGTCCAGGTTTTTTTAACAATGGGTTAACACACGCAGTTTTAAAATAATCTGGGACACGGCTGCTGGACAAGGAACTATTCAAAACTGAGAGCAAACAAGGCCCTACAGAATCCCTGACTCTTAATAAAAACTTTGTCGGTATCACATCAAGAGGACTGGAAGATATTCTCATATGTGATACTGTTTCTACCAGTTCCGTAAATGTAATTGGATAAAATTTATTAAAACTATCATGCTGTGAATGAGGAAAGTCTGAGGAAGTGGCACTAGGTGTGATAGAAGCTCGAATTAACTCCACCTTTTCAATAAAATACGATAAAAACACCTCACAGTCAGCATTACTTTCAGAAGGGTCACGAGGTGGGGCCGGATTTAACAGCAGATCAACAGTCCTAAATAAAAACCTTGGGTTATGGTAATGTGAAGAGATAAGTTCTGAAAGATATTTTGTTCTAGCCTCCTTAACCATGCTATTATACTGTGCCAGCAGCTCCTTCATGCTTACGTAGTGTACTTGGAGTCCAGATTTCTTCCACCTGCGTTCTGCTTTCCTATATTCCCTTTTTAAGCTGCGGGTACTGTTATTGAGCCAAGGCTGTTTTTTTCTCTAGCCTTAGACTTAACTTTAAGGGGTGCTATAGTATTTAATAAGGACAAGCAGATCGCATTGAAGTTATCCAGCAGGTTACTGGTATTAGAATACTCAGACCAGTTAAGGCTTTGAATGTCAAAACGTGAGCAAAATTGTGCCACACTCTGGTCATTTAGGATGCGAGAACACATGGCATGGCTATTTCACAGGCATCTCTTATTCCAGTAATTACAACGCACAGGTATGGTAACCGAAATGTGGAAAGGACACACAGGAAGAATAATAACATTAATCTCATACAGATTCAAGCAAATGAACCAACTGTAGTTACCAGTAGTAATGTACTTAAAATGGCGCTTTTTAATGTGAGATCTCTCTCTAATAAGACTTTTATTTTAAATGATTTTATTTTATCTGAACATTTAGATTTTATGTTTTTAACTGAAACGTGGCTTCAAACGAATGATCGTAGCCAAACTGTTGAACTGTGTCCCCCAAATAATGACTGTTTTAACCCTTGTGCCCTCCTCAAAATTTGTATATTCCGGACATCTTCGTGGCAAAAGTGTACATGCACAAATAAACTGCTATAAAGTGACTATACATCAATATTTTTTTCTGCTTTTTTTTCCATAAATCACTTAAACATCTTCTCCCCTGCTCAAAACTACTAAACATTTAAACATTTTCAGGATTTTAACCCTTTAAATGCCAGTTTATTTATTTGAATGATTTCATTATTTATTGCAAAAAAACACAAAAAAATAATTATTTTCCATGAAATAAACAGCAGGGGCCTGGGGCTTTGGTGACAATTAGAGTCTTGGATATGTCAAAGATTTGCAACAAAATTGATTTGATTGCATTAGTATTTTTTATATAGTGTCAGATTTAAAATTTTGCACCCTCCGGACAGCTTCGTGGCTTAAACTGTACATGCACAAAAACTGCTATGAAGTGACTATACATCAATATTTTTTTTTGCTTTTTTTTTCATAAATTACTTAAACAACTTCTCCCCTGCTCAAAAATATCAAACATTTAATAATTTGCATGATTTAACCCTTTCAATGCCAGTGTAATTCTTTGAATTATTAATTATTTAATTCAAAAACACACTAACAGTGAATTATTTTCCATAAAATAAACAGCAGGGGGGGTGGGTCTTTGGTGGTAATTAGAGTCTTGGATATGTCAAAGATTTGCAACAAAAATGATTAGATTGCATTAGTATTTTTTATGTAGTGTCAAATACTCCCTCTGGACACCTTCGTGGCAAAAGTGTACATGCACAATCAAACTGCTATTAAATCAATATACATCAATATTTTTTTCTGCTTTTTTTTCCATAAATCACTTAAACAACTTCTCTCCTGCTCAAAAATACCAAACATTTAAAAATTTTCAGGATTTTAACCCTTTCAATGCCAGTTTAGTCATTTGTATTAAATTATTTATTACAAAGAAACACTAAAAGTGAATTATTTTCCATAAAATAAACAGCAGGGGGGGGTGGGTCTTTGGTGGTGATTAGAGTCTTGGATATGTCAAAGATTTGCAACAAAATTGATTTGATTGCATTAGTATTTTTTATGTAGTGTCAAATTCCCCCTCTGGACACCTTCGTGGCAAAAATATACATGCACATAAAACCTGCTATAAAATTTTCATACATTAATATTTTTTTCTGCTTTTTTTTCATAAATCTCTTAAAAAACTTATTCTCTGCCTAAAAATACCAAGTATTCAAAAATGTTTAGGATTTTAACCCTTTAAATGCCAGCTGAATTATTTGAGGCATTTGCAAAATACTCCCACTACTACTACTCACTGCCATTACATTATAAAATAATGCATTCTGTAATAAAAGCATTTCATTTAGAAGAAAAGTAGTTATATTTGACATTTTTACTGTATTCTATAAGATTCAGTCTTTTCCCATTGTAGGCCGATGGTTGAAATTATTGTATTTTTGCCAGACATCTTATGGAGTTATGTGACCACCAGGGGGCCCCATTTTGTTAGTGTGAGCGCGTGCATGTACGCGCATGCACAGGAGCGCGCACGTATGTGCACGCGCATGCACACGCGTGCGCGTGCGTGCATGCGTGCTGCGTGTATGCTGCGTGCGCGATACACGCGTGTGTAAAGACAAACTACGGCGACGGGGAGTCTGACATGAAATGCTCACTGGAGTCCTCTCTGCGTGTCTCTGAACCGTCTTCTGAAAGTGGCGATCCACCCTAATCAGGACTACTAATCAGGACTACACAGTCAGACTGAGCCTTCAATGTCAGACTTCCACTCAAGGTCATTGAGCAGGGAAGGAGAAAGAAAGTCGCAACGAGAAGGAGCAAAAATGAAAGGCATTTCAGTGCCAGAGGTTTCAGAAATAGCCATGCAGCTAGTATCTGCCAGTGAGCAGCAGGACTCATCTGAAGAAGACACAAACCTTGAGTGGAAGTCTGACATTGAAGGCTCAGTCTGACTTGCGCTGTGTGTGTGCAGGATCGCCACTTTCAGAAGACGGTTCAGAGGCACGCAGAGAGGACTCCAGTGAGTATTTCATGTCAGACTCCCCGTCGCAATTTGTGTATTTACACATCGCAGCGTGCTAGCGCACACACGCACATGTGCATGCACATACGTGCGCGCGTGTATACGCGCGTGCACGTACATGCACACGCTCACACAAACACAAAAAATAGGGCCCCCTGGTGGTCACATAACTCCATCATATGTCTCGCAAAAATACAATAACTTCAACCATTTGCCTACAATGGGAAAAGGTTGAATCTGGTAGAATACATCAAAAATGTCAAATATAACTACTTTTCTTCTAAATGAAATGCTTTTATTACAGAATGCATGATTTTATAATGTAATGGCAGTGAGATCAAAAAGGTTGGTTTGAATGGAAGTCTATTTGTCCAGTGGGAGTATTTTGCAAATGCCTCAAGTAATTCAACTGGCATTGAAAGGGTTAAATTCATGCAAATTATTAAATGTTTGGTATTTTTGAGCAGGAGAGAAGTTGTTTAAGTGATTTATGGAAAAAAAAGCAGAAAAAAATATTGATGTATATTGATTTAATAGCAGTTTGATTGTGCATGTACACTTTTGCCACGAAGGTGTCCAGAGGGAGTATTTGACACTACATAAAAAATACTAATGCAATCTAATCATTTTTGTTGCAAATCTTTGACATATCCAAGACTCTAATTACCACCAAAGACCCACCCCCCCTGCTGTTTATTTTATGGAAAATAATTCACTGTTAGTGTTTTTGAATTAAATAATTAATAATTCAAAGAATTACACTGGCATTGAAAGGGTTAAATCATGCAAATTATTAAATGTTTGATATTTTTGAGCAGGGGAGAAGTTGTTTAAGTAATTTATGAAAAAAAAAGCAAAAAAAAATATTGATGTATAGTCACTTCATAGCAGTTTTGTGCATGTACAGTTTAAGCCACTGAAGCTGTCCTGAGGGTGCAAAATTTTAAATCTGACACTATATAAAAAATACTAATGCAATCAAATCAATTTTGTTGCAAATCTTTGACATATCCAAGACTCTAATTGTCACCAAAGCCCCAGGCCCCTGCTGTTTATTTCATGGAAAATAATTATTTTTTTGTGTTTTTTTGCAATAAATAATGAAATCATTCAAATAAATAAACTGGCATTTAAAGGGTTAAAATCCTGAAAATGTTTAAATGTTTAGTAGTTTTGAACAGGGGAGAAGATGTTTAAGTGATTTATGGAAAAAAAAGCAGAAAAAAATATTGATGTATAGTCACTTTATAGCAGTTTATTTGTGCATGTACACTTTTGCCACGAAGATGTCCGGAATATACAAATTTTGAGGAGGGCACAAGGGTTAAAACAGTCATTATTTGGGGGACACAGTTCAACAGTTTGGCTACGATCATTCGTTTGAAGCCACGTTTCAGTTAAAAACATAAAATCTAAATGTTCAGATAAAATAAAATCATTTAAAATAAAAGTCTTATTAGAGAGAGATCTCACATTAAAAAGCGCCATTTTAAGTACATTACTACTGGTAACTACAGTTGGTTCATTTGCTTGAATCTGTATGAGATTAATGTTATTATTCTTCCTGTGTGTCCTTTCCACATTTCGGTTACCATACCTGTGCGTTGTAATTACTGGAATAAGAGATGCCTGTGAAATAGCCATGCCATGTGTTCTCGCATCCTAAATGACCAGAGTGTGGCACAATTTTGCTCACGTTTTGACATTCAAAGCCTTAACTGGTCTGAGTATTCTAATACCAGTAACCTGCTGGATAACTTCAATGCGATCTGCTTGTCCTTATTAAATACTATAGCACCCCTTAAAGTTAAGTCTAAGGCTAGAGAAAAAAACAGCCTTGGCTCAATAACAGTACCCGCGAGCTTAAAAGGGAATATAGGAAAGCAGAACGCAGGTGGAAGAAATCTGGACTCCAAGTACACTACGTAAGCATGAAGGAGCTGCTGGCACAGTATAATAGCATGGTTAAGGAGGCTAGAACAAAATATCTTTCAGAACTTATCTCTTCACATTACCATAACCCAAGGTTTTTATTTAGGACTGTTGATCTGCTGTTAAATCCGGCCCCACCTCGTGACCCTTCTGAAAGTAATGCTGACTGTGAGGTGTTTTTATCGTATTTTATTGAAAAGGTGGAGTTAATTCGAGCTTCTATCACACCTAGTGCCACTTCCTCAGACTTTCCTCATTCACAGCATGATAGTTTTAATAAATTTTATCCAATTACATTTACGGAACTGGTAGAAACAGTATCACATATGAGAATATCTTCCAGTCCTCTTGATGTGATACCGACAAAGTTTTTATTAAGAGTCAGGGATTCTGTAGGGCCTTGTTTGCTCTCAGTTTTGAATAGTTCCTTGTCCAGCAGCCGTGTCCCAGATTATTTTAAAACTGCGTGTGTTAACCCATTGTTAAAAAAACCTGGACTGGACATCTCCCTCCCCGAAAATTATGGACCATTCTCAAAGTTGCCCTTTATTGCTAAAATTTTAGAAAAAATTGTGGCCAAGCAACTTCTACATGTATTAGAAACAAATAACATCTTTGAGAAGTTTCAATCAGGCTTCAGGAAATACCATAGCACTGAAACAACATTGCTCGAAGTTACCAATGATCTTTTGATGGCGGCAGATAGTGGAATGTGCTCTGTGCTGATTCTTTTAGATCTTAGTGCTGCGTTTGACACAGTTGACCACAGTATCCTCTTGGAAAGAATGAGGCGCTGGGTGGGGATTTCTGGCACTGTTTTAGATTGGTTTATCTCTTACTTGTCAGAAAGGAGTTTCTGTGTGTCTTTGAATTGTGTACGTCCTCATACACTACTGTTAAGTATACGGTGCCACAGGGGTCAGTCTTGGGACCAATTTTATTTTCATTGTATATGCTTCCTTTAGGGCACATTATTCAAAGACATGGTATCTCTTTCCATTTTTATGCAGATGATACACTATTGCACCTGCCTATTAAAGACATTGACCCTGAAACGTTAACTTCATTGAAGGACTGCCTTAGTGAGTTAAAAGCTGGATGTCCAATAATTTCCTTCAATTAAACTCCAATAAAACAGAGATCCTCATCACTGGCCCCAAGCATCTAACAAAACATATTGTGCCGTTCATAGATTGCCTTGGTTTATCAGATCAAATTAAGTCAGTGGCAAAGAATCTTGGTGCCTGGTTTGACAGTGATTTGTGTTTTGAGCAGCACACCACAAAGCTGGTGCAATCATGTTTCTATCATCTTAGAAACATTTCTAAAATCCGACCTTTTTTAACTTTTAAAGATACTGAGACCATTCTACACGCTTTTATTTCTTCACGTTTGGACTATTGCAACAGTCTCTTTTCCTGCCTAAATCGGAAATCTATTGTGGCTACAGTATGTCCAGAATTCAGCTTCCAGGCTTTTAACTAGAACCAAGAAACGTGATCATATCACTCCTGTTTTGGCCTCATTACACTGGCTCCCAGTATGTTTTAGAATTGATTTTAAGATTTTACTGATTACATTTAAGGCTTTACATGGTCTCGCCCCTTGCTATATTGCTGACCTATTAGTACCTTATACACCAGCTCATAACTTGAGATCCTCAAGTAAGGGGCTCTTAGTGGTCCCAGAGACCCGGCTGAAACTGAGGGGGGACAGAGCCTTTGCAGTTAAGGCACCGAGGCTCTGGAACAATCTACCCGAAGAAATTAGGTCTGCTGAATCAGTAAACTCTTTTAAATCCCTTGTTAAAACATACTTGTATCGTAGAGCATTCGCTGATTTTATCTGATTTTATCTGATTTTATTTCATATTTTGAAGTGATTTTGTCACTTGTATTGTTTTTATATATGTTTTTATGACTATGTATGTATTCATGACTGCTTTATGTAAAGCACTTTGTAACGGTTTTAAAAGTGCTCTATAAATAAAGATTATTATATTAATTTATATATGTATATATGTATATTTCATCATCAGCCTGCTTCTATAAGTTTGGGGAAAGAACTGAGTCGGTGCAGGTTATTATCAGGTACTTTGTGAAGGCAGTGGTGTAAAAGTACTTCATCCTGGAAGAAGCTGAAAGCTCCCCCAGGGAGAAATCTGGTTTGGTTCACTGAAGCTACTTAAAAAAGAAGTTCAAACTACGATTAACAATGTTGTTAAATTACAACAACTAACTAATTAGTTTTACAAATTTAGATTCAAAACAGTAAAATCTAAATTTTGTTTACAGGTGAGTTGACAGTCCAGCTTCCTGGATTACCTGAGACCTACACCTGTCCTGACGAGCCCACCTGAATGAAACAAATGTAGAGTTTGTCTAAAACAGAAAACATATTTAATTTACCGTTTAGACAGCCTGACCGGTCTTTTTACTCCTCAGAGAAGAATCTGGTTTACAGGACACATGGGCAGAGACAGAGGGCTCGGGGTCAAAGGGGGTCCATTACAGCTGAGGAGCACTAGAAGAAGCCCAAAGCTACCATTCACTACTGGATGATTACATGCAGTTCGCTACTGGATGATTACATGCAGTCACTACTGGATGATTACATGCAGTCGCTACTGGATGATTACATGCAGTTCGCTGCAGTCACTACTGGATGATTACATGCAGTTCGCTACTGGATGATTACATGCAGTCACTACTGGATGATTACATGCAGTCGCTACTGGATGATTACATGCAGTCACTACTGGATGATTACATGCAGTTCGCTGCAGTCACTACTGGATGATTACATGCAGTCACTACTGGATGATTACATGCAGTTCGCTACTGGATGATTACATGCAGTCACTACTGGATGATTACATGCAGTTCGCTACTGGATGATTACATGCAGTCACTACTGGATGATTACATGCAGTTCGCTGCAGTCACTACTGGATGATTACATGCAGTCACTACTGGATGATTACATGCAGTTCGCTACTGGATGATTACATGCAGTCACTACTGGATGATTACATGCAGTCGCTACTGGATGATTACATGCAGTCACTACTGGATGATTACATGCAGTTCGCTGCAGTCACTACTGGATGATTACATGCAGTCACTACTGGATGATTACATGCAGTTCGCTGCAGTCACTACTGGATGATTACATGCAGTCACTACTGGATGATTACATGCAGTCACTACTGGATGATTACATGCAGTCACTACTGGATGATTACATGCAGTTCGCTGCAGTCACTACTGGATGATTACATGCAGTTACTACTGGATGATTACATGCAGTCACTACTGGATGATTACATGCAGTTCACTACTGGATGATTACATGCAGTTCACTACTGGATGATTACATGCAGTCACTACTGGATGATTACATGCAGTTCGCTACTGGATGATTACATGCAGTTACTACTGGATGATTACATGCAGTCACTACTGGATGATTACATGCAGTTCACTACTGGATGATTACATGCAGTCACTACTGGATGATTACATGCAGTCGCTACTGGATGATTACATGCAGTCACTACTGGATGATTACATGCAGTTCGCTACTGGATGATTACATGCAGTCACTACTGGATGATTACATGCAGTCGCTACTGGATGATTACATGCAGTTCGCTGCAGTCACTACTGGATGATTACATGCAGTCACTACTGGATGATTACATGCAGTTCGCTGCAGTCACTACTGGATGATTACATGCAGTCACTACTGGATGATTACATGCAGTTCGCTACTGGATGATTACATGCAGTCACTACTGGATGATTACATGCAGTCGCTACTGGATGATTACATGCAGTCACTACTGGATGATTACATGCAGTTCGCTGCAGTCACTACTGGATGATTACATGCAGTCACTACTGGATGATTACATGCAGTTCGCTGCAGTCACTACTGGATGATTACATGCAGTTCGCTGCAGTCACTACTGGATGATTACATGCAGTCACTACTGGATGATTACATGCAGTCACTACTGGATGATTACATGCAGTTCGCTGCAGTCACTACTGGATGATTACATGCAGTCACTACTGGATGATTACATGCAGTCACTACTGGATGATTACATGCAGTTCGCTGCAGTCACTACTGGATGATTACATGCAGTCACTACTGGATGATTACATGCAGTTCGCTGCAGTCACTACTGGATGATTACATGCAGTTACTACTGGATGATTACATGCAGTCACTACTGGATGATTACATGCAGTTCACTACTGGATGATTACATGCAGTTCACTACTGGATGATTACATGCAGTCACTACTGGATGATTACATGCAGTTCGCTACTGGATGATTACATGCAGTTACTACTGGATGATTACATGCAGTCACTACTGGATGATTACATGCAGTTCACTACTGGATGATTACATGCAGTCACTACTGGATGATTACATGCAGTCGCTACTGGATGATTACATGCAGTCACTACTGGATGATTACATGCAGTTCGCTGCAGTCACTACTGGATGATTACATGCAGTCACTACTGGATGATTACATGCAGTTCGCTACTGGATGATTACATGCAGTCACTACTGGATGATTACATGCAGTCGCTACTGGATGATTACATGCAGTCACTACTGGATGATTACATGCAGTCACTACTGGATGATTACATGCAGTTCGCTGCAGTCACTACTGGATGATTACATGCAGTTCGCTGCAGTCACTACTGGATGATTACATGCAGTTCGCTGCAGTCACTACTGGATGATTACATGCAGTTCGCTGCAGTCACTACTGGATGATTACATGCAGTCACTACTGGATGATTACATGCAGTTCGCTGCAGTCACTACTGGATGATTACATGCAGTCACTACTGGATGATTACATGCAGTCACTACTGGATGATTACATGCAGTCACTACTGGATGATTACATGCAGTTCGCTGCAGTCACTACTGGATGATTACATGCAGTCACTACTGGATGATTACATGCAGTCACTACTGGATGATTACATGCAGTTCGCTGCAGTCACTACTGGATGATTACATGCAGTTACTACTGGATGATTACATGCAGTCACTACTGGATGATTACATGCAGTTCACTACTGGATGATTACATGCAGTTCACTACTGGATGATTACATGCAGTCACTACTGGATGATTACATGCAGTTCGCTACTGGATGATTACATGCAGTTACTACTGGATGATTACATGCAGTCACTACTGGATGATTACATGCAGTTCACTACTGGATGATTACATGCAGTCACTACTGGATGATTACATGCAGTTCACTACTGGATGATTACATGCAGTTCACTACTGGATGATTACATGCAGTCACTACTGGATGATTACATGCAGTTCACTACTGGATGATTACATGCAGTTCACTACTGGATGATTACATGCAGTCACTACTGGATGATTACATGCAGTTCACTACTGGATGATTACATGCAGTCACTACTGGATGATTACATGCAGTTCACTACTGGATGATTACATGCAGTCACTACTGGATGATTACATGCAGTCACTACTGGATGATTACATGCAGTCACTACTGGATGATTACATGCAGTCACTACTGGATGATTACATGCAGTCACTACTGGATGATTACATGCAGTCACTACTGGATGATTACATGCAGTTCGCTACTGGATGATTACATGCAGTCACTACTGGATGATTACATGCAGTTCGCTACTGGATGATTACATGCAGTCACTACTGGATGATTACATGCAGTCACTACTGGATGATTACATGCAGTCACTACTGGATGATTACATGCAGTTCACATGCAGGAGAGCTTCACAAAGTCTCTTTCTGGAAAATTCTTTTCAACCAGTATGAACAAACTTTGGAAATATAACTGAACACATAATCACTAAATCTCACTAAAACATCTTTTCAAACACATTTACAAATGATCAGTGAGGTGAGTCAGAGTCAGATATAGTTTCTGTTGCACTGAAAGGAGACATTAGAAACAAACATTTGAACCTGCAGCAGGGGGCTGATCTGGATCTGATTAGACCAGGATCCGGACACACAGAGCTGCTGCTCAGCTGTTGTATTGTTTACACTGTGGCTGCCATGACAACACGCTGCACCCACACACACACCTGATGATAAATGATATTTCCTACATTTTTCTGTTTTTCATTCCCAAAATGATGACTTGGACCCCTCCTGCCTGCTAACTAAATACAGACCGAGTGGGTTTTTATCTGAGGAACCTCCTTTAGGCCCCGAGTCAGGCCGGGTCCTGGTGGGGGTCCCAAAAACATAAATTTCTGAAGTCTGTCGTTTATAAGCAAAGACGAGCAACGCTGAAAAACTAGTAAGCAGCTTCACAGCCAGCGACCCTGCATCAGGAGAGGCCTGCAGACACTCACTGACTGCAGGAGACCGTCACCCAACACTGCTGGTACTCAATGACTGGCTGACGAGCTGAATGTTATTACTGTTACACCTCTCACACCTCTCACACCTCTCCCCCATTCAAACACCATCTTCAAAGAGTCACATCCAGCACCTGGACAATCAGCACCGGCGCCCCCCAGGGGTGTGTGCTCTCCCCCGTGCTCTTCTCCCTCTGCACCAACGACTGCAGCTCAGGAGACCCATCTGTCAAACTCCTGAAGTTCATCGGCCTCATCGGGACGGTGACGAGTCGGCCTACAGACGGGAGGTTGATCAGCTGGCTCTCTGGTGCGGGCAGAACAACCTGGAGCTTAACACGCTCAAAACTGTGGAGATGACTGTGGGCTCAGGAAGAGCCCCCCCACTCTGCCCCCCATCACCATACTTAACAGCCCTGTGTCTGCTGTGGAATCCTTCAGGTTTCTGGGATCCACTATTTCCCAGGACCTGAAGTGGGAGCCCAACACTGACTCCATCACCAAGAAGGCCCAGCAGAGGATGTACTTCCTGGATCTGCCACCAAAAAGGACAGGAGCAGACTACAACGGACAGTCAGGACTGCAGAAAAGATCATCGTGCCAACCTGCCCTCCATTCAGGACCTCAAGTACACAACCTCTGCACATAATACTTGTTTATTCCTGCATCCTTTGCACTATGATCCATCACACTGTGTACATTGTGTATCATCATCCACCTCTGACATGTTAATAATAATAATAATAATTAATAATAATAATAATAATAATAATAATGGTATGCTTTGCACTCTGCTCATTGCACTGTTGTCTCAATCTGCCTGTTTTATTTATAGTGTGTATCTCCGTGCTCTCTATACTGCAGCCTGTGTTCGATTTTATCACTGTATTGTCGTGTTATTGTATAAGTAAGCACGTCGTGAGCAATGTACAATCCTGAGGAAAATTCCTTGTATGTGTTCACATACCTGGCAATAAAGCTGATTCTGATTCTGATAAAATCTGCAGTAGTTGGTTGGTTTGAATAAAAAGTTAAATAAAAGGGTGACTTCATGTTTTACTGAGCTCTGAATCCATCCTGACATCCGGTCAAGGTGTTTGTGACGGCGTTACAGCGCAACTTTAACCAACAAAAACAGTCCAAAAAGGTCCTGGAAAAGGTCCTGGAAAAGGTCCTGTAATGGAAACAGACCACACGAGAAAAAAGAAACAACAGGAACACGTTTGTTTTTTGCCTTTATTCATTCAATGTCAATCATAAAGAAACCAGTGCAGCTCGAGGCCAGTTTCTGCGTTGAGAGTCAGACAGAAACAAAACTTTTAAATCATTGCAGAGGAAGAACAAAGCTGCAACATAGAAATATAAAAGAATCAAAGAAGAACACATCCTGACCCTCAGGTTCATTCAAGGTGGATCAAAAAGCTGCTGCAGATCAAAGATACACAACTGGAACTGAGCTGAGCTCACGACACCAGTGACACAAGTGACACCACTGACACCACTGACACAAGTGACACCAGTGACACAAGTGAATCCACTGACACAAGTGACGCCACTGATACAAGTGACACCACTGACATCACAGACACCAGTGACACCAGTGACATCATCGTCACCACTGACACCAGTGACACAAGTGACACCACTGACACCAGTGAGACCAGTGACACAAGTGACACCAGTGACATCATCGTCACCACTGACACCAGTGACACAAGTGACACCACTGACACAAGTGACACAAGTGACACCAGTGACACTAGTGAGACCAGTGACACAAGTGACACAAGTGACCCCACTGATACTAGTGAGACCAGTGACACAAGTGACACCACTGACACGTGACACCAGTGACATCACAGACACCACTGATACAAGTGACACCAGTGACATCATCGACACCACTGACACCAGTGAGACCAGTGACATAAGTGACACCACTGACACCACTGGCACAAGTGACACCACTGAAACCACTGACACCACTGACACCAGTGTGACCACTGACACCAGTGACACAAGTGACACCAGTGACACAAGTGACACCAGTGACACTAGTGAGACCAGTGACACAAGTGACACAAGTGACCCCACTGATACTAGTGAGTGTGACCAGTGTGACCACTGACACCAGTGACACAAGTGACACCAGTGACACTAGTGAGACCAGTGACACAAGTGACACAAGTGACACCACTGACACCAGTGACATCATCAACACCACTGACACCAGTGAGACCAGTGACATAAGTGACACCACTGACACCAGTGACACCACTGGCACAAGTGACACCACTGAAACCACTGACACCACTGACACCAGTGTGACCACTGACACCAGTGACACAAGTGACACCAGTGACACTAGTGAGACCAGTGACACAAGTGACACCACTGACACCAGTGACATCATCAACACCACTGACACCAGTGAGACCAGTGACATAAGTGACACAAGTGACACCACTGACACCAGTGACATCATCAACACCACTGACACCAGTGAGACCAGTGACATAAGTGACACCACTGACACCAGTGACACCACTGACACAAGTGACACCACTGAAACCACTGACACCACTGACACCACTGACACCAGTGTGACCAGTGACACAAGTGACACCACTGACACCAGTGACACAAGTGACACCACTGACACCAGTGTGACCAGTGACACAAGCGACCCCACTGAGACCAGTGACACCACTGACACCACCAACACCACTGACACCAGTGACACCAGTGAGACGAATGACACAAGTGACACCAGTGACACCAGACCACACTACTTATTATTATTTGCTGTAGAGGCTCAAATTCCTGCGGGCTGGAAGTGCTTCCAGAGAAATATGAGCCCAGTCGGGCAGCGAGCTCAGTCCAGCTCAGGAGTTCTACTAAATCCTCTTGGACCATGAAGTCCACCATCATGGATCATAATGTAATTTGCATAATGTGGGAAACAGTCACATGACTTGGAGTTTGACTCTGTTAATATGGGATACAGCATCACAGGACTGAGGTACATGTGAGGAAGAAAAACATGGCTTCTATCAACCAAAAATCTTTGCAAAGGGTGGGGCTTAGCAGGAAATTGGCCATAACTCATTAACGGTTTATCCAATCATCATTAATCGTGGACGGTTTCTTAAGTTTGGGAAGAGGCGTGCCAGAGCAGTTTGAGCCGAGCCATCGGGGGCGCCACAAAATACGGATGCTGTGTCTCAACCCGGGTACTTCCTTGAGTATACTAACATGCAGTACATCGCATACACACTGTGTACTTGCTTGCAGGAACAACGCTGAAATGACAGAATTTCAGCGTTGTTCCTGGAGGCCGGGCCGGCTCCTTAGCTTCGGCGGCCGGCGATTGTGGAGCTTCTCAACCTCAAAAGCGTTTGAGCACATTTTGGATTTGCCATCAATTCTCGTAACACTGCCAATATTCAAATCTGCACAGCTGATTTCTCGCCGCAAAACTTCTCATTTAGTTATCAAACCTGTAAAAGCCCTCCTGCTGTCAGCCTCTCTCTCTGCTGCTTTCCGCTTCTCCTGTGTTGTTGGCCCCGCCCCTTTCCGCTATGTTGCTATAATGGCGGTCGTTGAGGAGTGCACCATTAGGGATCCCCACAGTGCACTGCTGTGAACACATATGACCTCAAAATAGTAAGTGTAAGTATGGAAGTGCACGAATTGAGACACAGTACAAGAGTCATGTTGACGTGTGGGCGTGGCCTATACCTCTGAGCCATTCTGACTAAAGTCACGTGATGAAGAGGGACTGATGACTCAAACTGCATCACTTGTGTTTCCAGAGTTTATCATCTGATCTGAGTGCAGCTCTTCGGTCAGCGTGTCCAGTTCTCACACACACACACACACACACACAGGGTCAAAGTTCAGGGTTTGGTCCAGACATAGTACTTCCTGTTAGCTCCCAGCAGGCAGCTCTGCTTCCCGCCTGGTTATTTCTCTGCCTTCAGCTTGGTGTCGTACGTCCCGGCGTTCTTGTACGCACCCACGTAGCCCGTGTTCTCCACCAGCTCCTCCCGGCCCTCCCGACCTTTGCCCTTGCCGCTCTTGTCGAAGCGCTCTTTGTGTGATCCGGTGTAACGGGAGGCGTCGGTCAGACGGTCCACCGCCGCCGTCTTTGCCACTTTCTGATGGACACACAGAACACAGGAAATGAATAAGGTCAGACTGAAGTCACCCGTCACTAACCCCAACAGGCACCTGAGAGCGCTGCCCTCTAAAGGCCGAGGCAGGAACTACAGGAACATAAAGCTTCCCAAAGACTCAGCAGTGAAGACGCTCCTTTAAAACCTTTATTATCTTTAGACAAACAGAGCAGGGACAGAGGTTCGGGGTCGGAGGAGACGAGGCTCTAACATACTCTAATAAATGTTCACATGACTGTGCTGCTCCCTCATCATGGGCACTAGTGATGGCAAGTTCGAATCTTTTGACAGACTCGTTCATTCAAATCTCGTTCATTAAAATTAATCTTTTTTCGTGTCATTTCGTTCACTTGAACTAGGCTGGTTATTGTGGTTCTCAAATACAGAAGGCTGCCTGGCTTGCTTTAAAGTATAATGCACAAATTCACCTCTTGATAACTCTCCATCATCCTCATATAAACCCCCCTGGGCCCACAACCAAATTCAAACCATGTAAAAACCACAGAAATATGTTGTCTATATGCCACTGCTCCACCTAAATCCTTCCATTTTCTTTCCCGAGTAAACAACCAGACCAGCCATATAAAGGCTTAAGTATATAATTACTATCATTATATCTCTAACGTGCTCATTCACACAGCAGCCTAACGTCCCCGTCCATGAGTAACATCTATATAGTAAGTAATAAGCTCGACACACTGTATGAATAAACACACTCTTATTAAAATTCAACCAATTTAATAATAATCTGGATCAAGCCACCAAGTTCTTAAAAGAACTCCAGCACAGAAAGAGGAACAAAGAAATATTAACACATTTTATAAACGCAGCAGTTTGGCAGGTCTGGACTCAGAATGTGTTAAAACTACAGCACAACATCACGGCGCTGTAATAACGTTATGCTTTATTAAATGTCACGTCATTAACAAAATAGCTGTATGATGTCAGTCCAGTGACTGTTACCTGACGGCCGACCTGCCTCTCGTTCTCCGGCGCCGGCAGGAAGTCAGCCTGCAGAACGAACCACAGACTGAGGAGGAGCCATGTGAGCGCTGAACCAGTAGCTCATTCCCGCTCCACAGTAGGAGCTGTCGGCTGCCGTGTGACGAGTGAACGTAAGAGTCCAAGATCCTTCACGCATGCGTGAAAATGAACAAATTACTCAGTGAGACAACACGTTCCTCCTGAGTCACATACAAGATCAGGTCAAATGAACACTAATGGGCACAAAGGACTGGACTGTACTTCAGTCAGACTACCGGGCCGCCGCTCTTCATGTCAGTTAAATCCTACAGTTAGAATTTAAATGCAGCATCCCATTTAGAAAAACGACTGACTGTTGTAGTGTTCCATAGGCGGTAATTCCGTCGGGCGGAAAAGGCGTCGCCAACAGCGACATAGCATGTTTATCTAAACGCACAAAACGAACAGCACGAAAATGACCGTATTTTCTCAGAGGGTCAATTTTACCCGCTGGTTCTGTATAAAGGCCCATTTTAAAAATCTGGCTGTATCTTTTACATCTTTTAACAATAGGGGGCGCTGTGGAACAAAGACTGGGTGACTTGAAGGTAAATTTGAGCCGTTGGCGGTTCTGGTGTAAAACAGCTCTAACCCGTCCTGTCCCAGCTCCGCCTTCAGAACATGATCACAGTGCAGAACTAT
>JALXJV020000006.1:39037213-39167213 GCA_024633595.2 Lepomis macrochirus
GTGAAATCGTCTCAGCGCCCTGCTGCCACCGAGCTGCTTCAACACGCCCACCGTACGAGCAGTGTTGGGCAGCAGCGTCGCTACAAGCAGCACCGTTACTAGTTTGACTACATTTCTCAGTAGCTTGGTGGCAGCGTCGCTGTTTTCTGAATCAAATCAAAGCTCTTTTATTGTCAGAGTAGCGCGGCAGCTTCCACACACGCAAAATTTTTCCAAGCGTTTCTGAAGGATCAGTTAAGTGACGCCACCGCCGCACACGGACCTGTATGTGCAGCCGGCAGAAGCGCTTCTGTGTGATAGTGACATCACGTACCGATATTTTACCGACTGATGTCTGCGACTTTGCTGCAGATGGATTAAAGACGCGCGGCTGAGTTTCCTTTCTATTGTGATATTTGACCACCTCTTCCTCTAGTGAGGAAACTTTGATATGTAGTGGCAGAAACTGCCACTACAGGTGAGACAGTGACAGGTGAGGCAGAGACAGGTGAGACAGAGACAGGTGAGGCCACGACAGGTGAGACAGGGACAGGTGAGGCCACGACAGATGAGACAGGGACAGGTGAGGCAGAGACAGGTGAGGCAGAGACAGGTGAGACAGAGACAGGTGAGGCCACAACAGGTGAGACAGGGACAGGTGAGGCAGAGACAGGTGAGACAGAGACAGGTGAGGCCACGACAGGTGAGACAGGGACAGGTGTGAGGCAGAGACAGGTGAGACAGAGACAGGTGAGGCCACGACAGGTGAGACAGGGACAGGTGTGAGGCAGAGACAGGTGAGACAGAGACAGGTGAGGCCACGACAGGTGAGACAGGGACAGGTGAGGCAGGGACAGGTGAAGCAGGGACAGGTGAGGCCCTATAGCTGAGATTCCCTGCCAGTCAGTCAGAACTGAAGATGTCTCTCAGATGAGGGATGAAACGTCTTCTAGTATCTTCAGCCATGTCCAGCTGCCGTTGATTTGAACCCCATCTGGAATACATCAAAATACAGACCAGTCCTCCTCCCAAAGAGAGTTTGAGTGGGTGATCCTAAGAGATTAATGAGCTGACACGACAAATCTCCAACTTAGAATGAGACCACCCAGTCTTACTAAGCCAGTCTTCATCCTGTTTTGGCAATATTATCAGGAAACACATAAACTTTCCTTCTTATGCAGATGATACTCAATTATACCTATCAATCAAGCCAGAGAAAACCAATCTGTCAGCTGTGTTACGTTCTGCCATGGTGCACACAGGGAAACAGTTTGGACCAGATGCAGACACTCACTAAGAGGAGGTTTAGTTAATGGTTTATTTAAGTTAATGTGAAGACCAAAACAAGCACCACAATCCATTAAACCAACAGGTGAAGTCCAAAAATGACGGATTAATTCAAACTGACTCATGAGAAACAGGAGGAGAAATCCTGAGACACTGAAAGGTACAGCCATGAAGAATGAAGACACACATAGTGAAAGGAGAAGCCCAACACACACACCAGCAGGTGAACATAACAGGTGAGACCGCTCAGACAATCAGTGACACAGAAACAGGAAGTGAAACAAGAACACGACACCAGGGGCAGAACAACTCCAAAGCGAAACAGGAAATACATAAAACAAAGCAGGCTAAACTTCCTGCTGCCTGCAGGATGTAAATATCTGGAAGATCTGGTTAACCCGGTAAACTCAGGTAAAACAGAAGTCCTTGATGTCCAAACTTTGCCGAGACGCATTATCTAAACACGTGGTTACTCTGGACGGCATCGCCCCGACCTCCAGTACCACATTAGATCAAACATTAACATTTGGTCCGGTCCGAAACAGACCCATCCCGAGCAGGAGATGTTCTAACTTACGCTCAGAAAGCACTTCGTCTATAGACTCTCGGGTTCTGTGGTCTCGTCGTTTAGCTCAGACAACATGATTCTTCCTTTGAGCTGTCGTCGTCATGCTTTGCTGTGAATGGTTGAGCTGCTTCAGAGCGATGATGTGATTGGCCGTGTGTTTATTAAACGCCACACCCTCTGATCTGTATTTACCTTCAGCTTTAACCCTTTGTGCTGCTGATCAGCAAGTGGAGACGCCTGCACAGTCCACACCCTCATCCCCCAGACGTTTATGATAAACTGTGACATTAACAGCCATTCTGTTTGAATTTCACCCTCCCCATGGCGTCCTGGCACCATCTCTGCAGGTAATGACAACCCACCTGAGCGAGGTGAGTCCAGAGGAGGCCCTGATCCTCTCCGGTGTCAGCCGGAGGTCTGGGCACCTCAGGGCCCAGCAGCTTTCCATCAGGTGTCACAGCAGGTGTGGATGTGGGCAGACATGCCTGACATTACACTGGGATCAGTTGTCAAAGCAGAACGTGTTGTGTTTGAGGGGCTGGACCGCGTCCCAGATCAGAGGAAGTCAGTTTCCTGGTTCATGTGCCTGACACAGGGGCCCTACAGGGACAGTACTGGGCGAGTGTGTAGAAACATGCTTCAGGTCGAGATTCTCTGTTTAAACCTGGGCCCTGTGTTCATGTGTGGGTGTGGACTGACGAGTAGGTACACAGACTTTTGAATCTGTGCCGTCCACAGAAAGAGCTTCTTTTTGCCATCAGCAGGCTCAGACTGTTACACCTGGTGTCTGACATCATCACGGAAAGGATCCCTACAAGGGAAAAATCACGTGAAAGGCGAGTTGTTGCAGGAAGACGACGGTGGAAACGAGAGGGAGGAGTCTGATGTGTACGCGGAGCAGCTGCTAGTGTCGACGGGCCCAGGGCGACGGACTGAACATTATAAAACGACCTCAGGGGCTGCGTGAGCTGCAGCTCGTCTTCCTGTCAGACGCACGCAACGTTTTCAACAGAAGGCAAAGATCCTTCCAGCTGAGTCGTCCAGTCCATTCTCACGTAAAACCCTAAAGAGGGACCTTTTCTTCACCTGGACATCTTCCACACAGATTAATATTAACTGCAGGCCAGTTTGAATAATTCCAATAAAGATGTTTCTGTTTTCTGTATTTCAGTTAGACTGTGTTACTGTATGGGTGTGTCACTGCGTGTCACTCAACCTGCAAACAAACTGAAATGATCCAAATCTGAAATCCAAACGTTACATGCCTGCGTGAAACCTCCTGAACATTTCTGATGTTCAGATCCATTTACGTGTCTTTCATGAAAAATCACAGTTTTAGATCCTTCTTTGCACTACACGACTACACAAAGTCCAACTCAGACTACCAGCTGCTTCATACATTAGTCCGTTAATCAAAGAATAATTGGCAAATAGAATAAAACAGATAATCGATCAGTAAAGTTTGTTGTGTGAATGAACTGGCTCCAGCTTCTCTGATCTGTTGGCTGTAAATAATCTGAAGTGCGTGTTTAACTGTTTCTATCACTTTGTTTCAGATGAAACTAACCTGAAAATGTACTAAATTATTATTAGATTAAAAATGATGTGTGTGTATATATATATATTTAGAGTGAATTAATCTGTATTATGTAGTTATTATTTATAAACTATTCAAACTAAAAACAATTTTCTGTCTCTTGAGTTTTTACTTTTCAACATTTTCCTAAAATCCAGTTAGTTCTGCAGAGACAGATAAAAAGAGTCCTGCAGTCTTACCTGTCTGTCCTCTGTCCTCGGTCTCTCCTGTCTCAGCAGCGGTTGCAGCGCTCAGTGAGCTCTGCAGCGCTCACGGCTTGTTATCATCTGTTTACCCTGTCACCATGGCGACACCCTGTCCCACATCAGGGGAGGGCAATAAAACAGAGGGAGGGAGGAAAGGAGGAGGGGAGGAGTGCTGGTTCTGCTGCAGGGCGTCCACGCAGGCTCCTGTCAGCTCCTGGAGCTGGAGGTCAGAGGGCAGAGGTCGGACGGGGACCTTTCAAAGACCACATGCTGTATTTTAACAGCAACAAATCATTACAACATTTATTATGTACATATACACACACATAATATATTTGTATCATGTAACCTCCAGTACAGAGTGAGCCGCTCCGTTCTGCATCAGCGAGGCGAGGAACGCTTACAGGGGCGGGGCTTATCTGCTCTGATGTGGTAGTGAATTGTCACCAGGCAGGTTGTATGTTACAAACACAAGTTGAATCTAAGTCTTAAGAGCGTGATGACGCTCTAAAGAAGCAATGAATATGTTGCAGCATCTCCAGCTCCGTCATGTCGTTTCAGTGTTACTGATGCTGCAGGTGAAACCAGCGTGAGACACACGTTTTCAACACTGCACTTTCTAAAAAGCGCAGGGAGGCATCACATGGGCCCCTGTGAACAGGCACTGCACCATTAACTGACTAAATGAACAACAGCTGTTTTGACGGTTTCTAAAGCGTGTTCATGAAACAATCCATGAACGCACCACGCATGCAGATAGTGACATTACAGGGCCCCTGGTACCGAGGCCATGCTTACATGTGGTGACCTGCTCCGGAGAGGGTTCTGGTCCAGATCTGCGCTGTGATAGCACCTCCCACTGACCACGAGCTCTCTTGGAACATCACCAGCTGAGCGGGTTACACTTCCTGTTTGCTGTGCAGAGACAACATCCTCCTACAGAGACTGAAGCTCTGAAGCCTGGGTTTAGGCGGACAGCAGAGCAGCAGAACAAGTCTTTGGATAAACTGCTTCACGTCTGCCATCGATCTCAGAGACTTCAGTCACAGATTATTTATGGAGCTTGTGTAAAGACCAATAATCTGTTTACTAAAATCTGTGAATGAAAAAACATTGTTGAGGATTATCTTTGGCCCCCGCGGCTCTAACTGCCCCCCCCCCCCGGTGCAGCTACAAAGAGCGGGGCCCGTCTGACGGGTTCACCTGGAGAACACAGGCGCTCTCTGAGTTTAAATAACATCACATGTAATCTGGAGCTGTCGTCATGACAACAGAAACACAAACAATGACACAGCATGTGTACCAGCGCGCTCAGCTATAACAGACAGGAAGTGCATCTGACAGGAAGTGCTTCACTGTGCTCATGAGGTCTGACAGGAAGACGGATGTGAAACTCCAGATTAAAGGCAGACGGATCAGATGTGAGGGGAGAAGCTCAGAAACCTGAGACCCTCCAACAGCTGGAGGGGACGCAGCAGGATGTGAGCTCATGTCAGCAGGAAGCAGCGGTGGGAGGACTCGAGTATGACATCATGTCTCCAGGGACCAGGAGTCACATGACCATTAGAAGCACCAAATAAACACACTGATCTTCATCCCTTCACTTTCTGAACCGATGATTATTCACGTTTCAGTTCGGCCGGTCTGTTTCTTCTTCCTGCTGCACTTCCTCTGTTCAGTCAAAGTTCTGCATTGAAAACCCTGTTTTAGTTTCCGGTGCAGCGTGTTAGTGCTGACAGGTGAAAACAATGACGCAGGTGCTGTTTTGGCACGTTTGGCTTCCTGATTGGCTCTTAACAGTCAGTCAAAGCAGAAACACGATGCTGCTGACAGAGTTTTAGGTTTGGTGTTTTCATTAAAATATTCTGTACTGTGTAAATAACATTTCTACTCTTGTACTGTGCACGTCTCCGTATTTACTTATTTGTGTCGACTTCAAGTCTGTTTCCACCTCCACCTTACGGTCGGTCCGTGAGGACAAATCTCTGCTGCTCTTCACCATCGTTGTTCTTTGTTCGTCTCAAGCAGAACTTTCTTCTTTAGCCAAATCTCCTGCAGCTGCAGAGAAGACAATCTGCTTCCTGGAGCCGTCCGTTCTTTTCCCTGTACCAGATTTGTTTCTGGAGAGCCAAAGAGAGAAATTGGGACAGGTTCTGTTCTGTTCCTCAATAGCATGTGAACCAATCAGAACAACAGAAACTCCAGCGTCCCTCTCAGCAGCTTCACATTTAGCACCTACTGCAACTGCAGCGTTCTCCGTTCTGACAGCAGCTGCTGTAGAAACGTGTCAGAGGACGGAGGCTCAGCTGGCAGCGCTGAATCAGGTGAAGTGTGAGCTGCCTCCCACTTTACTGTGTGAAGGCGTCACAGTACATGTTTACACACTTGTTGAGCTCCATGGTCTGCCATAGTCACATGACAAAAACCTTTATAAAAGGTCCAGCACGCTCCTGCACCTGGTTTATTTTAGTTACATCAGTGGATAGCAGATCCAACACTGGTGTAAAGGTGTAAGAGTGTGAGCAGGTTTTACTGATTTTGTGGGGACATGAATCAGTCAGTCAGTCTGCGGAGACATGAGTCAGTCAGTCTGTGGGGACATGAATCAGTCAGTCAGTCAGGCTGCAGGGACATGAGTCAGTCAGTCAGGCTGCAGGGACATGAATCAGTCAGTCAGTCTGCAGAGACATGAATCAGTCAGTCAGTCTGCAGGGACATGAGTCAGTCAGTCAGTCTGCGGGGACATGAATCAGTCAGTCAGTCTGCGGGGACATGAATCAGTCAGTCAGTCTGCAGAGACATGAATCAGTCAGTCAGTCTGCAGGGACATGAGTCAGTCAGTCAGTCTGCGGGGACATGAATCAGTCAGTCAGTCTGCGGAGACATGAATCAGTCAGTCAGTCTGCGGAGACATGAATCAGTCAGTCTGTGGGGACATGAGTCAGTCAGTCAGTCAGTCAGTCAGTCAGTCTGCGGGGACATGAGTCAGTCAGTCAGTCTGCGGGGACATGAGTCAGTCAGTCAGTCTGTGGGGACATGAGTCAGTCAGTCAGTCAGTCAGTCAGTCAGTCAGTCTGCGGGGACATGAGTCAGTCAGTCAGTCTGCGGGGACATGAGTCAGTCAGTCAGTCTGTGGGGACATGAATCAGTCAGTCAGTCTGCAGGGACATGAATCAGTCAGTCAGTCAGTCTGTGGGGACATGAGTCAGTCAGTCAGTCAGGCTGCGGGGACATGAGTCAGTCAGTCAGTCAGTCAGTCAGTCTGCGGGGACATGAGTCAGTCAGTCAGTCAGTCAGTCAGTCTGCGGGGACATGAGTCAGTCAGTCAGTCTGCGGGGACATGAGTCAGTCAGTCAGTCAGTCAGTCTGCGGGGACATGAGTCAGTCAGTCAGTCTGCGGGGACATGAGTCAGTCAGTCAGTCTGCAGGGACATGAGTCAGTCAGTCAGTCAGGCTGCGGGGACTCTCCTTCCTCATGGGTACAACATGAAACAGTTCAGTGTCAGACCTGGTTCAGGGTTTTAGTCTCTCTGTGAGGTCACATACTTCTCGTTGCCGCTCCTTTTTGATTGACGCTGTTATGATGTTGTCGTGGCTCGTTGCCGGGGTAACCTCTCTTTCACATCACGGAGGGATGATGACACACACACACACACACACATTATCAGAGCTACGATCAGGCTGCTGATCTCTGGTCATAAAGCCGATCGATCAGTGAATGAAACTGGTTTGTGTGAAGAACCAATGAGAAGCAGCTGACGATGATGTCATCTGTGTGAGAGAAAGAGATTAATTGACGGGACACTAATGAACTGATGAACTTTCAGGACTCGTCACCACGGGGACGGATCTGGCTTCTTCTCCTCCTGAACTGAAACTGTTCAGCTCACTGACCTATAAGATCTACTCCCAATAAACACCACATGTGGATTCATCCGCCACTGAAAGTAGTCCCCCACAGATGCACTATTTCCTCCTGTTTGTGATTATATATATGTGTGTGTGTATGTGTGTGTGTGCGTGCATATGTATTTAAATATTTATTCAAAGGTGTCCCTGCTGGTTCAACAGGAAGTCTTCATCCTCTTTACTGATTCCCATCAAAGCTTCAGGAAGTTCCTGCGTCCTGAGTAAACGGATGTTTATTCTAACCTCTCTGAGATCTGGGACCATGTGGACCTTTCAGACCGTGTTGAACCCACTGCGAGTCAGCTGACAGAGACGTGCAGCGTGGACACGGTGCAGGTCGTCCTCAACACGTTCCTGTCAGGCTGGAAACAAACACTGGATTAACTGAAGGAAGTGCAAGAACTGCTCAGTTATTGTCATTTATTGATAAACAGGTGAAAAAATCATCAGAGGAAACACGGCGTGTGAAGCAGCTGGACAGACAGCATGTGTAGACACAGGAACATGGAATGAAATCCTCTTCAGCCACATGTTAGCTTAGCTTAGCATAACGACTGGACACTGGGGGAACCAGCTAGCCTGACATGTGACATCTGGACAACTGCTGAAAACAACAAGGTTTCAGGCGAGCGGGCTAACGGGGTCAAACCCTGAGCTGCGGTCTGCAGTGTGGCAGTGAGGGGGCGCCACACAAACAGGCTCGGAGGCTTGTCATTGGCTGAGAGGAAGAATAACTTAACAAAGCTTTTTCAAATATATAACAAGTAAAAAAAACAAAGTAAAATGTTTAAGTCAACAGTTTAAAATTTAAATGATTTTGTTTAATTTATGGGTTTATTCCATTTTTTACTTTATTTCATGTAATTTATTTAACGTCCTTTGGGAGACGTCAGCCGTCTGCACAGGGAGAGGCTCACGTGCACGTTGGGCGTTAGCGTTAGCATTACTGTTGCTGTGTTATGGAACTGAAGCTGGAAAGAAAGTGATGTCGTCTGGCCCTGGGTTACCATGGAGACTTGGTGCAGCTTTATGGTTTCCAGCTTTTATAAATATAAACATCTAAAAGTTGTGCCGACGAAGCTTTGGCGTTCAAAGGAAAAGGTTAGAACCAATAAATAGTCAAAGATAAAAAACAACGTGTGCTCGGGTTAGAGCTCCATCCAGGAGGCTGCACCCGAGCCCAGAGATGCCCGAGACGCCGGTCTGGATCCGGGCTTGGAGCCGGTTTGCCTCCTGCCCAGACTGAGGCCTCCTTCCCGGGGCTCGGGGGCCTCTCCGCTGGCTCGGCTGACGAACGCTGTGGGGGGGTGAGCGGAGGCCATCTCAAACCTCAGCACTGCTGCGCTTTTATTTGCGCGGGAGGAGGAGGCCTTCCTCTTAGTCCTGAGCTGGGGGGAGGGCAGGGGGAAGACCGGGACGGCTCTGTGTGAGGACGAGGGGGCGTCTCCGGCAGCAGAGGACGAAGAGCCCAGTTTGGCCAGCACCACCGGGATTTCCTCCAGAGACTCCGCTGAGTCCGAGTGGTACTCGGCAGGAGGGGCGGCGGCCTGCACGGGGCCCGAGGCGGGTGCCAGGGGGGGCAGGGAGGCCCTCAGAGGGAACACGGGGAAAGGAAGTCGCTGACCCAGGGACACAGCGGGCACAGTGCTGAGATCTGCTGAGGACGACAGAGAATCAGGAGAAAGAACATTAAATGCTTACACATAAATCAAAGCAAACAGAAGCCAAGAAAAAAAGGGTGAGTGGCGTGAACGGTGAGCGCTGAGGGGCTTGAGCGGGAAGCGCCAAAAGCAAAACCTAGCAAATAGTCATTTTTGCCTCGATCTGGCTACAGAAAGGATTAGACTTGTACTCGTGTGACTGGAGACGTTTCAGTTCGGGGCTATTTAGGTTACTTTAAGAGGTATCGAGTAGCGACAACCAGCCCCACAGCCAACAGCCAACACATTCTCATCCACACTCGTCACATATGGAAGCTTGGGTGGTCAGACCTCTTGGCGTCACTCTAACGCTTTGTTTTTGCACATATGGGGCTGCGCAGTCACGTTAGCAACAATACATATGCAAAGTCCGGTTAGACTTTCAAAATACAACTAGTTGTGAAACAACATGTTGCAGCATTTATTTAAAAAAACAACAGCAACTTCCCTTTCATGCTTCGGGGTTCACCCCAGCCATACACTCAGCTTAAATTATCCATGTAGCAAACAAAAGCAAAAAATGCCGTGAGCTGTCATCCTTATATCGCCTTTGGGCTTTCAGAGCATGCAGCGGAGCCTTGACCTGAATTTAAAAAATAAATTGTCACTAAACAATAAAAAATAAATATTTGCAAAATATCTGCATAAATATTTATTTTACCTGGTTAATGGGACTTCTGCTCCTGAATCTCTGCGCACAGCGTCTGCAAATCGGGGCTGTACGAGGTCACTTTCATCTTTACGCAGGCGACTGTAAGCTGTCAGCTCTGAGGCGTGAGCGGTGTTTGGTTTTAATGTAGTTCATGGTGGATTTAATACTTAGGTTTTTTTTTTTTTAGTAATTTATTTTCCCAAGCCACTCGGAGCCGCAGTGTAAGGATGAAAGAGCCGCATGCGGCTCTTTCAAAGCTCCGTCTGTTCCCATCTGTTTCTGCAGACATTAGCAGCAGCTAGCACAGCACAGAACACCCAACACGGGTCCTGAGACTCTTCTGGTCGGTACTGGACCTGGACTGAAGTCGCCACCTTTGTTTCCACTAACCTGCTGACTGTGTTGGCCCCTGGCATGGCAGCCACAGGGTGTGAATGTGACATAAAGACCAAAAGGGGCCCTTGTTCCAGTATCATTATTAGAAGCAGTTAGGCTAGAGGCCACTGAGGGCCTCAGAAGATAGAAGAGGTGCGTACCGGGGGGCGGGGCTGTGCTCGGGCAGCGCTCTCTGGTCACCGCTGCTGGAACTTTACGGACCTTCTTCTTTTTCTGTGAAAGAACAAAAACACAAACCGGATGAGATCGGTCTCACTGAGCACCACTGCAGTGTGTGCGTGTGTTTACCTGTGTGCGTCGGTGCGTGTGCGCTGCTGCTTTCAGCTCTGTAGACACGGTGGGCGGAGCTTCTTCCTCCATGACTGGACTGGACACAGTCCTCACTCTGCCGTTAGCCTGGAACCTGACACACAGATTTCTGTTGTGACTGCATGTGAAGCAGCTCTGATTGAACACTAATCATTATTATCACACTTCACTGATTAACTTGTCTTGTTGTCTTATTGTTTTGTAGTCGTATTGTCTTGTTGTCTGTCTTGTGAGGGCCCGAGTACGAACCGTGCGAGGACCCTATTGAAACTGTTAGAAAGAAAGAAAGAAAGAAAGAAAGAAAGAAAGAAAGAAAGAAAGAAAGAAAGAAAGAAAGAAAGAAAGAAAGAAAGAAAGAAAGAAAGAAAGAAAGAAAGAAAGAAAGAAAGAAAGAAGATTCTTTCTTTTTTCTTTCTTTTTTCTTTCTTTTTTCTGCAAAGTAGCCTCAATTTTCGCGGCCGCAACATGCTCAAAAAGTCACCAAATTTGGCACACACGTCAGGACTGGTGAAAACTTTCGTATTTTGTGGGTTTCGCGGATGGGCGTGGCTAAATGGCTCGCTAACGCCACCTACAAAATTAGAAAAAATTAGCCCCTCGTCCACGTTCAACCTACATGCACGAAATTTGGTGGGGACGTGTATCATATCAAGACGCACAAAAAAGCCTCAAGAACCCATACCCTAAACTCGACAGGAAGTCCTCCATTTTGAATTTGGCGGCCATTGTGGGACAATTTACACACTCCGTAGTTTAACTAACTCCTCCTGGGGATTTAGTCGGATCGACTTCAAATTTCTGCTGTGCCTTCTGAAGGCATTGACGATGTAAAGTTGTGCTATCTGCGCGTTTTCGTCAATGGGCGTGTCCGTGGCGTCACTGATTCGCCATGAAACAAAGTTGTAGAAACTTCGCTGTACCTGCTCAGATCTGCACGAAATTTTACACGTTTGACAAGAGTCCCGCACTGAACACATGTACATGCCGACATTCACTCCCAGTCATAGCGCCACCTGCTGGCAACAGGAAGTGAGGTACAAAAGCTTCATGCAACGTCCGAAGCGTGTAGAAAATGCACAGCCGCACCGTCAGAGCTCCAGAATATGCAACGCGAACGCATCACACCCCGGCGCGATACAGGTGCGAGGGCCCGCCCAACGCTGCTTGCAGCTTTAATTGTCTTGGTGTCTTGGCCTGTTGTCTTATTGTCTTGGTGTCTGTCTTGTTGTCTTATTGTATTATTGACTTGTCTCATTGTCCTGTTGTCTTATTGCCTTGGTGTCTTACTGTTTTGTTGTCTAATTGTCTTGGTGTCTTATTGTTTTGTCCTGTTGTCTTATTGTCTTGGTGTCTTATTGTTTTGTCCTGTTGTCTTATTGTCTTGGTATCTATCTGTCTTGTTGTCTTATTGTATTTTTGACTTGTCTCATGTCCTGTTGTCTTACTGTTTTGTCCTGTTGTCTTATTGTCTTGGTGTCTTATTGTCTTGGTGTCTGTCTTGTTGTCTTATTGTATTTTTGACTTGTCTCATTGTCCTGTTGTCTTATTGTTTTGTCCTGTTGTCTTATTGTCTTGGTGTCTTATTGTTTTGTCCTGTTGTCTTATTGTCTTGGTGTCTATCTGTCTTGTTGTCTTATTGTATTTTTGACTTGTCTCATGTCCTGTTGTCTTACTGTTTTGTCCTGTTGTCTTATTGTCTTGGTGTCTTATTGTTTTGTCCTGTTGTCTTATTGTCTTGGTGTCTATCTGTCTTGTCTTATTGTATTTTTGACTTGTCTCATTGTCCTGTTGTCTTACTGTTTTGTCCTGTTGTCTTATTGTCTTGGTGTCTTATTGTTTTGTCCTGTTGTCTTATTGTCTTGGTGTCTATCTGTCTTGTCTTATTGTATTTTTGACTTGTCTCATTGTCCTGTTGTCTTATTGTTTTGTTATCTTGTCTTTTTGTCTCGTCCCCTTGTAAGTGGTAAAGCTCCATCTGTCAGCAGCAGAGGAGGTTCGTGAGTTATTTATGAAGACCTTCTGTTGGACTGACACACACACACTCCCTCCTCCCTCAGCTCAAACATACACACAATACACACTTTGTTTGCTTCCTGGAAGTCACGGCCAAAGAATTTCACTCTGCACACTCTGTTTTCTGCAAAGAAAACCGTGTCCATGGAGACCTAGGTCCGGCCTCCGTGTTATGAACTGAGTGTAGTCAGCTGTTTACTGAAACAGGACCCGGTCAGCCTCGGCCAATGACAGCAGGCCGTGGGCTGGACCCTGGACCACCACAGAACTGGGTTTAATTCACATTTGATGAGGTGTGTAAACAGGATCAGACCATCTGACTCTGGACTTACTCTGCCTCCCCCCGCACAGCCACAGTGGTAGGTTCCTGCATGTCCAGCTGAGGGTTGGTGTAACCCAGGGTCCCTGAGTAGTTCACGTCCTGAGGGGGGTGAGCAGAGGACAGTTAGTTTGATAAACCCAGTGTGAGCGGTCTCGATCAGACGCAGACAGACATGTTATTAGTTCCACTTAACAGATTTCATTCATATAAAGTGAGTCCCAGTATGCTCCACTGTGAATAACCAGGCTTATGGTGAAACAAGCTGCCGTCAGTCTGGATTTCTTGTCCCGAGCTCGGATGTGGGTCAGTGATCCTGGCCAGTAATAATTAGAGCCCCACTGTTAATGAATCAGGGGTCTAAGGACTGTAAAGCAGCAGTCATGTGATTTGTGACTTTGGGCAGCGTAAGTCAAACTGCCTGACTTCTAGACAGCAGATGAAGCCGCAGCTCCTGTGAACGGACTGTTTCAGTCGTCAGATGAGGAAAAGAAGGCGACTGACGACGCCGAAGCGTCAAACGTCTGCGGTTTCAGAAAGATT
Source organism: Lepomis macrochirus (assembly GCA_024633595.2). Classification (NCBI taxonomy): domain Eukaryota; kingdom Metazoa; phylum Chordata; class Actinopteri; order Centrarchiformes; family Centrarchidae; genus Lepomis; species Lepomis macrochirus. The sequence continues at coordinate 39,050,671 of JALXJV020000006.1, forward strand.
CATTCAGTTTGGAAACGACGTGATCAGCAGGAGAAGAAGACAGGAGATCAGCTGAGAGATGCTCACCACAAAGACATTATCATAGATATGAGAACATTTCCTGCTGTTACCAGGTAAAAATGGGATAACAGTAATCTGGGGCCAGTTGTTCAAAGGTAAGCTGATCGGATTTTGGTTATCGGATTGGATCAAATCTTGAAAATGGGTTGTTCAAAAGGGAAAGAAGGAATCTGAAATCAGATTAGATCAGGGAATCCAATCCTAGTTTTAATCTGGATCAAACCTTCAGTTTGTGTTGTTCAAAACTTGTCAGTGGGATTTGGATAACTTTGGTCCAAAAAAACAGGATTATCCTGATCCCAACAGGGGGTAGGATTTCAAGGTGGATTTCAGGAAGAAAATGTAGTAAAACTTTAAAATTGGTCAAATAATACATTTGTATCATTTAGTGTATATACTTTGATTTATATTTTGCACTTGACTTGTGTAACCGTTGTAACAGTGATAAAGTAGACATAGGCTAACAATTAAGCTATTCAGTATAGTAAAGTAAAAATAAAATAAAAAGTATCTTGTCCTCATGAAATAATCTCCCAAACAGATTTCAATAACAAACAAAAACTAATATATTCATTTTTTGGTCATTCATCACCGTATATTAATTTCAAAGAAACAATCATCAGAGATGAGCCTGTCAAAAAAAAGTCCACAATGTATTTGTTAATGTATGTTTGTTGTTTATTTTGTTGTGGTTCAGATGTGGGTCATAAAATAAATTATGATTAGAAGTGGATGTTTATGTTATTTTTGTGTTTTGTCTCAAAATAAGAAACACTTACAGTGACCCCATGTTGGCTCTTCTACCTGTTCTTTACATAGCTGGTAGCACACATTGTGATATGTTGTCCCATTTAGAGCACTGGTAATCCGGATTTGGTAATCTTGAAAACTGTGTATCTGGATCAGGGTGATCCAGTCCAATGTTGCTTTGAAAAACCGGCATAAAAGTAAGACGGATTACCTGATCCTGGATAGGTAGAAATGGGATTTCCAAATCCGGATCAATTTGATCCAGATTAAATGTTCTGAACAACTGGCCCCTGCTTATTTAATATCACAGCCTACAGTAGCACTCGAACTAAACCACACGACTGAGCTGAATACATGTTTCCTGTCTGCCGACATGTTTTCTATCTGGGCTCTCTGTCTCTGCACGTATTAATTATTTCATTAATATTTTTTTAATTCATCTATATTTATTGCAGCGCTACTGAACAAGGAACACGGCACATTTAACAATAACACACAGTTTCATATGATAAAGTGCTAACCTCAGTGAGGTGTGGCAGTGCTTCGGCTCATGTGCTATAAATGTTACAGGCCACCAGATGTCACCTTTGCCGAGTTTGAATCTTCAACACAATTAGAAAGAAAGACCCAAAACGTCTTAAAGTAGCGATCAGATAGAGCGCAGTTTGTCCAATGAGAGGCATCTGCCCACTTCTAATGCGCCCTGTGCACCTCAGGTTTTAGACGTTCGGTGGTTTTAGAGCAGGAGTCGCCAACCCGTCGATCGCGATCGAGATATCGATCTTTGAGACTTTGCCTGTGGATCTCGCAAATACTATTTAAGAAATTACACAGTCATCTAAATGCCCAAATTAGTTTTGGTTTTGCAAGGGGCCCGTCTCTCTTGAGCCAGCTGTAGTATCTTCACAGTAGCCTGAAACTGAATTGAGCAATGTCAAATTGATTAACTCGATTCAAGCAAAAGCTCTCTAACACTGTTTATTCAAGGCGTTGTTGGTTGAGCTCGGTGCCGCTTACGGAGACCTGATTCTCCACGCTGATGAGATTTGTGGACTTGCTGCCAGAGATAGAGACTTTTCTGTCAACAAGGAATGAGGTTTACAAAGACCTGAATGAGGAGCACAAAGAAGTATCTTCACAGTATCCTGAAACTGAATTGAGCAATGTGTTAAGAGAAATCGTCCTCACAGGTTTCAGATTCCAGACACATATATACCTAAGGGCTAGGTTAGCTAGGTGGCAGCCAGCTAACATGGCTGAGGCTCCGCTAAAGAAGCCGTGAACCCATTATTTTCATCCAGAATGGGAAGAATAAGTCATTTTTACGTTAGTTAAAGACAAGAGTATATATATGTCATGCCGGCAAACACAAGTACTGACTGAAAGAGGAAATCTGGAGCAGCACCACAATGCCAACCACCCGACCTTTAGGAACAGCTATCCACGAGGAGCGCTATCCATGAGGAGCCCTATCCATAAGGAGCGCTATCCATGAGGAGCCCTATCCATGAGGAGCCCTATCCATAAGGAGCGCTATCCATGAGGAGCCCTATCCATGAGGAGCCCTATCCATGAGGAGCGCTATCCATGAGGAGCCCTATCCATGAGGAGCGCTGTCCATGAGGAGCGCTGTCCATGAGGAGCGCTATCCATGAGGAGCCCTATCTGCCGAGGAGCCCTATCTGCCGAGGAGCGCTATCCATGAGGAGCCCTATCCATGAGGAGCCCTATCCATGAGGAGCCCTGTCCATGAGGAGCGCTGTCCATGAGGAGCCCTGTCCATGAGGAGCGCTGTCCATGAGGAGCGCTGTCCATGAGGAGCCCTGTCCATGAGGAGCCCTATCCATGAGGAGCGCTGTTCATGAGGAGTGCTGTCCATGAGGAGTGCTGTCCATGAGGAGCCCTATCTGCCGAGGAGCGCTATCCATGAGGAGCGCTATCCATGAGGAGCCCTATCCATGAGGAGCGCTGTTCATGAGGAGCCCTATCCATGAGGAGCACTGTTCATGAGGAGCGCTGTTCATGAGGAGCGCTGTCCATGAGGAGCGCTGTCCATGAGGAGCCCTATCTGCCGAGGAGCGCTATCCATGAGGAGTGCTATCCATGAGGAGCCCTATCCATGAGGAGCCCTGTCCATGAGGAGCCCTATCCATGAGGAGCGCTGTTCATGAGGAGCGCTGTCCATGAGGAGCCCTATCTGCCGAGGAGCCCTATCCATGAGGAGCCCTGTCCATGAGGAGCCCTATCCATGAGGAGCGCTGTTCATGAGGAGCTCTGTTCATGAGGAGCGCTGTCCATGAGGAGCCCTATCCATGAGGAGCGCTGTTCATGAGGAGCGCTGTCCATGAGGAGCCCTATCTGCCGAGGAGCCCTATCCATGAGGAGCGTTGTCCATGAGGAGCGCTGTTCATGAGGAGCGCTGTTCATGAGGAGCGCTATCCATGAGGAGCCCTATCCATGAGGAGCCCTATCCATGAGGAGCGTTGTCCATGAGGAGCCCTATCCATGAGGAGCCCTATCCATGAGGAGCGCTGTTCATGAGGAGCGCTGTTCATGAGGAGCGCTGTTCATGAGGAGCGCTGTCCATGAGGAGCCCTATCCATGAGGAGCGCTGTTCATGAGGAGTGCTATCCATGAGGAGCCCTATCCATGAGGAGCCCTATCCATGAGGAGCGTTGTCCATGAGGAGCCCTATCCATGAGGAGCCCTATCCATGAGGAGCCCTATCCATGAGGAGCGTTGTCCATGAGGAGCGCTGTTCATGAGGAGCCCTATCCATGAGGAGCCCTATCCATGAGGAGCCCTATCCATGAGGAGCGCTGTCCGGAGCTAAAGTTGGAGTTGCAGCAGTAGCCCAGCAGTCGCTCTTGGCAGGTCGCCACCGTGGCGACATGTCAATTAAAAGGAGGTAGCCCCGCCCTAAAGCCCCCCCTGCTTCCTGGTCTCTGTTCCTCTAAATGGGACCGTAATTTACTAAATGAACATCATGCTGTGTTGAGGAAGACTTGAAACTAGCGACTGAGACCATAAACTCATCAGGAAAGAGTTTACTGAGGGAATAAATCAGCTTAGAAGCAGAAACATTTTCATTCTGCAGCCGGTGGAGTCGCCCCCTGCTGGCTGGCTGAGAGATAGAGATAGAGATAGAGATAGAGAGATACCTTGACAAGGTTGACTGATGGAGCCGCTGTCTCCTTCACTGATCCTGGTTTGGAGTCTCTGCTGTCCTGGCGGTGACGCTGACGCACTATATACTCATAGGTACTGAGTCTGTTCCACACTGCACACAAACACACAGCAATGTTTACACCTTCAGTCTCTCTACCTCCACCTACTGTCTGTGTCAAAGATCGCAAAGCTGTTGTGTAGTTATTTTTTTTTGTGACAATAACATGCTGCACAAACACTTTCCACTGGGAAACTGGAACAACAGTTACAGATATTTAAATGTAAATAACAACTGTTTAAAGATATCTGTGAAAGTCAGCATTAAATGTGATGCTGCAGTTAAGTTTTCAGATGTCAAGTTATGTTGCAGTTATCACTAGACTCATAAAATGGTACAAAGCAATCTGGAATAACATTTATAAAAATTATTATTTGTCTATTTTATACAGAGTTTGTTGACACGAAGTGTGTTTTTATATTGTGTTAGGCTGATGATAAACAGAGCAACTTTTAGAGCAATCGTGCAGGGCAACACTGCCGTCAATGGTAATGAGTAAAGATTACTACCGTATTCCCCTTCCCCCACCACCCCGCCGCCCGCCCCGCTGCTATCCGTTCAAAACATAGTCGGACTTGCCACTAACAAGATTGCCCAGCAACATTGCCCAAAAAGTTGCCCCTTGTATCATCAGCTTAAGTCAATCTTTAACAACCGGTTTCTCAAAATTACATGTTTGCTGTTCACCTTTTCCACGCCCTTAAAGACGGTTTGATCATTTTATACAGTTTCTTACAGCGAGACATTTACAGAGGAGTTTTTAAATCTTTTTAGCATTCTTATTGTTGTGTCATTTTATATGTAAATATGTGAAAGGAAATAAGGCAGGCGGGTTTGTTTTTTCTTACTCAGGTAGAGGTGGAAGCAGAGCAGGTGACAGAGCAGCACAGACGACAGCAGACCGAGAGCGATGGTGACAGCAGCGAGGACCGGAATCACTGCTGCTGCTGACCTGAGGGGAGCCACCGGCAGGAAGACGAACCACACGCCTGTCTCGTTCCTCACTGCGGGAGAGACACACAGGTCAGACACACTCCTGACACACGTCTGTCTCGTTCCTCACTGCGGGAGAGACATAGGTCAGACACGCCTGTTCCGTTCCTCACTGCGGGAGAGACACACAGGTCAGACACACGCCTGACACACGCCTGTCTCGTTCCTCACAGCAGGAGAGAGACACAGGTCAGACACGCCTGTCTCGTTCCTCACTGAGGGAGAGAGACACAGGTCAGACACACGCCTGTCTCATTCCTCACTGCGGGAGAGACACAGGTCAGACACGCCTGTCTCGTTCCTCACTAAAGGAGAGACACACAGGTCAGACACACGCCTGTCTCGTTCCTCAGTGCAGGAGAGACACAGGTCAGACACACGCCCGTCTCGTTCCTCACTGAGGGAGAGAGACAGAGGTCAGACACACGCCTGTCTCGTTCCTCACAGCAGGAGAGAGACACAGGTCAGACACACGCCCGTCTCGTTCCTCACTGAGGGAGAGAGACACAGGTCAGACACGCCTGTCTCGTTCCTCACTGAGGGAGAGAGACACAGGTCAGACACACGCCTGTCTCATTCCTCACTGCGGGAGAGACACAGGTCAGACACGCCTGTCTCGTTCCTCACTAAAGGAGAGACACACAGGTCAGACACACGCCTGTCTCGTTCCTCAGTGCAGGAGAGACACAGGTCAGACACACGCCTGTCTCGTTCCTCAGTGCAGGAGAGAGACAGAGGTCAGACACACGCCTGTCATGTTCCTCACTGAGGGAGAGAGACAGAGGTCAGACACACGCCTGTCTCGTTCCTCACTGAGGGAGAGAGACACAGGTCAGACACACGCCTGTCTCGTTCCTCAGTGCGGGAGAGAGACAGAGGTCAGACACACGCCTGTCTCGTTCCTCAGTGCAGGAGAGACACAGGTCAGACACACGCCTGTCTCGTTCCTCAGTGCAGGAGAGAGACAGAGGTCAGACACACGCCTGTCATGTTCCTCACTGAGGGAGAGAGACACAGGTCAGACAAACGCCTGTCTCGTTCCTCACTGAGGGAGAGAGACACAGGTCAGACACACGCCTGTCTCGTTCCTCAGTGCAGGAGAGACACAGGTCAGACACACGCCTGTCTCGTTCCTCACTGAGGGAGAGAGACACAGGTCAGACACACGCCTGTCTCGTTCCTCACAGCAGGTCAGTTCTTACCCAGGAAGTGTTTGTCAGTGCGGAGTTTGGACGGGTCCAGAAAGAATTCAATGAAGACGTAGGAGGCAACGACTAGAACCAGACAGACCCCCAACAGAGCCGAGATCACACTGTGGAGGAACAACCTGCAGGGTACACAGTTAGCACAATACTACTGATTACACACACAGTACTACTGATGACATGCGGTACTACTTCAACATAGAATCAACATCACATCTGATTTTTACACACGTGTTACTGAGGACATGGGCACAGACAAAGACTGGACCTCCGGGTTCCACCTGGTCCTGATCTAATATCATATTGACGTCCTCCTCACCTTTAATATTAATGTATAATTACTACAATTGAAATGAGACTGAACATGATCTCTCAGTGTCAGTTATCGGTGAGGTTTACGCAGTATTTTTATTATTACAATGAAAATTTGTTGTTGACGACGCCCCCCGGGCCCTGGAGGCCAGAACAACAGGAGGAGAGACAGACTCACTTGTAGTTCCTGCTCCCCACACAGTTGTTGAGCCACCGACAGTGATGGTCGAAGTTGGCAACACACTTATTACAGGCACTGCAGTGTTTGGACTTCGGACCGCTGAAACAGCACAGGACACAAACACAGGGATCGTATGATGAGTTCAGGGACAGTCAGGTTTTAGCACCGTCTGTCACATCCAACTGTTGAAAAGATACACAGACCTGATATATCTTTAATTATCATTAAATAATAATAATAATAATAAACATTTTGGTGAAAATGGCTGGACACACAACTATGGATCTGCCTCAGTTCCTGTCCTCAGAGATCCTGATCTGATCCTGTAACAGACTCATTTAAATCTGAGTAAGTTACAAAAAAAGAAAGCTTTATGGTCTTAACACAAATAAAACTGTAATAAAATAAAAAGTCTGACTTCTTTGCAGCAGCCTGAGGATGTTTTGTGCTCCTCTCCTGGACCGTGGACCGTTCCTCTGACCCAGATCTCTCTGGGCCTCCTGGGAGAACCCAGCCCACTGACCTGGTTTTCTTCATATGCAGCTCAGAGTGCTTCAGAGAGCATGTTCATTATTCACAGTGTGTAGAGGAACTGCTGCATTAAACATGTGACACGTCTACACATTCAGCAGACATCGAAGCTTCCTTAAAGGCTCGCTTCACACTAATGTGTCTCTCCTCCTCCCTCTGCTGCAGGCGGGTCATTCCACGGTGGTTAGCCTTGATGCTAACCTTGGTCACAGGTAAACAGGAACATTAGCTTCTGCTGTTGAGGCACCAAGTGTGAGCTCAGTGGGCTGTAGGAGTGAAGGATTGTGGGGTAAAGTATTATTTATACACAATAACTGGAGTCATGTAGATAAACATGAGCAGTGAGAGCGAGCGTCTGCTCACATTCACCCTTTTGACTTTTTGTAACCTGTAAGGAAGTAATATTTTCCACCGTGCTGGTCACCTTCAGATGGCGTGCATCAAACAACACGCACGGGGCGACGTGTCCGAGCTTTTTGTAGTCCATCTTCAGAACACTGTAGTTTCACCAGGCAGCATAACAAGTAAGAGCGGTCGATTCTCCGAGTCCTCCTGAATTCACCTTCTTTCTTTGACTTCATGACGTTTTATCGAGTAAAAGTGGCGAGGAGAGGACGTATTTTTGACTTTGGTCTCATTCCTCTTCGACATTTTTCCGTCTAAAGTTTCTGCCTCCTGATGGAGCGACAGTTTCACCACATTCACATCCTGAGCAAGGAGACCACGAAGGGCCCCACGTGATCTGTTTCACAATTTAAGCACATTTCGCTCCTCCATGTTTGCAAAGCCTGACCGGACGGAGCTTTTTAGCTTTTTCTAACCGAATATCTGACTCCGCCCACACAGACGTGAAACGTACAGCATGCTCGCACTTCTGAGAGTTTCAGTGATGAGCTCGGACGCCGTCTTGGATACGGCAGCGTGTGTGTGTATAAATAGTGAGGCGCTGCAGCCTGCAGAGACACTCTGTCCCCCACTGAGAGCCCTCCAGCTGGGAGATGAGGTCACCTGCTCAGGTACAACAGCTCTCCTGGATACCTGGATGTTGATCATGAGCTCACCTGTGAGGGTTCAGTAAGTGTGTTACTCACACGTCGACCTGGCAGAGGTAGCAGTGGCAGTTCTCGATGACGTGGGCGTGTTTGGTGCGGTCGAACGCCGGGACCGGACTTCTGTCGCTCTTTGTTCGGACGTTGTAGTCGGCCGGGTCGACGGAGACGGCCATCACATGGACGCACAGGTGGCAGACGAACAGGATGCCCGTACACTGACGCACAGATCAGGACCCACACACAAAGACGTTGCTGTTCCACAAGTTCCTCATTACAGGGACCCTCAAATCCTAAAAAACTACTTCCTGTTTCATGGCCCTGACCTCGCCCTGTAGTGGCCCTGACCCTGCCCCGTAGTGGCCCTGACCTCCCCCCTGTAGTGGCCCCCACGCTGCCCTGTAGTGGCCCTGACCTCCCCCCCGTAGTGGCCCTGACCTCCCCCCCTGTAGTGGCCCTGACCTCCCCCCTGTAGTGGCCCTGACCTCCCCCCTGTAGTGGCCCTCACACTGCCCTGTAGTGGCCCTGACCTCCCCCCCGTAGTGGCCCTGACCTCCCCCCCTGTAGTGGCCCTGACCTCCCCCCTGTAGTGGCCCTGACCTCCCCCCTGTAGTGGCCCTGAACACTGGGTGTAAGGATACGATGTAGCCTGCAGGGATCCAGTGGGAGGGCAGCAGGGGGACGAACACACCGAAGCCGGTGACGGCGAAGTAGACGTAGAGCAGCCAGGCCAGCAGCTGGAAGGGGTGGGGGGGCCAGCTCCAGCCGTTGGTCCGAGAGCAGAGCGGCGCGTCGACTCGGTGCGGGCCGTCCTCGCCGACCGGCGCCGTGCGGTTCGGGTTCCTACTGCACACGTCCATCCTGCACACAGATTCAACAGCAAAGACTCAGAGAGGACGGACTGCATCACATGAACAGCAGACCAGCTGCTGCAGGATCACTGAGGATCACCTGTCCAGGTGTGCAACAGCAAACACAACTAATCAATTCATTGATCCTCAGATCAACAAACATGATCAATGAATCCTCTGAGTTCTTCTTCAGAGCTCACGATCAGTTTCACATCGACTGATCTGCTGCCGATTGATCCGGTGCAGCTTCTTCTCTGGGAAACTGATCAACACTTATTGACGCTTGTATTTCCACAGACCAATAAATCAATCACTGAGTGCATGATCATATCGATTAGCTGCTGCCCTTATTGTGCCCAGTGCTGTCTGAAACGTTACAGATCGATTCATCAGGAGAATGATCAGCAGATGGATCTGTGATGAAGTGACCGTCAGCTGCAGCTCTGACGGTCACGTTTGTTTCATTTAAAGACCAATAAAAGACAGTACGGGTTCCAGTTTAGCAGCACCTGAGAGATCCGAGTCCGAGAGGCAGCTCACCTGTTCATAAACGGCTAACGGGACTCGGGATGTGAATCCGTCCTCCGGTCCGCTGCATTTCCTCCAGAGTCCGGGTCTTACCGTCCCCCGGCCCGGGAGGACCAGGCTGGGAAGAACCCCTCGGCTCGGTTCCGTGCAGGGAAGCAGCTCAGATCCGGGTCAGACCGCCTCGGTCTGTTAGCTCACATCCATCCCGGCTGTTAGCTCGGTGCTAACCGGTGCAGGCGTGTATTATCGGACACTTAGCACGTTAGCTTCGCTGACTGCTTAGCTTGCTAACCGCTAATCTAGCCTCGTTAGCCGGACGCCGCTGCTGCCATGCTAGCTGGCTAACGGGCGGCAGACGGTGACACCGGGCCTTTTAACGTGCACGGTGGTTTGAAATATGTAACACGGTGATTCAGCTGTTCGGTAACCGACTAGTTAGCACGTTAGCACGTTAGCCTGCTGCTGCTGCCTCCCTCCGCTGTACGCCGTCTCCTTGGTAACGCTCCAGGTCCGCTGTTATTGGTCAGTGCAGCTGCTGGCTCCGCCCACTTCAATACAATTCAGCTTTATTGGCATGAATATCCACCAACAAAAGAACAGTTAATTTCACACAGTTCGTTAAATAAAGCAAATAAAACAGTAAAAGCTCGCGTCTGTGGATGTAAAGTGATGACTTTTAAAGGTCTGAATGGATCTGATGATCCCCTACACGGCTGGGTGCGAAGAGAAAACTGTCTTAAAAGTAAGAATAAGGAAAAACGTTTTCATACTGCTCCTCATTTGTTGAGGAAAAGTTTGGCCTTTGCCACACAAGTTATTCTCTTAAGTTCTTTTAAAATGCTTCACGGGTTTTACCACACTACCTGAAAAAACTGAAAAGGACATTGATATGAGCTGCACTTTCTGAGGAGAACCAAACAAAACGCTGGTGCTTTTACTTTGGTCCCAGAACAAGAAACTCTGGAGCAAAGTGTCACCATTTATTGTCCATATTTACCGTCAGTTTGCATTGCGGCGGGAAAATGTAGGCTACTGTTTGCATTCACTGAAAATGAGTATTATGTATAAATATGCAGATTTTTTTTGCACAAGTCAAAATTCTTTAAAAAGAAGCCAAGCTTTCTGGAGCTTGCTGCCAACATTAAGCAGCACAAAGTCAAACGCTGTGAAAGCTCTGTCAGCTTGTTTAGATTACATTTTCTTCTCGACCTGCTGCCTTATTTGTGATTTGTCTGTAGACAGATGTTGTGTACCTGCTGTATATCCTGATTTATATAAAGTTTTGATTAAAAAAAGCCGCAGACTGTATGAGCGCGCTGCGTCCAGCAGGGGGCAGCAGCTGCACGAAGGCTGGTGCACACCTGGGCTGTGGACGGGCGGTGCACTGAGGGGACCTGGTGATGGACAGAATGTAGACAGGTAATTCCTCAGGTGTCCTTTTCCCTGGGGACAGTGGGGACATGACCACTCCGGTCCCCAGCGTCTCAGAACTTGTTAAAAACGTTCTGAACAACAGCACCAACAAACGTAAACTAAGAGAAGTAAATGCTTAAGTAAGTAAGTGCATTTTAAATATAGAAGAAACTAAATGTCCAAAAAAAGTATCTTAAGCTACAAAACAAACGACCAGAAACCTGCACTGATCAGGAACTTTAACAGGTCCAGTTAACATCTGCAGGTTAGTTTAGCTCACAGTGTGAACGTTAACAAGTTGTTTCTGTGTTGTCAGCAGTGGTGTTGGACCTGATGTCATCGTGGACTTACCTGACCTGGCTCTTTCTGTACCCCAGATGTTGGACTGACCTGGTGCTGGATTTTATTTATTTATTTAATCAGTTTAATTTAGCAGGGACAGTGCACATTAATAAGCATAGATGCAAATGCACCAGAGTTAGACAAAAGACTATTTTTCATCTGTAGTCCATGGACAGTTGTTACATATAATTATAAAATAAATGTAACAATTTTTAAAATGAAGTTATACATTATGAATGCATGCAATAAAACGAACTGAAAGAAACACAGACATTATACTAAAATGTTATAGATGTTAATGTTATGGATGTTACAGCCTGATCCGCCTTAAGGCCTCATACTGACCCCCGTTATATTTGTGAAGTGTTTTCACCTGAGCCCAGATGTCCCCACCTCTTCTCCACACAAAGTGGGTGACAGACGGGTTGGTTACAGTCACCTGATCTCAGATTCACACCCGTGAGACGGTGCTGGAGAGACCAGATGATCTGAGCTCCTCAGGTCTCTGTAGTCACGTCTGACCGTCCTGTGGTTCTGTCTCTGCTGGACTCTCTGGATCTCATTGAGACGCCCTGATTAATGAGGGTGTTCATCCCAGCAGAGTCCAGGAGCCCCGAAGCTGGAGCCTCGTGGAGGCCTGATCCAGACTCAGTGTATACACTGTTACTGTATCTGTTGCTGGTCCTCTAAAGGTTTTATAAAACCTGCTCCCAGGTCGGACTGAACTACAACTGATTATCTGTGTTCTGAAATGGACCCCCCCCGCTGAGCTCCCAATGAGAAACATGCAGGAATCCAGAGTTTGTTCTGCTCTAAACTTTTGGCTGAGTCAGCTGACAGATGTGAGTCCCGCAGGGGCCCTCGGTGGGGGGGCAGACCACAAGCCAGAGCCTGGGTTTACCTCGATGCAGAGAAGGAAGATGTGGTCGGCCTGCAGGTTACATAACAGAGTCAGGATGGAGGAACGCCAAGACGGAGGGGGAACCCACCTACAGAACACACACACACTATTACGCACTCACACACACACACACGGAGGTGGAAACGCTGTCATGGTCTTCAGACTTCAGGACATAAAGAACTATTTGTCATTGAAAGTATCCAACGAAGGTTAAAGTCGAGGGCAGCTGGACTTGGTTGAAGATACTGGAAGACGTTTCGTCCCTCATCTAAGGAACTTTTTCAGTTCTGACTGACTGGAAGGGAAACTCAGCTATTTAACCTCAGCGGAGTCGTTTGCCAGGATCGTCGACACCGCTGGTTCGTTAGTGTTCCTGGTTGCTGTGACGACAGTCGTTACAGTCGTTAGGGCTACCCGAGGCCAAGCCTGAACGACCATCGTTGGCGTCTTCCCCTGAGTCCAAGAGGAAACTCTTGTAGAGAAGTGATGAAAGGACAGCTTTGTAAGTGGTGGCGTAGACCCCCTCCTCTGTTCAGCGACGGCTTCTCGACCCGGGTGTGGACGGCTTCCCTGATCCCTCTTTCAAACCATCTGTCTTCTCTGTCTAAAATGTGCACGTGATGGTCCTCAAACGAGTGTCCTCGGCCCTTCTGTGTTTAAGATCAGCTGACATTAAAAACTGATCTATTGTTTTCATTATTGATGAAAACAATAGATCTTAAAATGGACCTTATTCTGGGACGGACTGTGACCCCGTGGGGGGGTCATGTGTTCTGATTATATTCATCAGGATTTAAATACGTGCAGAAGGTTTGTTTCAGTAAAAGCAGTAAAATAATGGAAGAGAGCTTTTCAGACTTTGTGTTTCTTCATGTGAGACTCAAGCCTCCACCCGCTCCTGCCCGATGACATCACTGAGAGCGACCTCGTCACAAACCGGCCGCCTCATTAAAAAGCTTCATTAGTGGAAACACGCAGTCCTGGCAGGCAGGCCGGACCGGGTCAGATTGACCTGGACTCGACCACAAAGCTCTCTGCTGCCGGCTGAAACAGAACCGGCCAGAGTCCTTCGGTCAGTTTGACTTTCAAACGGCCAAAATGTAGATTTGTGTTTTCTCTCACAGAAAAGGTTTTAAAGCTGCAGCCGTGAGGACGCTCTCACAGCTTTAACTGTCTATTAACACACACACACACATTTACGGTATTATCTATTTATTTTAATGTTTAATTTCTGTTTTTATTAACACACACACTTAGTGTTTCATTTATTTATTTTATTTTAATTTTTAATATATTTTAATTTTTTTAACACAAACACACACTTAGTGTTTCATTTATTTATTTTATTTTAATTTTTAATATATTTTAATTTTTTTTAACACAAACACACATATGCTTTAATTACTTTACGCTTTAATTACTTGTTTAATGAAATGTAAGGGGCTGATTGTCCTGATGTAGTTTGTATGATGCTTATTATTATCAGTATTGTTAAATAAAGCTCATTTGAATTGAGCAGCAGACAGGCTGCACCATTTATTGAGCTGAGAGTTCATCATTACTGTTTGCCTCTAACAGCAGCAGCTCTTCACCCACCTGCTCGTCACCTGGAGACACAGGACCCGTTTTAACAGCGAGTCTCAAAGCTTCCAAACTTAATGAGCTGTTTGCTGCTGACCCATAAACTCAAGCCTGCTCGCTCCCCCCGTTGAACTTTTCACACTTCCTCTTTGTTTATTTCTTTGAGTTGTCCACCATCTCACTGCCTCTGTGATCTTATTCTTAGTTTTTACCTGCTGCACTTCCATTTCCCTTTCCATCCCTGAGACCCCCCCTCAGTACTGTCCACGTCCATCTTCTTCTTCCTGCGCGTGAACTTCCCTTGGCCAGCACTTCCTCCTCATAACACCACACGCTCGCCGTCCTCCCTGCCTCCCAGGTTACCTGTGACCGTCGAGCACCTTTCAGACTCCCTCCTTTGTAACTGGCACCCCCCAAATCAGTCCCTTACTCCACGTCCTCTTTCAACTTTGATCCGCCCTGTTCTTTAATCCCGCCAGCCCTCTCTCTCTCTGCTCTTCTTTCCTGCAACCTATCATTAATTCCTAAGCTATCATTCACTTACCATCTCTCACCTTGCATGGCGACTTCAGTGTCCCCGTCTGGTTTCTCGAAACAGTTTCACCGGATTCACTGACGAAACGCCAGATCTCAGTCTGAGTTCTCTCCTTTCTTCCTGTCCCATAACCTTCACTGCTCTCGATTGTCTTCGCACCTCACAGCTAAATTATTTCCTCTTTTCTCCCTCATTCTTTCTCCATCTTGGCTTAACTTTTTGTTTCCATCTCTATCAACTTATCGCCCCCCTGGCTCAGAAGTCTTGGTGCATAAATCTAACCAAACTGCAGCTTTTCACTTCGTTAATAAGTAATTTTATTTTGAAAGTCTATTTTTGCTGCTGTACAGCGGCACGAGCTGAACCAGCGAGACTGTTTTACGTTCCAGTACACACGTGCTGTAGTATGTAGTACGTCAAATACGCAGTCTGTCGTCCTGTAAAACTACAGTGACAGTATTAAACAGTGAGAATCATCCTGTCCACAGGGACCCACTGTTTGTGTTATTAATAAAGGGCCGGGTCCATCAGAGGCACGTCCCGTCTGCAGCGCTCTGTAGCGCCTCCCAGAGGGCGGCAGCTGGAACAGGGGGAGTCCAGGTGGTTGGGGTGAATGGAGGGCCAGAAACCGGACTTTCACGCAGCAACAAAAACAAAAAGACAACAAAAAGACAACAGTGATTTTCCCCCACGTGCTGTCCTCTCATCTCCTCCCAGGAAACTAAAGAAGCGTCGCCTCAGGTGAAGATGGGCGTTCAGACTTGGCCTCAGGTGACTCTAACGACCATAACGACTGTCTTTACAGCATCGAGCTGCGCTAACGAACCAGCGGTATCGAACATCCTGGCAAACCAGCCCACAGAGGTTAAACAGCTGAGTGTCCCTGCCAGGCAGTCAGAACTGAAGAAGTCTCTCAGATGAGGGACAAACGTCTTCTGGTATCTCCAGGTAAGTCCAGCTGCCCTTGATTTCAACCTTCCTTGGATCAACATTAAATATTTTGATTTAAGTTGCGTAAATTACGCAAGTGACGTTACTTAACTTAACTGACGTATGTAACAGTTATTTGAACCCAAACCAGGATCTTTCCCTCAACCTAACCAAAATACTTTTGTATTGAACCAAACTGATCATTTCTCCTTTGCCATTAATGTCACATTCAACATTCAGGACAAACTCAGCTCTCCCGTGTCATGTGGTCCACAGCAGCGTACACCGATGGCCGTGCTCATCCTCTAGTCTGCCTTTTCTCTTATTTTCCTTTATCAAGTGATTTATTTAACTAGAAAATAACGTCTGTCTGGTTAAATAAACAAAGTGTACTCAGAACAGTACATCAGTCACAAGCGATGGTGGTTAAGGCAAAATGAAACCTTTTCCATGAATGTCGGCCTGATCGGCAGAGTTACAGATGGAGAAATTAGCAGTCAACGTAAATATGCAGCTAAATGAATCTATACTTTAATGAAAATTAAGTCGACAGCACTGTAACGTTGGAGCGATTACATCAGTGACACTCTATTTTCCCATCACAGTTCCTTGAAGACCTGATAAGTTCTGAATTTGTTGCGGGGGTGGAGCAGGGTAATTCCAGATATTGATCTGACTAAATGACAGTGCTGAAGGGCATGTGCTCAGCAAGCCTGGGAATAATCTGATGACCCGTGAAATCGACGGCCTGGCTGTAATCTCCCAGGTGATTACCTCATTCCATATGTCTGACGAGGCTGAGCGGGCCGCGTGCAGGAAAACAGCCGCCATGCACCCTGTTGGATACTCTCAATGAGCGTGCTACACTATTCCCTCTCAATTCTACACGAGTGGCACCCCCTCACCTCGCCTACAGCCCCGAGGCGCGGCGTGTAGGGGCCTGTTCCCTTGGAAACTGTATCCTGCTCCTGTCTAATGAACTCGGGAGGAGTGTCTGATGGAAAAAAGATCATTACATGGAGAAGACGTTTGAAATGTCACCAAGATGTCAGGCTGCTCTCACATACTTGGAGATCCCCCCTCCCTTTTCTAACAGAAATTTTACATTGAAAGAAGAAGTTGAGCGCAAACCTGTTCCAACAGCAAACAAGTTATTAGGATTTAATAATGTTTTACAAAATGTTAAGCGTTCTCATAGTTTGATGATTGGACATCAACTCCAAAACTGACACTTTAACACATGAAGAGACCCCAGAGGGGTGAATTAGAGAAACTTTTGAAACTACTACAGTGATTGTAAGTAATAATGAGAAATTTTATAAAGAATCAGAATCAGCTTTATTTGCCAGCTCTGTGTTCACGAGGAATTTGACTCTGGATTGTCCAACGCTCACGATGTGCTTACTTATCCAATAACACAATAATAACATCAGACACAGGCTAGAGAACACATGGAGACAGAATCCACTCGGGCTGAGCTATCTGGACAAAATTAACATTCTGATAATTAATGCATCATCATGATATTGATGTCCAGAGTCTGTTAATTCGTTTTCAGATTGTACAATATGAATGGCAAACAATAGATGCCTGAAACGTCTGCACATGCTTAACAAACAAACAGTAATAATAACGTGTTACAACGAGGCCAATTAATTGCCTGATATTTGCTTGTTGCAGATTTATCATGTCTGGCAATAAATAAGAAATGAGACACGTCAGAGGTAGTTCTGAAACTCTGCACATCACCAGCTTGCAAGAACTACTGTACTGTTGCTAACTTGACCAAACGTCCATTTATTCCAAAAACAAGATGGCGACATCCAAAATGCCAAACTGGAGGCTTCCAAACGGCAGTCCACAATCCAAAGGGGGGTGTTGTGGCGGCTAAGCCCACTTCTGTTAAACGCCCCGTCTCGAGCTTCATATTGACTTTTTCTACGTGTAACCGTGAAGACGTCCGTCCTTCATGAGCTGAGAGGATCCAGGCTGAAACAGAAAAGCAAACTAAAGGAAGACTCCTCGTGAGGCCGGTCCAAAACATGGACTTTGTTTCATCTCGTCTGAGCTGCTGTGGGACTGAAACGTTTTCGTCCAGGACTGATGTGCGGTCTGGTGGTCCTGGATCAGGACTAAGACAGAGACAGGCTGAGCGACGGGAGACACAGGACCGAACACGACTCAGAAACAAACCTCCTGCAAAGATTCCCAGGGTTTTAGGGCCACTGTGAGGTTCTGGTTCTGGTTCAGCTGGTTTGCACTGAGCTTCACCCCCACATCCAGGAATCTTTGTTTTAATTAGTTCTTCCTGGAAACTGTTAACAGAGTTTGTTGGAAACATTTACAGCCTTATGGTTCAAATTACAGTATTGATTTTAATGTTTGTGATTTAAAGCCAGCTGTTCTGTAACAGAACCAACACGCTCAAGACGAAGAGGAACGTCTGCTTCCTGTCTGTGTGTTCATGAGGTCGAACTGAATGAAGGATCTGCTGACACCTTTTCAAAGGTTCCTGAGATCAGGAGATTCTGGTGGAGAAGGTGAGGAACCTTGTTGATGTGGGGACACAGTGATGCCCATTGAGAGAGGAAACTGACACAAACGGGGATTTGGCGGGTTTTTATTGCCTAGTGATGGGTGTGGTCTTGTTCCTGAACTTTAGTTATAATAACTTCATCAAGTCGTCCCGCTGCTACAAGCCTACAAGCCAATCAGAAATTAGAGTGTGTAGTTTCTGGGTAAATCCCGTGACACCGCTGCGAGCCCGTTACCAGACGGTAACATTTTAATTTAGATGCTGCTGGTCGACATCACTTGTGACCAAAGATGGAGAGAGCTGTTGGTGGAGAATAAAGACGTCGAACACGCTCCAAACTCTTTGCAGCCACGAGCATCGGCTTAGCTTTGCCCTCCTGAAACCAACGTCAGCCATCTCGGCAGCTGTTTCGGACTAACAAGAGCTTCAGGCGCCCACCTGAAGGAACAGGTAAAGAGCCCGAGCTGAGCTTTCGCCGGTCACCGGGGCAAAAACATATCAAAAATCGCTGAAAACTTTTGACGACTTTGCCCCAAAATAAGGATTAAAAAGTGTTTCTTAGAGGTTGGAGCTCTACCACCAGGGTCTGTTTTAGAAGTAAAACAGACCCTCACGTCAGTGGAGCCACACGATTGGCTGAAATATGTTTCCTGCTCTGGCTGTTAAAAGCAAACGATTGGCTTTCTAGCGGGAGTGCGAGGGATAACAGCCATCTTCTGTTTTCCCCGTAGAGTTGCATCAGGATAGTCAGTATGGATTTAGATCTGGTAGATCAACGTCTATGGCACTAATTGAGTTAGTAGATAGATTAACAAATTGTAATGAAAATAAAAAATATGCAGTAGGGATTTTCATTGATTTAAAAAAAGCTTTTGATACTGTTGATCGTGAAATTATGTTTAAAAAAATGGAAAGGTATGGCATCAGAGGTGTGGGCTATAATTGGATAAAAAAAATTATATGGAAAATAGGAGTCAGTTTGAATAAATGGGTAATTATCGGTCAGGAAGTATTTCCTGTGGTGCCCCACAGGGGTCAGTTCTAGGCCCCAAACGGTTTATTCTATATCTTAATGATATTTTGAAAGTTTAAAATGTACTTAAATTTACTGTTTTTGCTGATGACACAAATGTTTTTTGTTGCGGGGATAATCTGCACCAGATGATGGAAATGGTAACAATCAAAATGAATAAATTAAAACTTTGGTTTGATTCAAATAAGTTATCTCTCAACTTGAACAAAACTAAATTTATGGTATTTGGGAATCGTAAGATAAATACAGATGTTAGAATGGTAATTGATAAATAATACAAACAAATAATTGAAAGAGTTTATAAATGTAAATTTTTGGGTGTTGTACTTGACCAAAAATTTGTGCATGAAGATAGCCGGGATTATTGGTATATTGAGTAAAACCAGATACATATTGAACAAAAATACATTACATACTATGTACTGCACACTTATTTTGCCATATATGTTATACTGTGTGGAAGTTTGGGGAAATACCTACAAAAGCAATTTACAAAATATTTGCACACTACAAAAAAGAGCAATCAGGATAATAAATCATACTGGGTATTACGAGCACACTAATCTTTTGTTTTTTAATTCATACTTGTTAAAATTTATGGACATTGTTACATTTAAAACTGCTCAATTTATGTTTAAAGTCAAAGAAAATAATTTACCAGGAACATAAGTGCATTGTTTAATGAAAGAGATGGGGGATATCATCTAAGAGGATATTGTATGTTCAAACAACCTCTTGTGCGAACTGCTATTAAAAACATGTGTATATCAGTTTGTGGGGTAACCTTATGGAATGGACTGGATAATGACATCAAACAGAGCCATAATATCATTCGGTTCAAAAATAGATTAAAGAAATCATTATTGGACCAATATAGATAAGCATAGACTGAAACACAGGACTAAATCTGCAATGTGAAAGTGTTGTGGTTAAGGTATTGTTGTGAGTTATGTAAGATCTGAGAAAAATGCATGCTGTAATTGCGTATTAATTTGCTTTGTACTATTATTTTTTTTTTGTTTTTGTTAAATAAGGGCAGGTTTAAATAAGCTAATTGCTTCTGTCTGCTCCTTCTCGAACAATTTTTTTATTTGTTTTATTTTTTGATATTATTATTATTATTATTATTATTATTATTATTATTATTATTATTTATATATATATATTTTTTTGTGTGTTTTGTGTTTTAGTTGTGGTTTAATTACTGTTTTGTTTGTTGTGTATCTATGTTGATTGTTTGAGACAAATAATAAAGAAAGAAAGAAAGAAAGAAAGGATGTGATTGGGTGGCGCGTCTCCTCTGTCAAACATCTCTGCTGAAACTAAGGAAAGGACGAGAGATGCGTCTCTTTATCCTGGCTCTGGACTGAACGCTGTTATCAGAGCATCAAAACAGTGTGCACACCGAGTGCTGCTGAGCTCATTTGTCTGTTTGAAACGTGTACATGAAACAGTTTGAGTTATTTGGATACAATTGTTTGTGTTTTATCAGATTTACCAGTTGTTATGGTTTCTGTAGGTGCTGGTCAATTATTTAAACCTGACCGGGTCGTGAAGAGTCTCAGCTGCTGTTGGACACTCTGAGGCAGACGGCGTCTCCAGCTGTCTCTGTATTGAGACGTCTGCATCATCGGGTGCTTTTTAAAGTGGTTTGCGGTTGGAGGAAATGGTGATGATCGTCTTTAAAGTTAAGGAAATGTAATTTGTTTTGTGTTTGTGGTTGTTTCTTGGACGTTTCCCTCGACTCTCACACATCTGAAGCCGGTCCCTCGGGACGTCAGGAACCACAGAGAGAAAATATTCAGTTCGTCTGGGAGGTTTCGTGAGAACTACAAACCAACAGCTGGGCCCATACTCACTGTACATCTGTTTCCCCGAGACTGAAGCTCAGGGATCACGCAGGCATCCGTTTATCACACAGTTACTGGGATCAGAGACCGGGCCTCCGGTCCAACCTGCAGGTGAGCTGGAGACGCCGCCCTACAGGTGCATGATTCATCACAGGTTATCCAACACTACAGGAAGTGCCGAGAACAAGAACCTCTGCTGGTCCCGTCATGTCTTCAGTAGAAACATCACGTCCCCTGCTGCCGTCACCATGTGAGTAACTGTGACTTAAGAGCAGCGTGAAAGTCTTTTACACGGTGTAACTGTAACACCGGGCTCCAGTTGGCTGAATAAAAGCATACTGCAGGTATAAATTAGATTAGTAAGAAAATCCTGTGGATCATAATGACCAGCAGCTGCTAAGATGTAAATCACAAACATTTCTTCCCTGAATGAAACAGAAATCTTTCAGTTCCCGTTTCGGATGATCGATGCAGCCAAAAGGCAGCCGCTGGACGTCAGACTGTAGTCCCAGAAGTTTGTGCTGCCCCTGATTTCACTTCCTTTGAAGCTGAACATGACTCACCGGCTCCATGTGTTGTAGAAACCTGGATCATCAGGTGTTTCGGCTTTTTCAAAGATCAAAGATGGTAGCAGGATCTCACCATCATTTCAGCGGGCTCTGTGACGGACTGCCGATCCCGGTGATCCTCTCACCGTGGATTCAAACCCGGGTCTCTCACACCAAAGGCATGTGTCTTATCCACTGCGCCATCACCACCCCAATCAATAAAACCACTGATTTCTCCATGGAGACTCTTCAGTCCAATATTTCTGCTGACAGACTGATGGACGGCTGAGCTGAGACCGGAGTCCAGTATAGTCTGACACCTCCATCAGAACCTCGAACATGCAGAGGCGCGTGCGGGACGTTGTTGAGGCCTGAGTTGTGTCTCTAGGGGGGGTTCACACCTGCCTCATTTAGTCCGGTTGACAGTCGCCAAAACTGTCCAATAAGTGAGTTACCTGTCAGTCTGTGAGAACAGGAGTCAGACCAGAACTAAAGTGCAACATCGAACCGAACTAGAGTCCTGCCTGACAGACGAAACCCGGGGCCCTGGGTACCATGGCACTGAGAAAGGTGCTATTCCATCGCCAAACGTTTTGCACCCGGTTGCTTTGAGGTACCCTGTCTTTCGTTTGGTGGGCGTGTCAGAGGTGTTAGCCAATCAGCAGCCACGTGTACATGAACCTCGCCAAATTAAAGGACCGCTGCTCGGTATCCGCGTCACTCGGAGACATCATCATCTCTTCTGCTGAAATGTGAGTGCAGCAGATGGAAAGTGAATCTGTCGGTGTGGGGGGACGTCAGCAGGATGTGGGCTGAGCAGGGCTGCGCAGAGGAACATGTGCTGTTTCTCAGAAGTTCAGCCAACAAACATTTCACCTGCTACAGAAAACATTCAGGTTTCATCTGTGAAGTCCAGATGTTCTCATTAGTCAGTCTGAAGGTTTTACATACAACCAGGAGGAGGGAAACTTCTTCTGGCGCCGCTGAGGAGAAACCTTCTTTATAATAAATCTCTGAACGCCATCTTCTTGTGGCGATGCATCGACCAGCTCCAGCAGTTGAAATTGTCTTTGCTCATCGGTGCATGACGGCACCCAGGTGAGAGGAGCCGACAGGGATCTTAAACCTGGAATAAACGTCTGTTTGTCACGCTGCAGTTAGTGTCAGTGTTCGCCTTGATGCAGACAGTAACGAGGACGAGGGACAGCAGAGGAATTTACAAAGAAACAGGTGAAAAGTTACATATTAATCATATTTTATCCAACAGTGTAAATCCAAACGTGGTGATGAGGCGGTCCAAAACCAGACAGTGCAGATCCAAAAACAGACAGGTGAGTCCATAATCCACACTGGAAGGACTGGAAGGACTGGAAGGACAGACGACCACGTCTTCTAAACGCGGGCTGAGGCCAGCGAGGGACAGCTGAGACCAGCGAGGGACGGCTGAGAGACCAACGAGGGACGGCTGAGGTCAGCGATGGACGGCTGAGACCAGCGAGGGACAGCTGAGACCAGCGAGGGACGGCTGAGAGGCCAGTGAGGGACGGCTGAGACCAGCGAGGGACGGCTGAGACCAGCGAGGGACGGCTGAGAGGCCAGCAAGGGATGGCTGAGGTCAGCGAGGGAGGGCTGAGGTCAGCGAGGGAGAGCTGAAACCAGCGAGGGACGGCTGAGACCAGCGAGGGACAACTGAGACCAGCGAGGGACGGATGAGAGGCCAGCGAGGGACGGCTGAGACCAGCGAGGGATGGCTGAGGTCAGCGAGGGAGGGATGAGACCAGCGAGGGACGGCTGAGAGACCAGCGAGGGACGGCTGAGACCAGCGAGGGACGGCTGAGAGACCAGCGAGGGATGGCTGAGGTCAGCGATGGACGGCTGAGACCAGCGAGGGACGGCTGAGGTCAGCGAGGGAGGGCTGAGACCAGGGAGGGACAGCTGAGACCAGCGAGGGACGGCTGAGAGACCAGCGAGGGACGGCTGAGACCAGCGAGGGATGGCTGAGAGACCAGCGAGGGACGGCTGAGGTCAGCGATGGACGGCTGAGACCAGCGAGGGACAGCTGAGACCAGCGAGGGACGGCTGAGAGGCCAGTGAGGGACGGCTGAGAGGCCAGCGAGGGACAGCTGAGACCAGTGAGGGAGGGCTGAGGTCAGCGAGGGACGGCTGAGACCAGCGAGGGACAGCTGAGACCAGCGAGGGACAGCTGAGACCAGCGAGGGAGGGCTGAGGTCAGCGAGGGACGGCTGAGACCAGCGAGGGACAGCTGAGACCAGCAAGGGACGGCTGAGAGGCCAGCGAGGGACGGCTGAGGTCAGCGAGGGACTGCTGAGACCAGCGAGGGACGGCTGAGGTCAGCGAGGGAGGGCTGAGGTTAGCGAGGGACGGCTGAGAGGCCAGCGAGGGACGGCTGAGACACATCAGACCATCAGTGAACACAGAGACAGAAAGTAAGTCACACCGAGACTTACAGAGGAAGGGCCAACAACAGCTAACTGCAACACACCAAGAACCCCAAACCGTCAGAGTTGATCTGGTGATCTGTCATGAATCCCTGTCCAGCCTGCAGACCTCAACGCTGCGGACCCCACAGATCCAGACCCTACAGATCCAGAGCCAAGAAGGACGGGAAAGCACAAGACCGGGAGAGGGAAGAAGTGGAGTCAGTAGCCCTGCATTGTGGGAGCTCAGTGTTCTGGTGGGGTAGTAAGGTACTATGAGCTCACTCACCTGAGCCTTTTTAATAAGCTTTATCAGAAAAGTCTCCTTTGAACTGAGCATGTTCGGTTTGAATCTTCCTCCACTTAGCAGGGACGTACTGGGCGTCCAGATCCCCCTGAGCACCTGTAACCTTCACACACATCAGTCTGCTGTGGAGCTTTTGGATGCGGTGCTGTTGACTCTGCGTGGAGAGCTGGACGCTGCGTCTCTTTGTGCCGATTTGTGTTTTTATAGGACGAAGCTCTAAGTCATAAAACAGCCTTCAGATACTCAGAACCAGAACCTCTGCTGTTTCCAGGAATCAAAGTGTTTTTCCATCAGCTAGTTCAGAAGAGTGTTTCCCAAACTTTCCGGCTGTGCATGTTTCCATGCTTTCAAGTTGATTTTATTTATATAGCCTAGTGTTTACCAGTTTGCCCCAAGGGGCTCGTCAGAGTACGTGGTGGCCAAAGGCATCTAAGTGTTGATGTGATTGGCCGGTGCAGGTTACTCTGTGCACAGTCCCATGTAGAAATCTGGCAGAGATCCACCTGATCATCAGAGAGGCTTTCCTGTTCAGATACAGGCACGGCAGAACAGGGATAACGAATCCGACCGTCCGGCTCGCCAGTTTCAGGATGTACCTCCACCTCACTGAGGCCTGCTGTTACGACGCGTTTGACGCTTCCTGTCACACAGAGTTGATTTACACACACAACATCCTGCAGAGACAGAAAGACCTCTGCTTTGTTGTTTTCATGCAGTCTCACCAGAAGTTCACTACGTAACAAACATCAGGAACATCCTGCCTCAAAGTGAAAAACTAATCTAGCATCTGTTCCTTCAGCTGATCCAGAATGCTGCAGCACATGTTCTGACAGGAACCAGGAACAGAGATCATATTTCTGCTGTTTTAGCTTCTCTGCATCGGCTTCCTGTAAAATCCTCCTTCTCACCTACAAAGCTCTTAATGTTGAGGCACCATCTAACTGCTGATCCCCGATCAGCCACTTTGGGTAGGAAGTTTAATGTTTAAAAGTTTACACAGCTAAAACAGTGTTTTCAGCCGCTCAGCGCTCCACTTTAGAAGATGAAGATCCAAACAACCTGCAGGCAGCGGGGGTTTTAGGGGATCGGGTGTGGATCTGGACATCTGGCACTCCTTCAAACAAGCTTCATTACATCGGAGCAGATGCCGGTTTTATGGATACAAACATGTTTACTGAACACAAAGTTACTTCTGAAACATCTTCACGGCAGACATGCGGAAATCAGAGAGTGACCACGACGTTCAGGATTCTACTCCATGCTGACTCAGACTCAACCAAACCTCTGTTTAATTACACCCCATTCTACATGTTCATATATGACACTTTCAAAAGCAAACAAAACACAGAATTACTATTACGATACATTTTTTATTAATAGATTAAACTGCAGAGACGACCCTCAGTGACACATTCACTTTTCTTTCCACGGCTCCAGTTCAGAACAGAAGTTCTCTCACTTCATTTTCTACACGGAGCAGGTCACAGAGACTCTACAGTTCCCACCCCCCTTTAACAGGCAGAGATCTCGAGCAGAACCTGGACTCTGGGAGGGCGGCTGCCTGCCTGATGCATTTCTGTCTCTGTAGTGCCCCTATACGTGTAGGTAAAGTGACTTCAGTGTTCACATGTAGTGTAAGGTTTCACAACACATGGATTAAAGAAGAGGCTGAATGCTGAATAACTAAATAAAACAGTGCAGCATATGTAACACTGCGCTGTCTGTCAGAGAGGCAGCGATGCAGAAACCAGGGACTGCTCCTTTAACAGTTATGAAACAATCAGCTGTCATTGCACAATCCTCCCTGCACCCATCTCTGCTGTCATCTGAGGTTAAAGTGTAGCTTTTGGATTCCTGTTGTTCTTTGTTCAGTTTCACGCTGCACTGAGTCTGTTTCAACCATCAGACCTGCAGAGGACACACATCTGCTCACACTTATCTGTGTGTGTGTGTGTGTGTGTGTGTGTGTGTGTGTGTGTGTGTGTGTGTGTGTGTGTGTGTGTGCTCACATTATGACTGAGCACAACCAAGTGTGACTTCTACGGCATGTGTACAGTGTGTACTTTCTGGAAACAAACACAGTGAATCCTCTGAGGAATGTGGATGTTAGCGAGCAGCGTGTGCAGGCGTGCTGCTAAAGAAAGATCAGAGTTCAGTCTCAGACTCGTTGGATCTTCAAACGTTAATCAGTTTCCATCCAAAAACAACACAATCTGAACTGAACTTGGAGAAAGGGTCCAAAGAAAACATGAATCTAACTTGTGTTCGTCCACCCGCTGCTGTGTGATCAGAGCTGGTGGAGCTGAGTCTCCCTTTGCCGGCGTATAACCACCACAGAAGAAGAGAACGCAGCGAAGTGACATCATTAAAGAGCTGCAGAGCTGCAAACGATGGCATCAGACGTTTTGTTAGTCGCATGTTAATATGAGGACAACCTCGTTCACACGACATGATTTAAAGCAAATCACTGAGGTGACGGTCGTGTCTCTGAACAGCACGGCGACCTGCGGAAGGTGACGGTCGTGTCTCTGAACAGCACGGCGGCCTGCGGAAGGTGACGGTCGTGTCTCTGAACAGCACGGCGGCCTGCGGAAGGTGACGGTCGTGTCTCTGAACAGCACGGCGACCTGCGGAAGGTGACGGTCGTGTCTCTGAACAGCACGGCGGCCTGCGGAAGGTGACGGTCGTGTCTCTGAACAGCACGGCGGCCTGCGGAAGGTGACGGTCGTGTCTCTGAACAGCACGGAGACGTACGTCCCCTGAAAACATAATTAATTAATCAATACATAAACTTGTCCTGCTCAGCCACATTAAAAAGTGTGATCACATAAATAAAAATGATAACCTGGGTGCCTCCCTGTGGATAAGGAATTTTGCTACAATATAAGGGACTGCTGTCTCGTCTGTAATATCTCATAACAGACCACCTGAGAATCTATCAGTCATAGATTGTCAGACATTTCAAGGCCTGTTAGTCAGTGTCTGTCTCAGATCTAGAAGAGTGTTAAAGCAAAAACAGAGCTGAGCTGGTTCCAGGTGGGAAGGAGCTTGGAGCGTCAGTCTGCATAAACTCTCTGGGTTGTTTTTGTCACCCTCATCAGGAGGCAGATCTGTCTGCTGCCTCCCACAGGTTTCCTTATCTTCTGATCTGATAAGATGCCGGGAATGTCGGCGGTTTGACTGCAGAGCAGCTGAAAATAGAAACTTATCTTCTCATCTCTTGTTTTGGTCTCTTCCTGTTGTGAAACCAGGACAGCTCCTGATGTTGATTATCTGCTCAGCCCACTTTTAGCAGCAACCGTAAAGTCATCTCGCTGGATCTGCCACATGCAGGGTCTGGGGTCTACAGGGTCAGTAGGGTCTGCTGGGTCTTTAAGGTCAGCTGTGTCTGCAGAGTCTGCAGGATCTGCTGGGTCTGCAGGGTCTGCTGGATCTGTGGGATCTGCTGGGTGTGCAGGGTCTGCTGGATCTGTGGGGTCAGCATGGTCAGCATGGTCAGCTGGGTCTGCAGAGTCTGCATGGTCTGCAGGGTCTGCATGGTCAGCTGGGTCAGCTGGGTCTGCAGAGTCTACATGGTCTGCAGGGTCTGCATGGTCTGCAGGGTCTGCATGGTCAGCTGGGTCAGCTGGGTCTGCAGAGTCTGCATGGTCTGCAGGGTCTGCATGGTCAGCTGGGTCTGCTGGGTCTGCTGGGTCTGCAGAGTCTGCATGGTCTGCAGGGTCTGCATGGTCAGCTGGGTTTGCTGGGTCTGCAGGGTCAGCTGGGTCAGCTGGGTCTGCATGGTCTGCAGGGTCTGCATGGTCAGCTGGGTCAGCTGGGTCTGCAGAGTCTGCATGGTCTGCAGGGTCTGCATGGTCAGCTGGGTTTGCTGGGTCTGCAGGGTCTGCAGGGTCAGCTGGGTCAGCTGGGTCTGCTGGGTCTGCAGAGTCTGCATGGTCTGCAGGGTCTGCATGGTCAGCTGGGTTTGCTGGGTCTGCAGGGTCTGCAGGGTCAGCTGGGTCAGCTGGGTCTGCTGGGTCTGCATGGTTTGCATGGTCAGCTGGGTTTGCTGGGTCTGCAGGGTCTGCAGGGTCAGCTGGGTCAGCTGGGTCTGCTGGGTCTGCATGGTGAGTTCAACACATCAGGATGCACCATCATCACGGCCTGGTTCCTGCAGACTGCTTCTTCCTTACGTTCAATGTTGGTGATGAACATCTGTGTTAGGAGCCTGTAGACATTCAACTACGACTCCCAGGGTGCATTTCACTGACAAACACCCAATCACAGAGCTGAAGATAAAAATGAAAAGATGAGCCTGCTGACAGAACTGACTTAACAATCTGAAGCTTCACTTAATTCACTTTTCAATCTGAGTCAGTTTTTCCGAATCTGCTCTGATTCACACAGCTCTGACTGGCTTCTTCTCTGTGACATTAGCAGCTGAGGCTCGTGGGTATTGTAGTCAGAAACAAAGTGTCAATAGGTAGGTTCTAGATGACTGCAGCCGACTACCTGGTTTAGCCGGAGAAAAGCAACTGCAGCCGGCGGACTCGGAAAACTGCAGCTGCCTTGCTCGCACAAGGTTTAAATCTCATGTGACACGGTGACGTTTTGCTGCGCCGGCGAAAGTCAGACAAACTTTGTAGACTTACACTTATTCATTTAGCTGACACTTTCATCCAAAGCAACTTACAATTGCTATACATGTCAGAGGTCGCACGCCTCTGGAGCAACGAGGGGTTAAGTGCCTTGCTCAGGGACACAATGGTGGATGGGAAACAGTGGGGAGTTGAATTGGGTCTCTCACACCAAAGGCAGGCATCTTCAGGCGTCCACTGCGCCATCACCTCCCCTAGGGTAACCAGCATGCCTTGTGATAAGTCCAAAATGAGTCATGTCAATTTGACGTTGCGAAGAATTTCATGAAGTCAAACGCTGCTATAATTCATTCAGGTCAGAACATGAACCAGTTTGTATCAAAGGGGGCCGCTGGATCGGGGTACCAAAGGGGGGCGCTGGATCGTTCCAATCTGAAGGGAGCAGCAGGGACCTCATTCATGGAAATCTGACCTTTGTGATATTTGCAAACTGCACCACAAGATCATTTCCTGTCGCTGATCAGATCTACCTGCATCTCTTTGGTTTTCCGCTGCTCTGCTGTCATCTGAACTGTGATGATCAGTAAACCTTTGCACGTCTTTCCATTGTCTTTTCTCTGGGGGATGTTCATTAATAGTGATTAACAGGACGACACAGATGAAACGTGACACGGCGAGCTGACAGGCTTCAGTAAGGGACCGGCAGCTTCAGTGAAACAGGCCGATGACGATGTTTTAACTAAACTGTGGATACGTAACCAGACATTAAACCCAGCGGACGACGGAAACGGCAGCTTGCTGTGTGTCTTCTCTACTCAGTTTTGCGTAACAGGGTGATGATTAATCTGACAGGAGCCTCCTCTAACATGAACGTACCTGTCAGGATTACAGCGGAACAACATGGAGGCCAGAAGAACTGGAGCGCAGCCGCAGAGATAACGCTGGTTCTGACTGAAAATAGCTCTGAGTTGGCGAGGACTTGTTGTTTCAGGTGCAGAAGATGAAATCTGATCCAGACGTTGCTGTCAGTCTATCTGCAGATGACCCCGTAGTAATTACTGAAGTGAGGACTCACTCAGTTTACAGAGATTTGTACTTTTACATGTCTAAATGTATAAATGTAAATGAACAAATGCTGTATAACGTATGTGACAGCAGCCCCACTGAACCCACGTGGTGGCTCTCTGAACCAGCTGGTCCCACGTCTGTAGGCTGGATTATTGGCCTTCAAACATCCGGGTCGAGAACTTCGGTTTAGCTCTACGCCAAATGTTTCCTGTTCTCATCCCAGTTTCCCAGAACATGATGCTTCCTGTTTGTTTGGTTTGTGTTCCTGTGTCTGCCTCAGCTCTGCCTGCAGGATCTGACCTGCTTCACCTTTACCGTCCCCAGGTGAAGGTCCTAACTCGCTGAACAGGAACAGACCTCATAGCGATCTCACACCTGGAGAGGGAAGATCCAGATTAAGGGTTTTCTTCACGGACAGAAGGGTTAAGCCTCTCTGAGCCCTCTACATCGCTGTGTTCCTTGGCCTGTTCACTGCTGTGTGCTCCTGTGCACATTTTGTTCTTGTTTCGGTTCCACGCCACGGGGCCGTTACTCACGTTTGTCCTGAACTGAGGGCCCTATATTAACGATCTAAGCGCGTGGCGTGGAGCACATGGCGCAGTTGAGTTTGGAGCGTGTCCAACTCCAATTTTGCTTGTTTAATGGCGGAATAAAAGGTCAGTGCGTTGGACACACGGTCCAAAAGGGTTGTACTTGGTCTGTGACTCAGTTAAGATCAGAGAGGCGGCTGTCAGTCATTTTAAACGTTTCCATGTGCAGTAAAGTCACAGCAAATATCGTGGGACATTAGCCAAACAAAAAGCTGTAGCTCTAAACTCGACATGACAGGACAGAGAAACAGAATTCAACTTTTAGCTCATGTAATAATCGAGACGCTCTGATGGAGAGATCTTCCTTTACTCACCTACACACACACTTGCTGATGGTTTATTGGCTGAAGTTATTGGTCACTGATCTGTTCTAAGGTTAAATGAAGCCTCGTCGTAATAACAGCTGGGTGTGACGTCACGCTCAGATTCACCTTCACGTCTACCTTATTTATGTAATGTTTAAATATTGGCATCAATATGGTGGACTGACGGTTATTGATCCCCATTTATTCATCTTTATAATAAAGAATCAATATAATAATATAAATACATCCCTTTGATGTTTGCTAATCACCAAAGCTGCCTCCCAGATCGCCACGTGAAGCTTCAGAGTGTTTCTCTAATGTGCGTCTGGGTGGACTCCTTCATTCCTCCTCCATTTCCTCCTCCACACTCTGCTCTAACATTTGGGAACAATTAGCGCATTATGATCAGGATTATGGTTCCTAAGAGGTCTATAATACCGGCCCTCGTGCTTACTCCTGATCTGACATGCAGAATGTTTAGTTCAGAGTTTAGTGGCGTCGGGTCACTGACTCTGAACACACTCACAGAAGCTTTTCACAGGAGAAAAGATTGAAGGTAAAGAGGTTTAAAGTAAATCACGTCAGAGGGAATGTTTTCTCAGTAGGTGGGAGAAACTTTTTCTTCCCCACAGCGACCTGAGAAACAAGTTCATACACAAAAGGTCGACTATAGTCGAGATGTGTCTTGAATCTTTCTCCACCTACAGACGAGGCCTTCTCTTCCTGCACGCGGTGCCTCATTACAGATTAAATAACTCCTCCGATGAGATTTGGACCCAAACTGTTTCATTGGGACTTTTTGGGGCTTCGGTTCTCTGCAGTAGAGATTGCTCCAGAAACACTGATCATCTCTGATTCATCAGGAACATGTTCTTTCTAAGAGAGAGTCCAAATGTGATGAAAGTCTTTACCGTTAACATTCAGCATCTTTCTCCCTTAAATGCTCCCAAGAAACATCTCGGGTTGCGTAGGTAACCCTTGTTCTCCTCAGAGTGTAGGTACTCAGTGCTCTGACAGGGCAGAGCAATTGAAGTCTGCCGTCCTTTGCCGTCACATGAGGTGGAGGACGAAACGCCTGCAGTACCACGGGCCCCATCCTGTTGGACTGCACCTAGGAATGTATCCCAGAAAGGGGTGCAGGATGGCCCTCATGTCTCCTGGGGCAAACTCCAGGCATCGAGGAGTAATCGAAAGAGCCTGGAGGTCCCCCACCCTCCTCAGAGAGGTGATAGCGAGGAGAAAGGCCATCTTCAGGGTCAGGTACTTGGCCTCAGCCGACTCCATGAGTTTGAAGTGGGCCTCAGCCAATGCTTCAAGAACCACTACCAGATCCCAGGTGGGAACAAACTGGATGATCGCTTCCTGAGCCACTCAGCATGACTGAAACCGCCGAGCCGCCACTGCGGGGCCTGCACCACGGGGAGAGCGTATCTGGCCGTCCTCAGAGAAGAGAGCCATACGGGACCTCAGTACCCGCATGGGCAGGGCCTCGCAATGGTCACAAACAGCTCCCTCGAGAGCTGCCGTGGCGTGCGGCAGGCCCAGACAAGCAACACACAGCTCATGAGTGTTAGTCTCCTACCGTGATCAAGCGCGGGCAGGGAGACACACATCTCCGGAACTGGTTCAACTCTGAGGACACACTGCAACTTCCAGGTAGGTTCACTTCTTAGCCAGGATGCGGGAGCTTTCCACTAACCACATTAACCAACGTGCCTGCTGAATAGAGAAGGCTGATGTACCTATGTGCCGGCGTGCTTATATACGCCTACGGTTACGCCGTCACATGCTACCGTTCTCACTAAGCCAATAGGATTGGAGTAGTTTTCATTCGCATTCAGCCCTGCCACGCCTGGAGGCGTTCCCATAGTGTCGTCACCGACGCAGTTCGAGTTCCCCTTGAGGGGGAACAAACAATGGTGACCTCATGAGGATGTTCTTTTAGTGTTCAACATAAGGTCCCAGGCTCCTCGTGAGGTCACAGCCATGTTAAAGCACAAGGTAAAGAAGGTCACCGCCCCCTTGGTGTCACGCCTCAGAAGAGAAAGATCCTTTTAAAACGTCGATCTTACTTTGAATGTTAAAAACACAGTGAGTACTAATCATCTAATAATCTAAAAGTTCATTTCTCACAGATGTAACATCACATGGAGGGGGGCCGCCAGGAATTTTGGGCCCCTGACAAAAAAATCAAATTAGACCCCCTCTGCACAGAGCTGTCACCGCTTCTCTAAGACTTAACTGTCCCTTCAAAATCTTTACGTAACTCTAATTAAAGGCTTACAACCGTCTGGCACAATATTTACTGCTGGTGATTTGTACACGCAAGTCTGCAGACAGGATGCAGTTCACTATTTGCTTCTCAAATAAACTGCCCTTCATGATGGGAATAATAAAGTTTGTTTCTATAGATGTCATTAACAGCCATAATTCAATCTAACGTATCAAACTGGATTATTTAATATAGTCTGTAACTTACATGCAGGCTGAGGTCAGCTGCTGTCCAGCATCCAGCACAGACAGGAAGGTGTTTTTTATTTTATTTATTTCACATGATCATTATGTGAGGAAATAATTTGTGTTTAAATTTCATTTCCTTCGTTTCCCTGCACTGATTAAATGTTGATGAAATGTAGGCTAACACTAGTCTTTAGCTAGCTTATTTCACTGTGGACATTAAGCCAACAGGTTAACACCACTCACAGACTAAAGGCTGCCCCCCTTTCATGGGGAAACACTGGGTTACAGACTGACATCCTGTCCTTCGTCTTTCCTCTCTTTCCTTTTTTGAAAACCAGGTTTGGTTACCAGGCAACATTCTGGTCACTGTGTTTCTGACGCATCTACTGACTGCAACTAAACACCATCACTGATGAGGCGCTGAGGCAGGACCAAACCATTTCATGCAGATAGGGGGGGTCTCTCAACATGGAGGTTTAGTTTTTGGTCAATGGGGATTTTTAACTTTTACTGCCAAAAATTAATTTTATGATTAAAATTGAAATATATTTATAGGCAAAGATGACGGTTTATATAATGTATAATATAATCTGATATTTCTTTATAATTATTTGTAGGGGCCACTGTCAGTCAGGGCCCCCATGGAATTGTCCTAACGTTCCCCCCATACGGCGCCAATGATCACATGACATTGTTGTTGTAGTTATATAAAGTTGTTGTGATCGCACTGTACTGAGAGCAGAGCTGATAACACTGTCTGACACTGCACACAGATCTGATCCCAGATCTGCAGCAACATGGCCGACTGCTTCTGCCAGAACAGTAAACACAGTTTAACACACCGGTTCACGAGTGTGTTTACCTGATTACACACTAACCGCTGGAGAAACTGAGGTCCCCAGGTAGAGACGATGTTTGAGGGTCCAGGTTAAGACTGGGGCCGTACTACAGAAACCTCCTAACCTACAGATCCATCTTAACTGTATGGAAACCACGGCAATGAGGGTTAGGACCTGATCTAGGAAAGAAGACATTACAGACTTATAACCGTTCAGCTTTCTTTCACTTTTCCACCAGGTCCTCTTCGCTAACTGCTCTTTATTCTTCCACAGAGTCTGAATGTCAGCAAGTGGAACTTGTGGTAGATCCTACAGTTCGATGGCTAAACACTCGTTTTATTTATATCATCAAATAACATAATGTAAAGGCTAGATGGAACAACAGTATCCTAATGCAAGTCTACAGAAACGAGAACACTGAAGCACACAGTAGCGTTAGCCTCTACTCCCTTCTGCCTGCTAATCCAGCTCCAGAGTTTGATCCATTCGGTCATTAACATTTGGAAGGTCAGGAGCCTGCAGGAACAGGAAGTTAGACGGCTCAAATGATGCTATTGAGCCGACCAATCACAGCTTGAGGTCTTTGTCGCCATGTCGTGTAGTTACATTCGGGAGGTGCCCGTCAGGCTACGCCGTAGATTCAAAACTGAAGTGTAAATCAAGCTTTAACTTTAGACTTAAGACGGGAAGTGTCTCTAATGTGGCCCCGGTGTTCTGGGGGGCCGTGTGCCTCGGAGCCTGCAGGGAGGACTGGGTCCAGGTCTGGATTCAGCTTCTTCTGCCTGCTGCCACATTACTGTTGTTTACAATACTGATATCCAGTGAAGCATCTGATTGAAGCCAGCGGAAAGGAATGTTGTTGAAGTTCTTTCTCTTCTTTCAGACATTCCTCGGCTCTTCTGATTGTTTGGCATCATTCTACATTCATTTCATGTTCGCCTACAAACAAACAGGGTGTGTTTTAGCTGTTGACGTGAAGAAGCCGATGGGCAGAAATGTTCATCTGAAGTGATCTCTCACTGAACATCATCAGTTATTCATTTCACCTTGTGTACGTCTACGGGTGAAGATAAATCAGACGTTCCTGTTTCTAACTGCGGACAGTTTGTAGGGACTAAAAGAGCCCTTAAGGGTTTGTAGCTTGTACATAGAAGGTGACGGTGCCAGGTATTTAAAAAATAACTCATTAAACTCAAATGCACTTTTTCCAGGAGTTTTACTGTTTGTATAATAGTCACACTGAAATATAGACAAAGCCCCGAGCTGGTTGAAAGGAAACCAGTTTAGTGCGCCACGTTGTTTCTGAAAAGACTCATGTAGGTGAGAACCCAAATGCAGCGAGGCCGGAGACAGGTCCGGATAAGGAGGCCGTCAGGTTCAGGTATCAGTGAAAGGTGTTAGGAACTGCCTAGGCTTAGGCTCAGGCTACGATCTGGAGTGCTGAGACAGGAAGCGGGTCTCTGAAGCAGAGCGGAGGGAAGATGACTGGCAGCAGGTGAACCGACTCCTGCACACCTGTGATCACACACCCAGGAGAGAGAGGCAGAAACATATCTGGTATCAGATTAAAGAGGAAGTTGTTTTTATGATTATCCCTTTCTTTCCGTTTTTGAAATCGAGTTGTTTGTTTGGGTGAAACAAACATTCTGGAAACTTAATATATTTAGGTTTGAGGATGTGTTCATATGTAAACATGCACAAAAAGTAGGGAAATCTCTCTTTAGACTATTTATTTGTTGTAACAATGCATCCTGGCGATAAATCTTGTACAATGGAAAGTCTCTTTTGAACACGCATTTGTGGGCTGCAGCCATGAAAAATTTGCCAAATCTTCTCTGACACACAGCTTAAGACTAACCCATGTGCAGGAATCCACCGCTCACTGAAGGAAACAACCAGTCAGAGCCAGGACCTGTCTCTAGTGTCAATCACTGCTCATGCTCACGCTGCAGCCCCGCCCCCACATGCTGTCACTCAGTCCAGCTCCACATCTTCAGCTGAGAAACAGCCAGCAGCAGAAAGAGCTCCTGCTCCCCACACACACTGTTGGGACGCCATGGCGTGCGTATTCGCGAGTGGCAGAGTGGTGACAGTGGGGAATATCTTCTGAGGGGGGCAGTGGTGAACTAGCTTCTCATCCAATGCGAGTCTAGGCCAGAGGCACCAGGGTCCTGACGAGACTCCCGCCATGGAGAACAAGGTTTCCAGGACAGCCGCCTCTGTGTGTGTTTGGTGAGCGGGACTTGGTGAAATGTTACAAACAGCAGACAGAAGGTTTTGCATTGTGTGTTCAGTTGTTACTCACCGCTGTTGTTCCACAATCAACGGGACTCAAACCCTGTTCCCAGCCTTCCACCTTCGCATGTGGACTTTACACTCAGTCACCTGACTTCATTTGCTCCCCTCATACGGCCACGAGGTTCCGGCCCAACAAAACTTAAACAGGGGTGCCTCTAATGCAGTGTTTCTCAGCGAGCGGTACCGCTCCAGAGGCGTTCGAGGGACGATGGGGAGCTGGAAGCAATATTTTAAAAGGGGCTGAGCTGCTTTTGGGGGGCGTTTGTTGGTTGGAAATTCTAAGGTGAGTTTACACTTAAGATTCACAACAGTACGAGTTTAAACTTTGATCTACTTGCAAAAAACTGTGGTCTGCAACATTTAAACCTGCCAGTTAGTCCACTGCGACTGGACGAGACTGTGCATTTTTTCTCCATCAGCTACTTGTGGTGCAGCTTCGTGCTGCCTCCAGGGGAATGGGAAGTCAGAGTATCATCTCTAAAATTTTACCCACATTGCGTTTACTGTGTAAACTCTAGAAAACCGACGCTCTCTTTCTAGCTGCAAAAGTGTTTATTTCTCTGAGGAAAACACCGTGAACGTCTTGTTATCGCAGTGGTTACACATTTACACGAGGGATATTCTGCTATCGGACTTGCCCTGAAAGCAACTTTGCTGCGACACCAGCGAGTGACGTCGACCCTCCTCGCGCTGTAAGTTGCAGACAGTTTGTGCCAAAGCGGACATATAGGTAGTTTCATTCGGCTATAAAAATGCCCTGTCTCGCTCTGTTGGGGACTGTTAGCAGCACTTTATCAGAGGTGCTGAAGTTAAGCTGTGAGGAATTATTCAGTGAGCTTTCTGTGTGGTCACAGGTGTGTCGGTTAGTTCTCATTCAGTTTTGTCTGTCAGACGGCGATGGGGAGGCGAATCAGTAACATAATGCAGTAAGCTACAGGGCAGTGAAATGTTATGAATTCTCTTTAAATAGGCTAATGACGTTAATCTCCTTTAACGTCTTTTTTTCTTTACATGTCAGAGAACACAGATCTGTGGCAGATATTCTGAATGTGCAGAAAGTTTTGAACATGAGCAGATAAGTCACGGTATTTCCCATACGTTCATTTATTTGTGGCGGCCGCTGACCGCAACATATTGATTTTTTACCAGGCCTATTTAAAATCGTATTTGACTGCAGAGCTGCAGGCAGCGCGAATTCGCGGAGCTCATCCTCTCGCTCGTCCCTCTCTCTCTCCTCTCTCTTCTCTCTCACCGTCCCTCGATCTGTCCTCTCTCTCCCTCGTGAACACAGGTGCACAACAGCCAATGTCGGAGACTTAGCTAATAGAAGTTATTGGCCAGCATGTAAGGGGCCTGGCTAATAAGGAGAGCTCAGTTAATGTTAAAATACAGCTGGGTTTTCGAGGTTAGCCTGCTATACAGCTGCACTGTCATTCTGTGGGAAACACTGAGTTAGGATAAGTTATTAACAGCTAATAAAGTCCAGTCAGTTACTTAAAACAGATTAATTTATCACTGAGATGAAAAGGGGCCATAAACACAATTAAATAAGTTACTTCCCCACAAAAGAGGAGGTAAGACTTAATCATGTGTGTTGACTCAGCAGGGATGATATTAAATAAGTTGATCTACAGGAGAAAAATATTTATAAGCAAGAAAAATGCCTGAGAGCCTCACTACATTGTATTCTATAAATATATATTTTGAATTGTCACCTGAATTTTCAGACATTTCTACCCTAAATTGGTGCAGAAAAGGCAGAAATTAGGGGAGAAATCTTCCCCCAGAATGCAGGAAATTAAGTGTTTAAAGCTCAAAATCTTCTGGGGGAGGACCCCCATACCCCCCACTTATTGAGTGTTACGGTTTGTGGTGATGTGGCAGGTTGCAGGACCCAAACGCAGGACGCAAGGCAGAGGAGGTATGATCCAGTAGGTGATTTATTTAACAAACAAAAAAGCGAGCACACTTACATATAGAGTGGCTGAGTCCATAAAAAGTCAAATGAGAAACAAAACCAAAATCCAACTCAGGTAATCCAAAACACAGAAATCCAAACTCCAAAGGAACACGGTGACTAGACAAACGGGGCAGACAGGAGAGGTAACATGAACAATGACCGGACAAAGACTGAAGAGAAAAACCAAACATATATACACCAGGGACAAACGAGCAGGGCGGGAACACACAGGTGACAGACATGAGGCTAACGAGACCAGGCAGGAAGAGAGGGACAACAGGGGAGAGAAGCACAGCTGAGACACATCAGGTAATCAAGTGAAACTAAACAAGGACACCAGGTACAGGAGGTTTACAAAATAAAACAGGAAGTAAAGTTCACAGGACACACAATGACAAGTCTACCAAAGACAGCAAAAACAGTACACTGACAGACGGGACCAAACAGGAGACAAGACTATACTTAACATTGAGACAAAAGACTAAAGACTAAGACCATCATAAGTACACAGAATAGGAAAACACAAAACATGAACTAAGGTACAGGAACAAGAACTAAGATGTGAGACAAGCCAGAAACTAAGAAACTTAAAGCGAATGAACCAAAACAATACAGACTACAAAACCATGACAATATCCCATGAACATAGGAAAAACAACAGTACAAAACCCAAACCCTAACATTGAGTGCCCCATCCAAGAAAACAGTATTTTGCTTCATACACAGTTTCTGTGAGGAACATTCACTTATTAGTTAAATATAATTACTTTTCACGTGGCTTTTTTGTTACCTTTTCCATGTTTTTAATAACAATAGTAACAATAAAAAAATCTAAATATATTCAGGGCAAATAGTCAACATCTTTTTTGATGGGGGGCGGTAAGGGGTCTGGATAGTGGATAGGGGGGCGCTGGCCCAAAAAAGGTTGAGAACCACTGCTCTAATGTTTCTCAGGAAATGAGCAGCGCTGACATTAATGAGCTGCACATGAGGGGCTCTGACAGTCCAGACACTCGGCTGGTGGGAGAACCAAAGATAAGAAACTGACATCTGAGCTGAGCATTTAAACAAACAGAGAGGAAACTTTAGCTTTTTTGTTATTTTTGTTTAACTGAAAGGGTCGCATGAGACCCCAAGTGATTAATATTTAACTGAGACCAGCATCCTTCCTGAGTCCTCCACCTCATCACAGTCCTGGAGCTCACACTGACTGTTTCATTTGCAGAGATAGTCATTATTAAAAAACTGTAATTCATCATGTTTATCTATTTATGGTTTATTTTGTTAGGGACCAAGACATCTAACATAGATTAACTGAAAACAGTAATCCACCATAGTGTTTTGCCCCTAGAAGGACTTTAAATAAATAAAAATTAACACAGTGATGGAAGAAACTAGAATATGATACATTACATTATAACACAAGATAAAAGAAGGTAAATGAAAAACATGTAACACTAACTGCAGTAGACTAGCTGTGAGGACACGTTTGTTGCTGAACTAACCTGGACCTCTCTTTTAAAAGTGTTCAGGTAGCAAGTTCCAAGACTTTGCTCCTTTCACAGAAAAGGCCGTCTGAGCAAAAGAAGTTTTGCAAAATGAAAGTTTACAATTGCCACTTGAAGCTCCTCTGTATCTGCTGCTGCTCTGTAGTCTCTGTCTCATGTACTTACAGAGAGTCCATTTAAACATTTAAATACAAGCTTTACATAATGAAAACCAATGAAGTTTGCTAAACTTTAAATCTTGTATTTGCATAAAATGCGACAGTGACGGTATCTGACTTGCTTTTGTCCAGTTTTCAAGCTTGATTGTGAAGACACTCCATAGATTTAATCACAGACTCATTGGTAGTTAAACCTTCAGACAGATGAGACAGTATCATCAGTGTACATAGGACATGTATCTGGCAAATGGAAAGGATGGGACTCAGCACAGTTCTTGAGGGATTACACTGTTCCCGACGCTTTAAATATGAGTCAAACCAAGATAATGACCGTTTTGACAAGTTTAACGTTGAGAGTTTTGAAATTAAAATGTTGTGGTTTACTGTATCAAAAGTCTTTTTCAGGTCCAGGAACACTGCGTCTGCCACGTTACCTTTGTCATGTGTCTGCTTTATGTTCCCCTTCGAGGGAACTCGAACTGCGTCAGTTACGACACTATGGGAATGCCTCTAGGCGTAGCAGGGCTGAATGTGAATGAAAACTACTCCAATCCTATTGCCGTTACTAGAACGGTAGAGTGTGACCGCATAACCGGAGGTGTATATAAGCACACCGGCACACAATACTCATTAGCTTTTTTCTATTCAACAGGTGCTCGTATGTTGTGTATGAAGAAAGCTCCAGTCCTAACAACGAAGCAGATTGTCTTACCTGAGAAGAAGTCCTACAGTGGTGATCACATCTGGCGACCAATTCCGGAGAAGGTGCGTCTCATGTCTGGGTTGGAGCACTTTTTCAGGTCCAGGAACACTGCGTCTGCCACGTTACCTTGAGGGGGCTGCTCTCGAGGGGGCTGCCTGTGGCTTTTGCGAAGCCCTGTCCATGCAGGTACTGAGATCCCGTGTGGCTGTCTTCTCCGAAGATGGCTGAATGCACTCTCCCCGTGGCTCAGGCCCTGTGGTCGCTGAGGCGGCTTCGGTCATGGGGCTTGTAACGCGATCTCTCTGAGAATATCAGGACGGCTGAGGCTTTTTTCCCGACCTTCGTCTGCTGGCTCCAACTCCCCTCTTCCTCTTCATAGATGGGTACAGACAGCAGTTCAAGGTCCGCCCACCCCCAGATTCAACGGGGTGGTCTGGACTGTGGTGCGCCCGGAGCAAGGTCTGGTGTTAGGAAGTGGAACGTGTTCCCCCGCCAGTTAGAGACTCTGGGTCTACAGTCGTTACTACCTGGTCCCCAAGAAGGATGGAGAACTGCGCCCCATTTTGGATCTACGGTGTCTGAACCAGTCTCCGAGGAGATTCAGGTTCAAGATGTTCACCGTCCCTGCTATCGTCAGTCACATCCAATCCGAGGATTGGTTTGTCACAATCTATCTCAGGGACGCATATTTCCATGTCGCCATCCGTCCTTCTCACAGGAATTTCCTGAAGTTCGCCTTCGGGGGTGTGGCTTACCAGTATTGGGTTCTTCCATTCGGCCAACCACTCTCCCCTCGCACATTTACCAAGTGTATGGATGCAGCGCTGGCCCCGCTGAGGCTCCAGGGCATCCGGATTTTACACTACATTGACGACTGGCTCATTTTGACCCGGTCTCAAGAGTTGGTGGTTCGGCATCGAGATGTCGTTCTGGCCCATCTTCTGCAATTGGGGCTGAGGCTCAACACAAAGAAGAGTGTGCTGGCGCCCACCCAATGGCCTACGTTCCTGGGGGTGGTTTGGGATTCGACGACGATGTGGGCGCAGCTGTCTCCCGCACGCGTCAAAACCACAGTAAAGGGGGTGAAGATTGGCCGTACCATCACTGTCACACACTTTCTAAGGGTGTTGGGTCTCCTGGCGGCTGCATCCAGCGTAATACCTCCTGGCCTGCTGCACATGAGAGCCCTGCAGTGGTGGGTGGAGACCAAGGGATTTTTCCCGAAGGTGAATCCGTTCCGTCCTATGTGGGTTACGCACAAATGCCTTCATTCCCTATCTGTATGGCAGGGCACTTGGTTCTTGTTCCAGGGGCCCGTCTTAGGGGTGTTGTGTGGCTGGCGGGTCGCTTCGACAGACGCTTCCCTCACGGGCTCATGGACAACCGCTTTTGCAAGAGGGTCCTGGCAGGAGCATCATTCTACATCATTCAACTGCCTCATGATGCTGGCGGTGTTCCAGGCTCTAAGGTGTTTCCTGCCCAATCGCCGAGGCCACCACGTCCTGGTCTGTTCTGACAACACGGCGGTGGTGGCCTACCTGAATCACCAGGGCGGTCTGCGCTCGCGCCCTCTATGCAGACTGGCGCATCAGATCCTCCCGTGGTCCCAGCAGAGATTATTATCGCCCAGGGCGATGTATCTCCCGGGGACGCAGAATCAGGGACCAGACCTGCTGTCGAGGCAGGGGCTGAGGCCCGGGGAATGGAGACTCCACCCTGAGGTGGTGGAGCTCTTATGCGGAGAGTTTGGCCCCAAAGACGTGGACACGAGACTACGTACTGCCCGCTATGGTTCTCTCTCCTATCGCCAGCCCCACTGGCCTGGACGCCATGGCACACACGTGGCCGAGGCTACATCTGTACATTTTTCCCCCAGTCACTCTGCTCCCAGGGGTTCTGGAGTGGGTCTATCAGGATGGTGTCAGCCTACTGCTAGTAGCCCCGTTCTGGCCGGCCCAAGTGTGGTTTCCGACATCATGTCGCTCCTGGACGGAGCATCATGTCGCTCCCTCTTAGGAGAGACCTGCCATCCCAGGCTCAGGGCCGGGTTTTCACCCTTGCCCCGCCGTGTGGCGTCTGTGGGTCTGGCCCCTGAGGGGGCGCAGTTCCTCGAGGTGGGTCTGACAGCGGGAACAGTCGAGATGCTACTTAGCTCCAGAAGTGGAGTGTTTTCTCCACCTGGTGTAGAGAGCGGGCAGTGGACCCAGTTACCTGCCCCGGTGGTTCAGGTACTTGAGTTTCTCCAAGACCGTTTCTCTGCTGGCCTTTCCCTATCCACCCTCAAGGTGTACGTGGCGGCTATTCGTCTTTCCACGCCCCTCTGAGGGAGGGGCCTTTGGGGAAACTTCCTTTGGTCGTACGTTTCCTCTGTGGAGCCCGGAGGATGAGACCTGCAACTCACTCCAGGATCCCCACTTGGGATCTGGCGGTCTTGGGGCATTGGCTGAGGCCCCCTTTGAACCCCTGGAGTCGGCTGAGGCCAAGCACTTGACCTTCAAGATGGCGTTTCTCCTGGCTATCAGGAATGTTAGGGCTATCCTGCACTCTCGTCCAGGATATGTCCCTAAGGTGCCGTCCTGTATGGCAGGGTCCACAGTGCTGCAGGCATTTCATCCTCCACCTCATGTGACGGCGGAGGATGGGAGGCTTCATTTACTCTGCCCTGTCAGAACATTGAGTATCTATACTCTGAGGTCCTCCCGGTGGAGGAAGGCTGACCAGCTGCTTGTGTGTTTCGGGTCTCCCAAGGCTGGGCTTCCCGCGTCCAAACACACTATTAGCAACTGGATCGTGCAGACTATTTCCCTGGCCTATCAGGTGCGTGGTTTTCCTTCACCTGTGGCTGTGAGGGCTCACTCTACCAGGGGTATGGCGGTATGGTCTGTTTCTACAGTCTTGACCTTCCTTCTGCACTTGGCACCCGTGCGCTCTCCTCCTAGTCGTGCCCACTGGATGCGGGGTTTCGGGGGTATCTCGTTAGTGTCGTAACCGACGCAGTTTGAGTTCCCTCGAAGGGGAACGTCTCGGGTTATGTATGTAACCCTAGTTCCCCGAGAAGGGGAATGAGACACTGCGTCGGTTCTCCACACCTCACCCCGCCTGGAGTGCCTGCTTCATAGTTAAAGCTAATGAGTATTGTGTGCCGGTGTGCTTATATACACCTCTGGTTATGCCGTCACACTCTACCGTTCTAGTAACGCCAATAGTATTGGAGTAGTTTTCATTCACATTCAGCCCTGCTACGCCTAGAGGCGTTCCCATAGTGTCGTAACCGATGCAGTGTCTCGTTCCCCTTCTAGGGGAACCAGGGTTACATAGGTAACCCGAGACGTTTTCTAGCAATAAACAGGTTGCTGACTCTGTGGAGTGATCATGTCTGAAACCAAACTGTAGAGGATGTTGTGAAACAACTTTCTCCAGCATGTTGGACAGGACTGGAAGATTTTAAAAAAGGGATTACCAAAGCATTTTTCCATCCATCTGGGATTTAGATATTAATAAGGTCAGTAAGTGGCTGAACCAGAATACTACTATTTTTTTTAAGAATACAGTATCTAAATTATATATATCCTTAGGGTTTAAATCCTCAGTCTCTTTCAAAACAACTGATTGGTCAACTTCTCTGATCTGGAGCAAGTTGAGGTCATCTTCATCAGGAGCCATGACATTCGCTTTAGTGTTAATATGGGGGAAGCTTATGGCGAGATCTTTAACGGATTGACTAAAAAAAATCATTAAATTCATTAGCAACTTGACCATGATTAGAGATAATGTCTTTCCTGACTTTAAGGTGACATTTACTTTTGGTTTAATTAGATTATTTAATTGTTTCATTTTCAATTCAATTCAAATCAATTTTATTTATATAGCGCCAAATCACAACAACAGTTATCTCACAGCGCTTTTCATAAAGAGCAGGTCTAGACCGAACTCTGAAGCTCAACAATTCCCACCAAGAGCAGCACTAGGCGACACAGACAAGGAAAAACTTCCTTTAAGAGGCAGAAACCTCGAGCAGAACCATGGCTCAGGGTGGGGGGGCATCTGCCTCAACCAGTTGGGGTTGAGAGAGAGAGAGAGAGAGAGAGAGAGAGAGCAGAGGGAGGCAACCTACACAGTATACACAGAGG
Source organism: Lepomis macrochirus (assembly GCA_024633595.2). Lineage (NCBI taxonomy): Eukaryota > Metazoa > Chordata > Actinopteri > Centrarchiformes > Centrarchidae > Lepomis > Lepomis macrochirus. Next base: position 39,095,367 of record JALXJV020000006.1, read on the forward strand.
TACAGACAGTAAAGGTGATGGTGCTATAGACTGAATGAAAAATGGTACAGATATTTATAGTAATGTTAATGATAATAATAATGACAGTAATAATAGCAATAGGACTAGTAACAGCAGTTGCAACTGTAGCAGAGGGCGTCGAGCAGGAACACGGGGGGCAGCAGGAGACTCCCAACAACAGATCCAGACTCCACAGCTCCAGAGCCAGCAACACCCGCAGGAAGCGACAGGAGGGGGAAGCACACGACCACGGGAAAGGGAAGAAGTCGAGTTAGTAACATGCATTAATGGGATGAGGTTGCACTCAGAGGGAGAGAGAGAAGAGGAGAGAGGAGCTCAGTGCATCATGGGAAATCCCCCGGCAGTCTAGGCCTATAGCAGCATAATTAAGGGATGGTTCAGGACTCACCTGAGCCAGCCCTAACTATAAGCTTTATCAAAAGGAAACTCTGAGATGGTGGTTCAGGTTCAGGTTGAGAGAGACTCTACAATAATAACTTTGTCCGTTTTAAGGACTAAAGTTGACAAAAACTCTGCAAATTCAGATAAGAATTCAGAGTACGGCCCAGGTGCTCGGTACACTATAACAAATAGAATTGGTTGCAGTGATTTCCAGCTTGGGTGTGAAAGACTCAGAACAAGGCTTTCAAATGAGTTATAATTTAGTTTAGGTTTAGAGCTGATTACTTGGCTGGAGTCAAAGATAGCTGCAACTCCACCTCCTCGGCCTGTGCTTCGAGGAATGTGAGTATTAATATGACTGGGAGGGGTGGATTCATTTAGGCTCACATATATCACCCAGCCAGGTTTCAGTAAGACAGAATAAATCAATTTCATAATCTGATATTAGTTCATTTACTAGTACACCTTTAGAAGAGAGAGATCTGATGTTTAAGAGTCCACATTTTACTCTCCTATTCGTTTGCACTATTGCTCCTGTGGTTTTAATTTTTATGAGGTTTTTTATGCACAGCTCCTCTTCTGTTTACCTTTGATTTAAATAATTTCAATGGTCGGGGGACAGACACCGTCACTATAGGGTTTTCACTAAGTAACTCCTGGAACGGAGGAGCAGAGAAGTGTGTTAGACTGCGACTCTGCCTCCTGGTCTCAACTCTGGGTTGTCATGGATTTGGTCCGCTAATAAAGTTGACCAGATTTCTAGAAATGAGAGCTGCTCCTTCCCAAGAAGGATGGATGCCGTCTCTCCGAATCAGACCAGGTCTTCCCCAGAAAGTCTGCCAATGATCTACAAAGCCCACATCGTTTGCTGGACACCACCTCGATAACCAGCGGCGGGAATGACGACATGCGGCTATACATGTCAGCACTGGTCAGATTGGGCAGGGGTCCAGAGAAAACTACGGTGTCCGACATTGTTTTTGCGTATGAACACACGGACTCAACATTAATCTTAGTGACCTCCGATTGGCGTAACCGGGAGTCATTACCGCAGACGTGAATAACAATCTTACTGTATTTACGTTTATCCTTAGCCAGCAGTTTCAAATAGGACTCGATGTCGCCCGCTCTGGCCCCTGGGATGCATTTGACTATGGTCGCTGGTTTCGCTAACTTCACGTTTCTCAAAATGGAGCTGCCAATTATCAGAGTTGGTTTCTCAGCGGGTGTGTCGCTGAGTGGGGAAAATCTGTTAGAAACGGAAGCTGAATGATGGTGTCCTGAGGGCTTTGAATGCTTACGACTATTCCTCCTTCGGACAGTCACCCAGCCACCCTTTCCTGGCTGCTCAGGAAATGCCGGGGAACGGCTACCAGAGGCTAACTCAGGCCGGTCCGCACCGACTACCGGGGACTGGCTAGCTACAGTAGGCTGATCTACCAAGGTGCGGAGCCGGACTTCTAACTCACTGAGCCTCGCCTCCATGTCTAAAAATAAACTACACTTGTTACACGTACCATTACCGCTAAAGGAGGCAGAGTAATTGAACATCTGAAACACCGAGCAGGAGAAAGCAGGAGAGAGAAAGGGAGAAGGAGAAGCCATCGCTAGCTGCTAAGCTAAAGTCGCTAAAGGCTAAGCTAAAGTACGGTAGCGTTGGCTACCAAAACTTTTAAAAATAACTATGAGATTGAACAGCAGTCACTAAAGATAGAAAGAACTGTGAGTGCTTAGGCAAACTTACTGTAAGAATAAGTGTTTAGCGGACAGTTGGCCGCTGTAATGATAATCTAACAATTTTATCTGGTATTTAGCACCAGAAACGGAAATGAGTCAACACGCTTACCACAGTACGTCAGTACGTCCCTCCAGCCAGCCTGATTCAGGAGAAAAAATTTCAAAATTATATTACCATTTCCGTTTGCTTCTGACAAAACTCAAATATAATAATTTGTTTTTGAGATGCGCAGCTCCTTAACTGCCTTGTTTCTCAGCACGTTGAATACTTGCAAATCAATCTCATTTTGAGTTTTGAGGAAAAGTATAATCTCTGCTCTTCATTAGTTGACGTACAATGTCACTTAGCAATGGGAGCTGTATTTGTCTCTGTGGCTTTTCGCGTTCTTTATTGAACTTAGTAACAATACCACCAATGCTGGACATTAAATTATCACAGCATTCATTTACCTGGGTGTGTTGTAGGACCTCATCCCAGCTAAGTCTCATTAATTCTCAAATTTATTTAGGTCCTTACGAGGAATCTTGAGTTTGATTACACTTTGCCTAATGTTTAAATATCCAGCTAGACGTTTCTTTGTAAGTTTCCTTGTAATTAGTATCATGTTATGAGCAGACAATCCCGTAACTAAATTATATGATTTTGTTACTTGATTAGGTCTATTTGTAAATTTTAGGTCTATTAGTGTTTGAGTATGCCTGGTTGGGCGGCTAGGTCCGCCATTCATCTGCTGGAACTCAAATTTTTATGTCAGTTTTTTCTACAGTGTTGCAAAATCAGCCGCAAGGACTGCGGTGCTCTGGCAGGCTGCCTTGGCAACCACCGCCCTTAGTCCGAACACTCTGCCACAGTCCACACCGCAATCACAAACCAGCCTGGCCTCTGCCTCCTTCACCACACCAAGCCACTCAGCCAGGCAGGCTCCTGTCTGGGCCGTCCAAATCGAGGGTGGATGGCTGTTAGTCCTGGACCTGTGTTAAGCTGAATGTCTTCCGTTAGCAGAAGTATTAGAGAAAGATAAACTGTGGCGTGCAATTCGTCTGTTTTGGTTCGGGTTGAGTCTTGTGCGCTGGTGTGAAAAGTACGCTCAGATCTAAATTTCAGAAGTGAATGATATATAATAGAAAGAAATTCAGAAGGAATTTGTCAGAACATGTCAGAAGCAGAGCGAGTCCCTGCCTTTGAACTGAGGCCGCAGATCAGCTGCGTCTTTGTCGTTGTCTTTGGACAGCATGAAACACAGCTGATACCAGCTAACATGAGCTATTACAACCAGCTGCAACACATTCCTGAAGACCTAAAGTCTGCAGGTCCTCAGGTCCATGTTTGCCAGGTTCATGGTCCTCAGGTCCATGGTCGTCAGGTCTGTGGTTCTCAGGTCTGTCTTTCTCATGTCCATGTTTCTCAGGTCCATGTGTCTCAGGTCTGTCGTTCTCATGTCCATGTTTCTCATGTCCATGTTTCTCAGGTCCGTGTTTCTAAGGTCTGTCTTTTTCAGGTCCGTATTTCTCAGGTCCGTGTTTCTCAAGTCCATGTTTCTCTGGTCCATGGTCCTCAGGTCCATGTTTCTCAGGTCCGTGTTTCTCAGGTCTGTCTTTCTCAGGTCTGTCTTTCTCAGGTCTGTCTGTCTCAGGTCCGTGTTTCTCAGGTCCGTGTTTCTCAAGTCCATGTTTCTCAAGTCCATGTTTCTCTGGTCCATGTTTCTCAAGTCCATGTTTCTCAAGTCCATGTTTCTCAGGTCCATGGTCCTCAGGTCCATGTTTCTCATGTCCATGTTTCTCAGGTCTGTGTTTCTCAGGTCCATGTTTCTCATGTCCATGTTTCTCAGGTCCATGTTTCTCAGGTCTGTGTTTCTCGGGTCTGTCTTTCTCATGTCCATGTTTCTCAGGTCTGTCTTTTTCATGTCCATGTTTCTCAGGTCCATGTTTCTCAGGTAAGTGTTTCTCAGGTCTGTCTTTCTCAGGTCCGTGTTTCTCAAGTCCATGTTTCTCAAGTCCATGTTTCTCTGGTCCATGGTCCTCAGGTCTGTCTTTTTCATGTCCATGTTTCTCAGGTCCATGGTCCTCAGGTCCATGTTTCTCAGGTCCGTGTTTCTCAAGTCCATGTTTCTCAAGTCCATGTTTCTCAGGTCCGTGTTTCTCAGGTCTGTCTTTCTCAGGTCCGTGTTTCTCAGGTCCGTGTTTCTCAAGTCCATGTTTCTCAAGTCCATGTTTCTCTGGTCCATGGTCCTCAGGTCCATGTTTCTCATGTCCATGTTTCTCAGGTCCGTCTTTCTCAGGTCCATGTTTCTCAGGTCCGTGTTTCTCAGGTCTGTCTTTCTCAGGTCCATGTTTCTCATGTCCATGTTTCTCATGTCCGTGTTTCTCAGGTCTGTCTTTCTCAGGTCTGTGTTTCTCAGGTCCGTGTTTCTCAGGTCTGTCTTTTTCATGTCCATGTTTCTCAGGTCCATGTTTCTCAGGTCTGTCTTTCTCATGTCCATGTTTCTCAGGTCCATGTGTCTCAGGTCTGTCTTTCTCATGTCCATGTTTCTCAGGTCCATGTGTCTCAGGTCTGTCTTTCTCAGGTCCGTGTTTCTAAGGTCTGTCTTTCTCAGGTCCATGTTTCTCATGTCCATGTTTCTCAGGTCTGCATTTTTTCATGTCCATGTTTCTCAGGTCCATGTTTCTCATGTCTGTGTTTCTCGGGTCTGTCTTTCTCAGGTCCATGTTTCTCATGTCCATGTTTCTCAGGTCCGTGTTTCTCAGGTCCGTGTTTCTCAGGTCTGTCTTTCTCAGGTCCGTGTTTCTCAGGTCCGTGTTTCTCAAGTCCATGTTTCTCAAGTCCATGTTTCTCAGGTCCATGGTCCTCAGGTCCATGTTTCTCAGGTCCGTGTTTCTCATGTCCATGTTTCTCAAGTCCGTGTTTCTCAGGTCCGTGTTTCTCAGGTCTGTCTTTCTCATGTCCGTGTTTCTCAAGTCCGTGTTTCTCAGGTACATGTTTCTACGGTCCATATTTCTCAGGTCCATGGCCCTCAAGTCTGTGTTTCTCAGGTCTGTGTTCCTCAGGTCCATGGTCCTCAGGTCTGTGCTTGTTAGGTCCACGGTCCTCAAGTCCGTGTTTCTCAGGTCCATGGTCCTCAGGTCTGTGCTTGTTAGGTCCATGGTCCTCACGTCCATGTTTCTCAGGTCCATGTGTCTCAGGTCTGTCTTTCTCAGGTCCATGTTTCTCATGTCCATGTTTCTCAGGTCCGTGTTTCTCAGGTCTGTCTTTCTCAGGTCTGTGTTTCTCAGGTCCGTGTTTCTCAGGTCTGTCTTTCTCATGTCCATGTTTCTCAGGTCCATGTGTCTCAGGTCTGTCTTTCTCATGTCCATGTTTCTCAGGTCCATGTGTCTCAGGTCTGTCTTTCTCATGTCCATGTTTCTCAGGTCCATGTGTCTCAGGTCTGTCTTTCTCAGGTCCGTGTTTCTAAGGTCTGTCTTTCTCAGGTCCATGTTTCTCATGTCCATGTTTCTCAGGTCTGTCTTTTTCATGTCCATGTTTCTCAGGTCCATGTTTCTCAGGTCTGTGTTTCTCGGGTCTGTCTTTCTCAGGTCCATGTTTCTCATGTCCATGTTTCTCAGGTCCGTGTTTCTCAGGTCCGTGTTTCTCAGGTCTGTCTTTCTCAGGTCCGTGTTTCTCAAGTCCATGTTTCTCAAGTCCATGTTTCTCAGGTCCATGGTCCTCAGGTCCATGTTTCTCAGGTCCGTGTTTCTCATGTCCATGTTTCTCAAGTCCGTGTTTCTCAGGTCCGTGTTTCTCAGGTCTGTCTTTCTCATGTCCGTGTTTCTCAAGTCCGTGTTTCTCAGGTAAATGTTTCTACGGTCCATATTTCTCAGGTACATGGTCTTCAGGTCTGTGTTTCTTAGGTCCATGGCCCTCAAGTCTGTGTTTCTCAGGTCTGTGTTTCTCAGGTCCATGGTCCTCAGGTCTGTGCTTGTTAGGTCCATGGTCCTCAAGTCCGTGTTCTCAGGTCCATGGTCCTCAGGTCTGTGCTTGTTAGGTCCATGGTCCTCACGTCCATGTTTCTCAGGTCCATGTGTCTCAGGTCTGTCTTTCTCATGTCCATGTTTCTCAGGTCCATGTGTCTCAGGTCTGTCTTTCTCATGTCCATGTTTCTCAGGTCCATGTGTCTCAGGTCTGTCTTTCTCAGGTCCGTGTTTCTAAGGTCTGTCTTTCTCAGATCCATGTTTCTCATGTCCATGTTTCTCAGGTCCGTGTTTCTCAGGTCTGTCTTTTTCATGTCCATGTTTCTCAGGTCCGTGTTTCTCAGGTCTGTGTTTCTCGGGTCTGTCTTTCTCAGGTCCATGTTTCTCAGGTCCGTGTTTCTCAGGTCCGTGTTTCTCAAGTCCATGTTTCTCAAGTCCATGTTTCTCAGGTCCATGGTCCTCAGGTCCATGTTTCTCAGGTCCGTGTTTCTCATGTCCATGTTTCTCAAGTCCGTGTTTCTCAGGTCCGTGTTTCTCAGGTCTGTCTTTCTCATGTCCGTGTTTCTCAAGTCCGTGTTTCTCAGGTACATGTTTCTACGGTCCATATTTCTCAGGTACATGGTCTTCAGGTCTGTGTTTCTTAGGTCCATGGCCCTCAAGTCTGTGTTTCTCAGGTCTGTGTTTCTCAGGTCCATGGTCCTCAGGTCTGTGCTTGTTAGGTCCATGGTCCTCAAGTCCGTGTTTCTCAGGTCCATGGTCCTCAGGTCTGTGCTTGTTAGGTCCATGGTCCTCACGTCCATGTTTCTCAGGTCCATGTGTCTCAGGTCTGTCTTTCTCATGTCCATGTTTCTCAGGTCCATGTGTCTCAGGTCTGTCTTTCTCATGTCCATGTTTCTCAGGTCCATGTGTCTCAGGTCTGTCTTTCTCAGGTCCGTGTTTCTAAGGTCTGTCTTTCTCAGGTCCATGTTTCTCATGTCCATGTTTCTCAGGTCCGTGTTTCTCAGGTCTGTCTTTTTCATGTCCATGTTTCTCAGGTCCGTGTTTCTCAGGTCTTTGTTTCTCGGGTCTGTCTTTCTCAGGTCCATGTTTCTCATGTCCATGTTTCTCAGGTCCGTGTTTCTCAGGTCCGTGTTTCTCAGGTCCGTGTTTCTCAGGTCTGTCTTTCTCAGGTCCGTGTTTCTCAGGTCCGTGTTTCTCAAGTCCATGTTTCTCAAGTCCATGTTTCTCAGGTCCATGGTCCTCAGGTCCATGTTTCTCAGGTCCGTGTTTCTCAGGTCTGTCTTTCTCATGTCCGTGTTTCTCAGGTCTGTCTTTTTCATGTCCATGTTTCTCAGGTAAGTGTTTCTCAGGTCTGTCTTTCTCAGGTCCGTGTTTCTCAAGTCCATGTTTCTCAAGTCCATGTTTCTCTGGTCCATGGTCCTCAGGTCTGTCTTTTTCATGTCCATGTTTCTCAGGTCCATGGTCCTCAGGTCCATGTTTCTCAGGTCCGTGTTTCTCAAGTCCATGTTTCTCAAGTCCATGTTTCTCAGGTCCGTGTTTCTCAGGTCTGTCTTTCTCAGGTCCGTGTTTCTCAGGTCCGTGTTTCTCAAGTCCATGTTTCTCAAGTCCATGTTTCTCTGGTCCATGGTCCTCAGGTCCATGTTTCTCATGTCCATGTTTCTCAGGTCTGTCTTTCTCAGGTCCATGTTTCTCAGGTCCGTGTTTCTCAGGTCTGTCTTTCTCAGGTCCATGTTTCTCATGTCCATGTTTCTCATGTCCGTGTTTCTCAGGTCTGTCTTTCTCAGGTCTGTGTTTCTCAGGTCCGTGTTTCTCAGGTCTGTCTTTTTCATGTCCATGTTTCTCAGGTCCATGTTTCTCAGGTCTGTCTTTCTCATGTCCATGTTTCTCAGGTCCATGTGTCTCAGGTCTGTCTTTCTCATGTCCATGTTTCTCAGGTCCATGTGTCTCAGGTCTGTCTTTCTCAGGTCCGTGTTTCTAAGGTCTGTCTTTCTCAGGTCCATGTTTCTCATGTCCATGTTTCTCAGGTCTGTCTTTTTCATGTCCATGTTTCTCAGGTCCATGTTTCTCAGGTCTGTGTTTCTCGGGTCTGTCTTTCTCAGGTCCATGTTTCTCATGTCCGTGTTTCTCATGTCCGTGTTTCTCAGGTCCGTGTTTCTCAGGTCTGTCTTTCTCAGGTCCGTGTTTCTCAGGTCCGTGTTTCTCAAGTCCATGTTTCTCAAGTCCATGTTTCTCAGGTCCATGGTCCTCAGGTACATGTTTCTCAGGTCCGTGTTTCTCATGTCCATGTTTCTCAAGTCCGTGTTTCTCAGGTCCGTGTTTCTCAGGTCTGTCTTTCTCATGTCCGTGTTTCTCAAGTCCGTGTTTCTCAGGTACATGTTTCTACGGTCCATATTTCTCAGGTCCATGGCCCTCAAGTCTGTGTTTCTCAGGTCTGTGTTTCTCAGGTCCATGGTCCTCAGGTCTGTGCTTGTTAGGTCCATGGTCCTCAAGTCCGTGTTTCTCAGGTCCATGGTCCTCAGGTCTGTGCTTGTTAGGTCCATGGTCCTCACGTCCATGTTTCTCAGGTCCATGTGTCTCAGGTCTGTCTTTCTCAGGTCCATGTTTCTCATGTCCATGTTTCTCAGGTCCGTGTTTCTCAGGTCTGTCTTTCTCAGGTCTGTGTTTCTCAGGTCCGTGTTTCTCAGGTCTCGTCTTTCTCATGTCCATGTTTCTCAGGTCCATGTGTCTCAGGTTCTGTCTTTCTCATGTCCATGTTTCTCAGGTCCATGTGTCTCAGGTCTGTCTTTCTCATGTCCATGTTTCTCAGGTCCATGTGTCTCAGGTCTGTCTTTCTCAGGTCCGTGTTTCTAGGTCTGTCTTTCTCAGGTCCATGTTTCTCATGTCCATGTTTCTCAGGTCTGTCTTTTCATGTCCATGTTTCTCAGGTCCATGTTTCTCAGGTCTGTGTTTCTCGGTCTGTCTTTCTCAGGTCCATGTTTCTCATGTCCATGTTTCTCAGGTCCGTGTTTCTCAGGTCCGTGTTTCTCAGGTCTGTCTTTCTCAGGTCCGTGTTTCTCAAGTTCATGTTTCTCAAGTCCATGTTTCTCAGGTCCATGGTCCTCAGGTCCATGTTTCTCAGGTCCGTGTTTCTCATGTCCATGTTTCTCAAGTCCGTGTTTCTCAGGTCCGTGTTTCTCAGGTCTGTCTTTCTCATGTCCGTGTTTCTCAAGTCCGTGTTTCTCAGGTACATGTTTCTACGGTCCATATTTCTCAGGTACATGGTCTTCAGGTCTGTGTTTCTTAGGTCCATGGCCCTCAAGTCTGTGTTTCTCAGGTCTGTGTTTCTCAGGTCCATGGTCCTCAGGTCTGTGCTTGTTAGGTCCATGGTCCTCAAGTCCGTGTTCTCAGGTCCATGGTCCTCAGGTCTGTGCTTGTTAGGTCCATGGTCCTCACGCCCATGTTTCTCAGGTCCATGTGTCTCAGGTCTGTCTTTCTCATGTCCATGTTTCTCAGGTCCATGTGTCTCAGGTCTGTCTTTCTCATGTCCATGTTTCTCAGGTCCGTGTTTCTAAGGTCTGTCTTTTTCAGGTCCGTATTTCTCAGGTCCGTGTTTCTCAAGTCCATGTTTCTCTGGTCCATGGTCCTCAGGTCCATGTTTCTCAGGTCCGTGTTTCTCAGGTCTTTCTTTCTCAGGTCTGTCTTTCTCAGGTCTGTCTGTCTCAGGTCCGTGTTTCTCAGGTCCGTGTTTCTCAAGTCCATGTTTCTCAAGTCCATGTTTCTCTGGTCCATGTTTCTCAAGTCCATGTTTCTCAAGTCCATGTTTCTCAGGTCCATGGTCCTCAGGTCCATGTTTCTCATGTCCATGTTTCTCAGGTCTGTGTTTCTCAGGTCCATGTTTCTCATGTCCATGTTTCTCAGGTCCATGTTTCTCAGGTCTGTGTTTCTCGGGTCTGTCTTTCTCATGTCCATGTTTCTCAGGTCTGTCTTTTCATGTCCATGTTTCTCAGGTCCATGTTTCTCAGGTAAGTGTTTCTCAGGTCTGTCTTTCTCAGGTCCGTGTTTCTCAAGTCCATGTTTCTCAAGTCCATGTTTCTCTGGTCCATGGTCCTCAGGTCTGTCTTTTTCATGTCCATGTTTCTCAGGTCCATGGTCCTCAGGTCCATGTTTCTCAGGTCCGTGTTTCTCAAGTCCATGTTTCTCAAGTCCATGTTTCTCAGGTCCGTGTTTCTCAGGTCTGTCTTTCTCAGGTCCGTGTTTCTCAGGTCCGTGTTTCTCAAGTCCATGTTTCTCAAGTCCATGTTTCTCTGGTCCATGGTCCTCAGGTCCATGTTTCTCATGTCCATGTTTCTCAGGTCTGTCTTTCTCAGGTCCATGTTTCTCAGGTCCGTGTTTCTCAGGTCTGTCTTTCTCAGGTCCATGTTTCTCATGTCCATGTTTCTCATGTCCGTGTTTCTCAGGTCTGTCTTTCTCAGGTCTGTGTTTCTCAGGTCCGTGTTTCTCAGGTCTGTCTTTTCATGTCCATGTTTCTCAGGTCCATGTTTCTCAGGTCTGTCTTTCTCATGTCCATGTTTCTCAGGTCCATGTGTCTCAGGTCTGTCTTTCTCATGTCCATGTTTCTCAGGTCCATGTGTCTCAGGTCTGTCTTTCTCAGGTCCGTGTTTCTAAGGTCTGTCTTTCTCAGGTCCATGTTTCTCATGTCCATGTTTCTCAGGTCTGTCTTTTCATGTCCATGTTTCTCAGGTCCATGTTTCTCAGGTCTGTGTTTCTCGGTCTGTCTTTCTCAGGTCCATGTTTCTCATGTCCATGTTTCTCAGGTCCGTGTTTCTCAAGTCCGTGTTTCTCAGGTCTGTCTTTCTCAGGTCCGTGTTTCTCAGGTCCGTGTTTCTCAAGTCCATGTTTCTCAAGTCCATGTTTCTCAGGTCCATGGTCCTCAGGTCCATGTTTCTCAGGTCCGTGTTTCTCATGTCCATGTTTCTCAAGTCCGTGTTTCTCAGGTCCGTGTTTCTCAGGTCTGTCTTTCTCATGTCCGTGTTTCTCAAGTCCGTGTTTCTCAGGTACATGTTTCTACGGTCCATATTTCTCGGGTCCATGGCCCTCAAGTCTGTGTTTCTCAGGTCTGTGTTCCTCAGGTCCATGGTCCTCAGGTCTGTGCTTGTTAGGTCCATGGTCCTCAGGTCTGTGCTTGTTAGGTCCATGGTCCTCAAGTCCGTGTTTCTCAGGTCCATGGTCCTCAGGTCTGTGCTTGTTAGGTCCATGGTCCTCACGTCCATGTTTCTCAGGTCCATGTGTCTCAGGTCTGTCTTTCTCATGTCCATGTTTCTCAGGTCCATGTGTCTCAGGTCTGTCTTTCTCATGTCCATGTTTCTCAGGTCCGTGTTTCTAAGGTCTGTCTTTTTCAGGTCCGTATTTCTCAGGTCCGTGTTTCTCAAGTCCATGTTTCTCTGGTCCGTGGTCCTCAGGTCCATGTTTCTCAGGTCCGTGTTTCTCAGGTCTGTCTTTCTCAGGTCTGTCTTTCTCAGGTCTGTCTGTCTCAGGTCCGTGTTTCTCAGGTCCGTGTTTCTCAAGTCCATGTTTCTCAAGTCCATGTTTCTCTGGTCCATGTTTCTCAAGTCCATGTTTCTCAAGTCCATGTTTCTCAGGTCCATGGTCCTCAGGTCCATGTTTCTCATGTCCATGTTTCTCAGGTCTGTGTTTCTCAGGTCCATGTTTCTCATGTCCATGTTTCTCAGGTCCATGTTTCTCAGGTCTGTGTTTCTCGGGTCTGTCTTTCTCATGTCCATGTTTCTCAGGTCTGTCTTTTCATGTCCATGTTTCTCAGGTCCATGTTTCTCAGGTAAGTGTTTCTTAGGTCTGTCTTTCTCAGGTCCGTGTTTCTCAAGTCCATGTTTCTCAAGTCCATGTTTCTCTGGTCCATGGTCCTCAGGTCTGTCTTTTTCATGTCCATGTTTCTCAGGTCCATGGTCCTCAGGTCCATGTTTCTCAGGTCCGTGTTTCTCAAGTCCATGTTTCTCAAGTCCATGTTTCTCAGGTCCGTGTTTCTCAGGTCTGTCTTTCTCAGGTCCGTGTTTCTCAGGTCCGTGTTTCTCAAGTCCATGTTTCTCAAGTCCATGTTTCTCTGGTCCATGGTCCTCAGGTCCATGTTTCTCATGTCCATGTTTCTCAGGTCTGTCTTTCTCAGGTCCATGTTTCTCAGGTCCGTGTTTCTCAGGTCTGTCTTTCTCAGGTCCATGTTTCTCATGTCCATGTTTCTCATGTCCGTGTTTCTCAGGTCTGTCTTTCTCAGGTCTGTGTTTCTCAGGTCCGTGTTTCTCAGGTCTGTCTTTTTCATGTCCATGTTTCTCAGGTCCATGTTTCTCAGGTCTGTCTTTCTCATGTCCATGTTTCTCAGGTCCATGTGTCTCAGGTCTGTCTTTCTCATGTCCATGTTTCTCAGGTCCATGTGTCTCAGGTCTGTCTTTCTCAGGTCCGTGTTTCTAAGGTCTGTCTTTCTCAGGTCCATGTTTCTCATGTCCATGTTTCTCAGGTCTGTCTTTTTCATGTCCATGTTTCTCAGGTCCATGTTTCTCAGGTCTGTGTTTCTCGGGTCTGTCTTTCTCAGGTCCATGTTTCTCATGTCCATGTTTCTCAGGTCCGTGTTTCTCAAGTCCGTGTTTCTCAGGTCTGTCTTTCTCAGGTCCGTGTTTCTCAGGTCCGTGTTTCTCAAGTCCATGTTTCTCAAGTCCATGTTTCTCAGGTCCATGGTCCTCAGGTCCATGTTTCTCAGGTCCGTGTTTCTCATGTCCATGTTTCTCAAGTCCGTGTTTCTCAGGTCCGTGTTTCTCAGGTCTGTCTTTCTCATGTCCGTGTTTCTCAAGTCCGTGTTTCTCAGGTACATGTTTCTACTGGTCCATATTTCTCAGGTCCATGGCCCTCAAGTCTGTGTTTCTCAGGTCTGTGTTCCTCAGGTCCATGGTCCTCAGGTCTGTGCTTGTTAGGTCCACGGTCCTCAAGTCCGTGTTTCTCAGGTCCATGGTCCTCAGGTCTGTGCTTGTTAGGTCCATGGTCCTCACGTCCATGTTCTCAGGTCCATGTGTCTCAGGTCTGTCTTTCTCAGGTCCATGTTTCTCATGTCCATGTTTCTCAGGTCCGTGTTTCTCAGGTCTGTCTTTCTCAGGTCTGTGTTTCTCAGGTCCGTGTTTCTCAGGTCTCGTCTTTCTCATGTCCATGTTTCTCAGGTCCATGTGTCTCAGGTCTGTCTTTCTCATGTCCATGTTTCTCAGGTCCATGTGTCTCAGGTCTGTCTTTCTCATGTCCATGTTTCTCAGGTCCATGTGTCTCAGGTCTGTCTTTCTCAGGTCCATGTTTCTCAGGTCCATGTGTCTCAGGTCTGTCTTTCTCATGTCCATGTTTCTCAGGTCCATGTGTCTCAGGTCTGTCTTTCTCAGGTCCGTGTTTCTAAGGTCTGTCTTTCTCAGGTCCATGTTTCTCATGTCCATGTTTCTCAGGTCCGTGTTTCTCAGGTCTGTCTTTTTCATGTCCATGTTTCTCAGGTCCGTGTTTCTCAGGTCTGTGTTTCTCGGGTCTGTCTTTCTCAGGTCCATGTTTCTCAGGTCCGTGTTTCTCAGGTCCGTGTTTCTCAAGTCCATGTTTCTCAAGTCCATGTTTCTCAGGTCCATGGTCCTCAGGTCCATGTTTCTCAGGTCCGTGTTTCTCATGTCCATGTTTCTCAAGTCCGTGTTTCTCAGGTCCGTGTTTCTCAGGTCTGTCTTTCTCATGTCCGTGTTTCTCAAGTCCGTGTTTCTCAGGTACATGTTTCTACGGTCCATATTTCTCAGGTACATGGTCTTCAGGTCTGTGTTTCTTAGGTCCATGGCCCTCAAGTCTGTGTTTCTCAGGTCTGTGTTTTTCAGGTCCATGGTCCTCAGGTCTGTGCTTGTTAGGTCCATGGTCCTCAAGTCCGTGTTTCTCAGGTCCATGGTCCTCAGGTCTGTGCTTGTTAGGTCCATGGTCCTCACGTCCATGTTTCTCAGGTCCATGTGTCTCATGTCTGTCTTTCTCATGTCCATGTTTCTCAGGTCCATGTGTCTCAGGTCTGTCTTTCTCATGTCCATGTTTCTCAGGTCCATGTGTCTCAGGTCTGTCTTTCTCAGGTCCGTGTTTCTAAGGTCTGTCTTTCTCAGGTCCATGTTTCTCATGTCCATGTTTCTCAGGTCCGTGTTTCTCAGGTCTGTCTTTTTCATGTCCATGTTTCTCAGGTCCGTGTTTCTCAGGTCTGTGTTTCTCGGGTCTGTCTTTCTCAGGTCCATGTTTCTCATGTCCATGTTTCTCAGGTCCGTGTTTCTCAGGTCCGTGTTTCTCAGGTCCGTGTTTCTCAGGTCTGTCTTTCTCAGGTCCGTGTTTCTCAGGTCCGTGTTTCTCAAGTCCATGTTTCTCAAGTCCATGTTTCTCAGGTCCATGGTCCTCAGGTCCATGTTTCTCAGGTCCGTGTTTCTCAGGTCTGTCTTTCTCATGTCCGTGTTTCTCAAGTCCGTGTTTCTCAGGTACATGTTTCTACGGTCCATATTTCTCAGGTACATGGTCTTCAGGTCTGTGTTTCTCAGGTCCATGGTCCTCAGGTCTGTGCTTGTTAGGTCCATGGTCCTCAGGTCTGTGCTTATTAGGTCCATGGTCCTCACGTCTGTGTTTCTCAGGTCCATGGTCCTCAAGTCCATGTTTCTCAGGTCCATGGTCCTCAGGTCTGTGCTTATTAGGTCCATGGTCCTCACGTCTGTGTTTCTCAGGTCCATGGTCCTCAAGTCCATGTTTCTCAGGTCCATGGTCCTCAAGTCTGTGTTTCTCAGGTCCATGTTTCTCGGGTCTGTCTTTTTCATGTCCATGTTTCTCAGGTCCATGGTCCTCAGGTCCATGTTTCTCAAGTCCATGTTTCTCAGGTCCATGTTTCTCAGGTCCATGGTCCTCAGGTCCATGTTTCTCAGGTCCGTGTTTCTCAGGTCTGTCTTTCTCATGTCCATGTTTCTCAAGTCCGTTTTTCTCAGGTACATGTTTCTACGGTCCATATTTCTCAGGTACATGGTCTTCAGGTCTGTGTTTCTTAGGTCCATGGTCCTCAAGTCTGTGTTTCTCAGGTCCGTGTTTCTCAGGTCCATGGTCCTCAGGTCTGTGTTTCTCAGGTCCATGGTCCTCAAGTCTGTGTTTCTCAGGTCCATGGTCCTCAAGTCCATGTTTCTCGGGTCCATGGTCCTCAGGTCTGTGCTTGTTAGGTCCACGGTCCTCAAGTCTGTGTTTCTCAGGTCCATGTTTCTCGGGTCTGTCTTTTTCATGTCCATGTTTCTCAGGTCCATGTTTCTCAGGTCCATGTTTCTCAGGTCCGTGTTTCTCAAGTCCATGTTTCTCAAGTCCATGTTTCTCAGGTCCATGGTCCTCAGGTCCATGTTTCTCAGGTCCGTGTTTCTCAGGTCTGTCTTTCTCATGTCCATGTTTCTCAAGTCCGTGTTTCTCAGGTACATGTTTCTCAGGTACATGTTTCTACGGTCCATACTTCTCAGGTACATGGTCTTCAGGTCTGTGTTTCTTAGGTCCATGGTCCTCAAGTCTGTGTTTCTCAGGTCCATGTTTCTCAGGTCCATGGTCCTCAGGTCTGTGCTTGTTAGGTCCATGTTTCTCAAGTCCGTGTTTCTCAGGTCCATGGTCCTCAGGTCTGTGCTTGTTAGGTCCATGGTCCTCAAGTCTGTGTTTCTCAGGTCCATGGTCCTCAAGTCCGTGTTTCTCGGGTCCATGGTCCTCAGGTGTGTGCTTGTTAGGTCCATGGTCCTCAAGTCTGTGTTTCTCAGGTCTGTGTTTCTCGGGTCTGTCTTTTTCATGTCCATGTTTCTCAGGTCCATCGTCCTCAGGTCCATGTTTCTCAGGTCCGTGTTTCTCAAGTCCATGTTTCTCAAGTCCATGTTTCTCAGGTCCATGGTCCTCAGGTCCATGTTTCTCAGGTCCGTGTTTCTCAGGTCTGTCTTTCTCATGTCCATGTTTCTCAAGTCCGTGTTTCTCAGGTACATGTTTCTACGGTCCATATTTCTCAGGTACATGGTCTTCAGGTCTGTGTTTCTTAGGTCCATGGTCCTCAAGTCTGTGTTTCTCAGGTCCATGTTTCTCAGATCCATGGTCCTCAGGTCTGTGTTTCTCAGGTCCATGGTCCTCAGGTCTGTGCTTGTTAGGTCCATGTTTCTCAAGTCCGTGTTTCTCAGGTCCATGGTCCTCAGGTCTGTGCTTGTTAGGTCCATGGTCCTCAAGTCTGTGTTTCTCAGGTCCATGGTCCTCAGGTCCATGTTTCTCAGGTCCGTGTTTCTCAGGTCTGTCTTTCTCATGTCCATGTTTCTCAAGTCCGTGTTTCTCAGGTACATGTTTCTACGGTCCATATTTCTCAGGTACATAGTCTTCAGGTCTGTGTTTCTTAGGTCCATGGTCCTCAAGTCTGTGTTTCTCAGGTCCATGTTTCTCAGGTCCATGGTCCTCAGGTCTGTGTTTCTCAGGTCCATGGTCCTCAGGTCTGTGCTTGTTAGGTCCATGTTTCTCAAGTCCGTGTTTCTCAGGTCCATGGTCCTCAGGTCTGTGCTTGTTAGGTCCATGGTCCTCAAGTCTGTGTTTCTCAGGTCCATGGTCCTCAAGTCTGTGTTTCTCAGGTCCATGGTCCTCAAGTCTGTGTTTCTCAGGTCCATGTTTCTCAGGTCCATGGTCCTCAGGTCCATGGTCCTCAGGTCTGTGCTTGTTAGGTCCATGGTCCTCAAGTCCGTGTTTCTCAGGTCCATGGTCCTCAGGTCTGTGCTTGTTAGGTCCATGGTCCTCAAGTCCGTGTTTCTCAGGTCCATGGTCCTCAGGTCTGTGCTTGTTAGGTCCATGGTCCTCAAGTCTTTGTTTCTCAGGTACATGGTCCTCAAGTCTGTGTTTCTCAGGTCCATGGTCCTCAAGTCAATGTTTCTTAGGTCCATGGTCCTCAGGTCTGTGTCAAACTTGACTACTGATCACCACCTGCTGCTGCTTCAGTCTCTCTGGGCCGATGGTTTGCTGTTTGGTTTCTGTTTCTCCTTGTGTTTTTTTTCACCACACTTCACTGTGCACGAGCTGCTGAGGTTACTGATTAACATACAGATCCAGTGGTTAATTTATATTTTGTTAAATCTTTAGTTAGAAGTCCTGTGCTGTCCTCTCCTCTTTGTCCTCCCTCTGAGCCGGGCTGGGACAAAATCCACAGCAGGTAATACTCTGACTGTGTAGAGGTACTACTTCAAAACACCCAGACTGTCTCTTTAACCACAGTACAGCTGCTGCAAAAGGCTTCACAGAGCTGTCAAGTGAGAAAACAACCAGCTGCTGGAGTTTCAGAGTGAAGGTTCAACTCATGACGTCAGGATTGACTGCAGCTTCCTCTCCTCCTGCCTGAACCTCCAGAGTCAACAAACTAGTCTGCTTTAATTTTAATATCCTGTTTCCACATTTACATTTTTATTTTTCAGTCTTTTGCAAATAATAAAGCCTGTTTGATGTACTATTCTCCTTGTGTTACTCCTTTTAGCTCATTTAAAAGCCAAAAGGAAGTGTTTGTTTTATGACTAGGCTACAAATCATCACTTTCACAGTCCTGGTTCCTCTCTGAACCTCAGGACTCTCAGCTTCGTCATGTGACATCAACCTCTTGGATGTCGTGGACTGATAAGTGTTTCTGTCAGGTGTCTGGTGCTCTCCTCCTCGCTCTGCACCGGGACAAAGGCTGGATTTGTTTGGGCCGGCGCTCTGCCCACGCAGCCGCGGCGAGGACGGTGGTGGTGGGGGGGGGGTTCAGTTCGCCCAGGACACCGTGTTCTGGAAATCTGTGTCACATTCTCTGCTGCCTCGTAAATAATGGAGCGCTGCCAACAGAGCTGCCACCTCGGAGCGGAGGAGGACTCAGCCTGAGAAGCCCTCTCGCTGCACAGACACGGCTTTATCTCATGTTTATCAAGGATGTTTCAGCTTTATAAAGGATGTTTCAGCTTTATAAAGGATGTTTCAGCTTTATAAAGGATGTTTCAGCTTTATAAAGGATTTTTCAGCTTTATAAAGAATGTTTCAGCTTTATAAAGGATGTTTCAGCTTTATAAAGGATGTTTCAGGTTTTTAAAGGATGTTTCAGCTTTATAAAGGATGTTTCAGCTTTATAAAGGATGTTTCGGATGTTTCAGATTTATAAAGGATTTTTCAGCTTAATAAAGAATGTTTCAGCTTTATAAAGGATGTTTCAGATTTATAAAGGATTTTTCCGCTTTATAAAGAATGTTTCAGCTTTATAAAGGATGTTTCAGGTTTTTAAAGGATGTTTCAGATTTATAAAGGATGTTTCAGCTTTATAAAGGATGTTTCGGATGTTTCAAAGTTATATAGGATTTTTCAGCTTTATAAAGGATGTTTCAGCTTTATAAAGAATGTTTCAGGTTTATAAAGGATGTTTCAGGTTTATAAAGGATTTTTCAGCTTTATAAAGGATGTTTCAGGTTTTTAAAGGATGTTTCAGATTTATAAAGGATGTTTCAGCTTTATAAAGGATGTTTCGGATGTTTCAAATTTATATAGGATTTTTCAGCTTTATAAAGGATGTTTCAGATTTATAAAGGATTTTTCAGCTTTATAAAGAATGTTTCAGCTTTATAAAGGATGTTTCAGATTTATAAAGGATTTTTCAGCTTTATAAAGAATGTTTCAGCTTTATAAAGGATGTTTCAGATTTATAAAGGATTTTTCAGCTTTATACAGGATGTTTCGGATGTTTCAGATTTATAAAAGATGTTTCAGGTTTTTCAAGGATGTTTCAGCTTTATAAAGGACGTTTCGGATGTTTCAGATTTATATAGGATGTTTCAGCTTTATAAAGGATGTTTCAGATGTTTCAGATTTATATAGGATTTTTCAGCTTTATAAAGGATGTTTCAGATTTATAAAGGATGTTTCAGCTTTATAAAGGATGTTTCGGATGTTTCAGGTTTATAAAGGATTTTTCAGCTTTATAAAGGATGTTTCAGGTTTTTAAAGGATGTTTCAGATTTATAAAGGATGTTTCAGCTTTATAAAGGATGTTTCGGATGTTTCAAAATTATATAGGATTTTTCAGCTTTATAAAGGATGTTTCAGATTTATAAAGGATGTTTCAGATTTATAAAGGATTTTTCAGCTTTATAAAGAATGTTTCAGCTTTATAAAGGATGTTTCGGATGTTTCAGATTTATAAAGGATTTTTCAGCTTTATAAAGAATGTTTCAGCTTTATAAAGGATGTTTCAGATTTATAAAGGATTTTTCAGCTTTATAAAGAATGTTTCAGCTTTATAAAGGATGTTTCAGGTTTTTAAAGGATTTTTCAGATTTATAAAGGATGTTTCAGCTTTATAAAGGATGTTTCGGATGTTTCAAATTTATAAAGGATTTTTCAGCTTTATAAAGGATGTTTCAGCTTTATAAAGAATGTTTCAACTTTATAAAGGATGTTTCAGGTTTATAAAGGATGTTTCAGGTTTATAAAGGATGTTTCAGGTTTATAAAGGATTTTTCAGCTTTATAAAGGATGTTTCAGGTTTTTAAAGGATGTTTCAGATTTATAGAGGATGTTTCAGCTTTATAAAGGATGTTTCAGATGTTTCAAATTTATATAGCATTTTTCAGCTTTATAAAGGATGTTTCAGATTTATAAAGGATTTTTCAGCTTTATAAAGAATGTTTCAGCTTTATAAAGGATGTTTCAGGTTTTTAAAGGATGTTTCAGATTTATAAAGGATGTTTCAGCTTTATAAAGGATGTTTCGGATGTTTCAAATTTATATAGGATTTTTCAGCTTTATAAAGGATGTTTCAGATTTATAAAGGATGTTTCAGATTTATAAAGGATTTTTCAGCTTTATAAAGGATGTTTCAGGTTTTTAAAGGATGTTTCAGATTTATAAAGGATGTTTCAGCTTTATAAAGGATGTTTCAGATGTTTCAAATTTATATAGGATTTTTCAGCTTTATAAAGGATCTTTCAGATTTATAAAGGATTTTTCAGCTTTATAAAGAATGTTTCAGCTTTATAAAGGATGTTTCAGATTTATAAAGAATTTTTCAGCTTTATAAAGAATGTTTCAGCTTTATAAAGGATGTTTTGGATGTTTCAGATTTATAAAGGATTTTTCAGCTTTATAAAGATTGTTTCAGCTTTATAAAGGATGCTTCAGATTTATAAAGGATTTTTCAGCTTTATAAAGAATGTTTCAGCTTTATAAAGGATGTTTCAGATTTATAAAGGATTTTTCAGCTTTATAAAGAATGTTTCAGCTTTATAAAGGATGTTTCAGATTTATAAAGGATTTTTCAGCTTTATACAGGATGTTTCGGATGTTTCAGGTTTATAAAGGATTTTTCAGCTTTATAAAGGATGTTTCAGGTTTTTAAAGGATGTTTCAGATTTATAAAGGATGTTTCAGCTTTATAAAGGATGTTTCGGATGTTTCAAAATTATATAGGATTTTTCAGCTTTATAAAGGATGTTTCAGATTTATAAAGGATGTTTCAGATTTATAAAGGATTTTTCAGCTTTATAAAGAATGTTTCAGCTTTATAAAGGATGTTTCAGATTTATAAAGGATTTTTCAGCTTTATAAAGAATGTTTCAGCTTTATAAAGGATGTTTCAGATTTATAAAGGATTTTTCAGCTTTATACAGGATGTTTCGGATGTTTCAGATTTATAATTCAATTCAATTCAATTCAATTTTATTTATATAGCGCCAAATCACAACAACAGTTATCTCACAGCGCTTTTCATAAAGAGCAGGTCTAGACCGTACTCTGAAGTTATTTACAGAAGCCCAACAATTCCCACCAAGAGCAAGCACTAGGCGACAGAGGCAAGGAAAAACTTCCTTTTAAGAGGCAGAAACCTCGAGCAGAACCATGGCTCAGGGTGGGCGGTGCTATATGGTGCTATAGACTGAATGAAAAATGGTACAGATATTTGTAGTAATGTTTAGTGATATTAATTATAACAGTAATAATAGCAATAGGACTAGTAATAGCAGTTGCAACTGCAGCAGAGGGCGTCGAGCAGGAACACGGGGGCAGCAGGAGACTCCCAACAACAGATCCAGACTCCACAGCTCCAGAGCCAGCAACACCCGCAGGAAGTGAGGGGAGGGGGGAGGACAGGAGGGGAAGCACACGACCACGGGAGAGGGAGAAAAAATCGAGTTAGTAACATGCATTAATGGGATGAGGTTGCACTCAGAGAGAAAGAGAGAAGAGGAGAGAGGAGCTCAGTGCATCATGGGAAATCCCCCGGCAGTCTAGCCTATAGCAGCATAACTAAGGGATGGTTCAGGACTCACCCGAGCCAGCCCTAACTATAAGCTTTATCAAAGAGGAAAGTCTTAAGCCTACTCTTAAATGTAGAGACGGTGTCTGCCTCCCGAACCCAAACTGGAACCTGGTTCCACAGGAGAGGAGCCTGATAGCTGAGCAGCTCTGGCTCCCATTCTACTTTTGGAGACTCTAGGAACCACAAGTAATCCTGCATTCTGGGAGCGCAGTGCTCTGGTGGGGTAGTAAGGTACTATGAGCTCTTTAAGATAAGATGGTGCCTGACCATTAAGTGCTTTGTATGTGAGAAGAAGGATTTTAAAATCTATTCTGGATTTTACAGGAAGCCAATGCAGAGAAGCTAAGACAGGAGAGATATGATCTCTTTTACTGGTTCCTGTCAGAACACGTGCTGCAGCATTCTGGATCAGCTGAAGAGTCTTAATGGACTTCGAAGAGCCTGATAATAGGGAATTGCAGTAATCCAGTCTAGAAGTAACAAATGCATGGACTAGTTTTTCTGCATCATTTTTAGACAGGATGTTCCTGATTTTTGCAATATTACGTAGGTGAAAAAAAGCGGTCCTTGAAATTTGCTTAATGTGAGAATTAAACGACATGTCCTGATCAAAGATAACTCCAAGATTTCTCACAGTGGTGCTGGAGGCCAGAGCGATGCCATCCAGGGAAACTATATCTTTAGATAATGCGTCCACGAAGGTGCCTAGGGCCTAGAACAACAACTTCCATTTTATCTGAGTTTAACATTAGAAAATTGCAGGTCATCCAGGTTTTAACATCCTGAAGACACATTTGAAGCTTAGCTAACTGATGGGTTTCATCTGGCTTGATCGATAGATATAACTGAGTATCATCTGCATAACAATGAAAGTTTATGGAGTGTTTCCTGATAATATTGCCTAAGGGAAGCATATATAAAGTGAAGAGGATTGGTCCGAGCACAGATCCTTGTGGAACTCCATGACTAACTTTGGTATGCATGGAGGACTCATCGTTAACATGTACAAACTGAAATCGATCTGATAAATAGGACTTAAACCAGCTTAGAGCGGTTCCTTTGATGCCAATGAAATGTTCCAGTCTCTGTAATAGGATCTGATGGTCAATGGTATCAAATGCAGCACTAAGATCTAATAAAACCAATACAGAGACAAGTCCTTTGTCTGATGCAGTCAGGAGATCACTAGTAATTTTCACCAGTGCTGTCTCTGTGCTATGATGGGCTCGAAATCCTGACTGAAAATCCTCAAATAAACTATTGCTATGTAGAAAGTCACACAGCTGTTTGGCGACTGCTTTCTCCAGGACCTCAGAGATAAATGGAAGGTTAGATATAGGTCTATAGTTGGCTAAAACATCTGGATCCAGGTTGGGCTTTTTCAGAAGAGGTTTGATTACAGCTACTTTAAAGTACTGTGGCACGTAGCCTGTTGATAAAGACAAATTGATCACATCCAGCAGAGAAGTGCCAACCAAGGGCAAAACTTCTTTTAGCAGCCTAGTCGGGATGGGGTCTAAGAGGCAGGTAGATGGTTTAGATGAAGAAATTATTGAAGTTAGTTGATAAAGATTGAGGGAAGCAAAGCAGTCCAAACATATAACTGGTTCTACAGCTGTTCCCAAAGTTCCTGAGTATAGACTTAAGTCGGTGCCAGTTGAGGGCAGGTCTTGGTGGATATTGTTTCTAATAGCTAGGATTTTATCATTAAAGAAGCTCATGAAGTCATAACTACTGAGAGCTATGGGAATACTTTGCTCAATAGAGCTGTGACTTTCTGTCAGCCTGGCTTCAGTGCTGAAAAGAAACCTGGGGTTGTTCCTATTTTCCTCTATTAATGACGAGTAGTACGCTGCTTTGACATTACGGAGGGCCTTCCTATAAGTTTTAAGACTATCTTGCCAAATTAAACGAGAATTTTCCAGTTTGGTGGAACGCCAATTCCTCTCGAGTTTCTGTGATATTTTCTTTAATTTGCGAGTTTCAGTATTATACCATGGAGCTAACCGTCTTTGTTTTAGTATTTTCTTTTGTAGAGGGGCTACAGAGTCGAGTGTTGTTCGCAGCGAGCCTGCAGCACTATCAACAAAATGATCGACTTGGGAGGGACTGAAATTCGCGTAAGAGTCCTCTGTTAATTTGATACCTGATAGTGAACTTAGAGCCGATGGGATGCGATCCTTAAATTTAGCTATAAGCTATCAGACAGACATCTTGTATAGAAATTTTTGCCCAATGGAGGGTAGTTCAGCAGTACAAGCTCAAAAGTTATCAAACAATGATCAGATAAAGAGGGATTCTGTGGGAACACTATTAATTGTTCAATTTCGATACCATATACCAGAACAAGGTCGAGGGTGTGATTAAAACAGTGAGTCGGTTCATGAACACTCTGAGAGAAGCCAATTGAATCTAATACAGAGATAAATGCAGTACTAAAGCTGTCATTCTCAACGTCCACATGAATATTAAAATCCCCTACAATAATAACTTTGTCCGTTTTAAGGACTAAAGTTGACAAAAACTCTGCAAATTCAGATAAGAATTCAGAGTACGGCCCAGGTGCTCGGTACACTACAACAAATAGAATTGGTTGCAGTGATTTCCAGCTTGGGTGTGAAAGACTCAGAACAAGGCTTTCAAATGAGTTATAATTTAGTTTAGGTTTAGAGCTGATTACTAGGCTAGAGTCAAAGATAGCTGCAACTCCACCTCCTCGGCCTGTGCTTCGAGGAATGTGAGTATTCATATGACTGGGAGGGGTGGATTCATTTAGGCTTACATATTCTCCATCACCCAGCCAGGTTTCAGTAAGACAGAATAAATCAATTTCATAATCTGATATTAGTTCATTTACTAGTACACCTTTAGAAGAGAGAGATCTGATGTTTAAGAGTCCACATTTTACTCTCCTATTCGTTTGCACTATTGCTCTTGTGGTTTTAATTTTTATGAGGTTTTATGCACAGCTCCTCTTCTGTTTACCTTTGATTTAAATAATTTCAATGGTCGGGGACAGACACCGTCACTATAGGGTTTTCACTAAGTAACTCCTGGAACGGAGGAGCAGAGAAGTGTGTTAAACTGCGACTCTGCGTAGGGTTTTGGGTGGGTAACTGCTGAATTAGAAGGGCAGAGAAGTGTGTTAGACTGCGACTCTGCCTCCTGGTCTCAACTCTGGGTTGTCATGGATTTGGTCCGCTAATAAAGTTGGCCAGATTTCTAGAAATGAGAGCTGCTCCTTCCCAAGAGGGATGGATGCCGTCTCTCCGAATCAGACCAGGTCTTCCCCAGAAAGTCTGCCAATGATCTACAAAGCCCACATTATAAAGGATGTTTCAGGTTTTTCAAGGATGTTTCAGCTTTATAAAGGATGTTTCAGCTTTATAAAGGACGTTTCGGATGTTTCAGATTTATATAGGATGTTTCAGCTTTATAAAGGATGTTTCGGATGTTTCAGATTTATATAGGATTTTTCAGCTTTATAAAGGATGTTTCAGATTTATAAAGGATGTTTCAGCTTTATAAAGGATGTTTCAGATTTATAAAGGATGTTTCAGCTTTATAAAGAATGTTTCAGCTTTATAAAGGATGTTTCAGATTTATAAAGGATTTTTCAGCTTTATAAAGAATGTTTCAGCTTTATAAAGGATGTTTCAGATTTATAAAGGATTTTTCAGCTTTATACAGGATGTTTCGGATGTTTCAGATTTATAAAGGATGTTTCAGGTTTTTCAAGGATGTTTCAGCTTTATAAAGGACGTTTCGGATGTTTCAGATTTATATAGGATGTTTCAGCTTTATAAAGGATGTTTCGGATGTTTCAGATTTATATAGGATTTTTCAGCTTTATAAAGGATGTTTCAGATTTATAAAGGATGTTTCAGCTTTATAAATGATTTTTCAGCTTTATAAAGGATGTTTCGGATGTTTCAGATTTATAAAGGATGTTTCAGGTTTTTAAAGGATGTTTCAGCTTTAGAAAGCATGTTCCAGGTTTATAAAGGATGTTTCAGGTTTTAAAAGTGTGATGTATTTTTCATGTTTATTTATGCAGATAAATACAATAAATGGATGTTCAGACACGAACATTTCTTTAAATCAAATTAAATCTACCAGTTAAATGAAATGCAGCTCCTAATAAACCTTAAATGGTTCTTTTGGTTGATGTGGCCCTCTCCGGTAGACTCCAACTCTGGTTCTGTATGAATGAAGAAGCAGATCACGTAAACATGAAACAGAGAACATGTGTACATCGGTATGTTGTTGACAGAAATCAAGACGCTGGAATGAGAATGCATCACATTATAATTAGAAAGACAAACAATTCTAACAGTCATCCTGTTATAATGAGAAACATATTCACATTAATACAAATTCAATATCTGGATCTAATCAGAACAAATACAGACGTGAAACACAGCGTTTACTGGAAGTGTGTAGCAGAAATATTGTGTTTGCTGTTTCTGTCACTAACGTATGTTTGAGTTTTATTACTGCACACAGAAACTTTGGAGGAAGTGGCGACGCTGTGTTCACGGCCTGTTTCAGCTGCAAATGAAAATATGAGTGACAGCAGGTTTAAATCAAATCAGGCAAAAAGAAGTGAGAATAAAATCCACCACATGAGAGCGACCTCCAGTTCCCGGTCTGACTGAAGGAAATCCTCAAAGCCAATGGTCCTGAGAACCACACTGAAAAAAGCAACCCAATCACAGCAGGGCTCAGCTGTCAGTCATGAAGTGAAATAAATCAGAAAGATGAACACTGAACAAAAATGGACCTGGGGTCAGATCTGTTCCTGTATCTACGTAACTGACCAGAATTTGGTTCTGAGTTGTCGAAACTGTAATGGAAAACTGCTAGAGCGTTCCTCTCTTGGGGTTTGGCTGTGGACGCCTCGAGGCAGTCTAATAATATGAAATAAAGCTGAAGGCTGTTTTGGGTTTTCATACCAACACATCCTCAGTGTCTTCAGACCTGTCCTCAGTGTGCTCAGACCTATCCTCAGTGTCTTCAGACCTGTCCTCAGTGTCTTCAGACCTGTCCTCAGTGTGCTCAGACCTGTCCTCAGTGTCTTCAGACCTGTCCTCACTCAGACCAGTGCTCAGTCCTTAGACCTGTCCTCAGTGTCCTCAGACATGTCCTCAGTGTCCTCAGACCTGTCCTCAGTGTCCTCAGACCTGTCCTCAGTGTCTTCAGACCTGTGCTCAGTCTTCAGACCTGTCCTCAGTGTCTTCAGACATGTGCTCAGTGTCCTCAGACCTGTCCTCAGTGTCTTCAGACCTGTGCTCAGTGTCCTCAGTGTCTTCCGACTTGTCCTCAGTGTCCTCAGACCAGTGCTCAGTGTCCTCAGTGTCTTCCGACTTGTCCTCAGTGTCCTCAGACCTTTGCTCAGTCCTCAGACCTGTGCTCAGTGTCCTCAGACCTTTGCTCAGTCCTCAGACCTGTGCTCAGTGTCCTCAGACCTTTGCTCAGTCCTCAGACCTGTCCTCAGTGTCTTCAGACCTGTGCTCAGTGTCCTCAGTGTCTTCCGACTTGTCCTCAGTGTCTTCAGACCTGTGCTCAGTGTCCTCAGTGTCTTCCGACTTGTCCTCAGTGTCCTCAGACCTTTGCTCAGTCCTCAGACCTGTCCTCAGTGTCTTCAGACCTGTGCTCAGTGTCCTCAGACTTGTCCTCAGTGTCTTCAGACCTGTCCTCAGTTCTCAAACCTGCTGTGAGCAGCACCGGCTCCACACATGTAGCACAGAGCAGCTTCTCTGGAGAACTGGGACAAAGATCATCTCTCTGACCGACCCGGCTGCTGCAGCCATAAAGAGACTTTTGTCTTCATGCAGTCCTTCAGCAGGAGCTACTGCTCCGTCTCTGTTGGTTCTCATTTTTTGGGCCATTAATTCACTTCCTTTACGAGTCGGTGACTCAGACTGTAAACGTCGAGTCGAGTCCAAACCAGAAGAGAACGATTCAAACGCTGATGAAGCCTGTTCATTAAAATCCACGTCTCTCCAAAGTATTGGTGTTTCATGCAGGAGTCCGTGCAGGAGTTCATGTGAAAATATTTACACTCCGTGAGTACAAATACACTCTGTGGGTACAAATACACTCTGTGAGTACAAATACACTCTGTGAGTACAAATACACTCTGTGGGTACAAATACACTCTGTGAGTACAAATACACTCTGTGGGTACAAATACACTCTGTGGGTACAAATACACTCTGTGAGTATAAATACACTCTGTGAGTACAAATACACTCTGTGAGTACAAATACACTCTGTGAGTATAAATACACTCTGTGAGTACAAATACACTCTGTGAGTACAAATACACTCTGTGGGTACAAATACACTCTGTGAGTACAAATACACTCTGTGAGTATAAATACACTCTGTGAGTACAAATACACTCTGTGAGTACAAATACACTCTGTGAGTATAAATACACTCTGTGAGTACAAATACACTCTGTGGGTACAAATACACTCTGTGGGTACAAATGCACTCTGTGGGGTATAAATACACTCTGTGGGTACAAATACACTCTGTGAGTATAAATACACTCTGTGGGTACAAATACACTCTGTGAGTACAAATACACTCTGTGGGTACAAATACACTCTGTGAGTATAAATACACTCTGTGAGTACAAATACACTCTGTGAGTATAAATACACTCTGTGAGTACAAATACACTCTGTGAGTACAAATACACTCTGTGAGTATAAATACACTCTGTGAGTACAAATGCACTCTGTGAGTACAAATACACTCTGTGGGTACAAATACACTCTGTGAGTATAAATACACTCTGTGAGTACAAATACACTCTGTGAGTACAAATACACTCTGTGGGTACAAATACACTCTGTGAGTATAAATACACTCTGTGAGTACAAATACACTCTGTGAGTATAAATACACTCTGTGAGTACAAATACACTCTGTGAGTACAAATACACTCTGTGAGTATAAATACACTCTGTGAGTACAAATGCACTCTGTGAGTACAAATACACTCTGTGAGTATAAATACACTCTGTGAGTACAAATACACTCTGTGAGTACAAATACACTCTGTGAGTATAAATACACTCTGTGAGTACAAATACACTCTGTGAGTACAAATACACTCTGTGGGTACAAATACACTCTGTGAGTACAAATACACTCTGTGAGTATAAATACACTCTGTGAGTACAAATACACTCTGTGAGTACAAATACACTCTGTGGGTACAAATACACTCTGTGAGTATAAATACACTCTGTGAGTACAAATACACTCTGTGAGTATAAATACACTCTGTGGGTACAAATACACTCTGTGGGTACAAATGCACTCTGTGGGGTATAAATACACTCTGTGGGTACAAATACACTCTGTGAGTATAAATACACTCTGTGGGTACAAATGCACTCTGTGAGTACAAATACACTCTGTGGGTACAAATACACTCTGTGAGTATAAATACACTCTGTGAGTACAAATACACTCTGTGAGTACAAATACACTCTGTGAGTATAAATACACTCTGTGAGTACAAATGCACTCTGTGGGGTATAAATACACTCTGTGGGTACAAATACACTCTGTGGGTACAAATACACTCTGTGAGTACAAATGCACTCTGTGGGTACAAATGCACTCTGTGGGGTATAAATACACTCTGTGGGTACAAATACACTCTGTGAGTATAAATACACTCTGTGAGTACAAATGCACTCTGTGGGGTATAAATACACTCTGTGGGGTATAAATACACTCTGTGGGTACAAATACACTCTGTGGGTACAAATACACTCTGTGGGTACAAATACGCTCTGTGAGTACAAATACACTCTGTGGGTACAAATACACTCTGTGAGTACAAATACACTCTGTGGGTACAAATACACTCTGTGAGTACAAATACACTCTGTGGGTACAAATACGCTCTGTGAGTACAAATACGCTCTGTGGGTACAAATACGCTCTGTGAGTACAAATACACTCTGTGAGTACAAATACACTCTGTGGGTACAAATACACTCTGTGGGTACAAATACGCTCTGTGGGTACAAATACACTCTGTGAGTATAAATACACTCTGTGGGTACAAATACGCTCTGTGAGTACAAATACACTCTGTGGGTACAAATACACTCTGTGAGTACAAATACACTCTGTGAGTATAAATACACTCTGTGGGTACAAATACACTCTGTGGGTACAAATACACTCTGTGAGTACAAATACACTCTGTGGGTACAAATACACTCTGTGGGGTATAAATACACTCTGTGGGGTATAAATACACTCTGTGAGTACAAATACACTCTGTGAGTACAAATACACTCTGTGGGTACAAATGCACTCTGTGGGTACAAATACACTCTGTGGGTACAAATACACTCTGTGGGTACAAATGCACTCTGTGCGTACAAATACACTCTGTGGGTACAAATACACTCTGTGAGTACAAATACACTCTGTGGGTACAAATACACTCTGTGGGTACAAATACACTCTGTGGGTACAAATGCACTCTGTGGGGTATAAATACACTCTGTGGGTACAAATACACTCTGTGGGTACAAATACACTCTGTGGGGTATAAATACATTCTGTGGGTACAAATACACTCTGTGGGTACAAATACACTCTGTGGGGTATAAATACACTCTGTGGGTACAAATACACTCTGTGGGTACAAATACACTCTGTGGGGTATAAATACACTCTGTGGGTACAAATACAGTCTGTGAGTACAAATACACTCTGTGGGTACAAATACACTCTGTGGGGTATAAATACACTCTGTGGGTACAAATACACTCTGTGGGGTACAAATACACTCTGTGAGTACAAATACACTCTGTGGGGTATAAATACACTCTGTGGGTACAAATACACTCTGTGGGTACAAATACACTCTGTGGGGTATAAATACACTCTGTGGGTACAACATACACTCTGTGGGTACAAATACACTCTGTGGGGTACAAATACACTCTGTGGGGTATGAATACACTCTGTGGGTACAAATACACTCTGTGGGTACAAATACACTCTTTGGGTACAAATACACTCTGTGGGGTATAAATACACTCTGTGGGTACAAATACACTCTGTGGGTACAAATACACTCTGTGGGGTACAAATACACTCTGTGAGTACAAATACACTCTGTGAGTACAAATACACTCTGTGAGTATAAATACACTCTGTGAGTACAAATACACTCTGTGAGTATAAATACACTCTGTGAGTACAAATACACTCTGTGAGTATAAATACACTCTGTGAGTACAAATACACTCTGTGAGTATAAATACACTCTGTGGGTACAAATACACTCTGTGAGTATAAATACACTCTGTGAGTACAAATACACTCTGTGAGTATAAATACACTCTGTGAGTACAAATATACTCTGTGAGTACAAATACACTCTGTGAGTATAAATACACTCTGTGAGTACAAATACACTCTGTGAGTACAAATACACTCTGTGGGGTATAAATACACTCTGTGGGTACAAATACACTCTGTGAGTATAAATACACTCTGTGAGTACAAATACACTCTGTGAGTACAAATACACTCTGTGAGTACAAATGCACTCTGTGGGTACAAATGCACTCAGTGGGTACAAATACACTCTGTGAGTATAAATACACTCTGTGAGTACAAATACACACTGTGAGTACAAATACACTGTGTAAAATTAAAAAGTACTACACGTTAAAATCTATTGATCTTACAAAAGTAATCTAACTTTTTAAATTCACTCAAGGAAAGTTTGTAAGTTCTAATGAATCTCATGATTCCTCTGCCTTATTGCTCTGCTGTTGTGTTGAATGCATTTCTACGCACTAACTCAGTCCTCTTGAAGTCTGATAAGACTGGAGGGGCAATCTGCTGGGACTGGGTCTGTGATGGTACTGGCTGAGGCTGGATGTGGATCAGCTGTTCCTGTACTGGCTGATGATCCAGCATCTAATCTACTGACAAACTTAAGCAGAGTCCCTGTAAGTTTTATCTATTTTCTACATATTAATGTTATCAGCTGCATCAGGCCCATTCAAACTGGCTCCACCAGGTTTCCTTCAATACAAATTTAAAATGCTAATTATACTCTGAATATGTGATGCTTATTAGTTACTGAGATGTGCATCCATATTGCCCAGTCTGTCCTGCTATAATCAGGATATTCAGTGTGAGTCCACTGCTTCCTATCTTGGATTAGTCCAGAGTTGTAACTAAACTTCACTGTCTTGTTTTAAAATGATGTATGATGAGTGCCTTCACTTCCTGTCTGGGCTGGTCCCACAGATGTGTCTTGCTCAAATGGTGAGTTTAATTTCGTGCACGCGCATATGAACGTGAATCTTTTATGAGCTGCAGTTGATAAACACCCTGTCCTGTCAGCGTTTATCGGTGTTGGTTGGACAGTAAAACGCTGTTACTGTAATAATATTACTTTTCCCAGTAAATAGTAGTAAAACAGTAATGTTATTACAGTCACTAATCCAAGTTACTGTGTTACTGGACGCGCCGTCCTTGACGTGAATGCGTGACTGTGCGGCACTGAAGGGAGAATGAAGCAGGGAGAGAGGCGTTCTTTCCACAGCTGGAAGTCTCACCATCGTTGTGTCACAGTCTAAGATGCAAATAACATTGTTGTCCATTTTAAACTTTGTGCGTCCAGCAAAAAGTTTTTAACCGCAAACAATTCTATGTCTAATTTATTGACGCGTTTGCTGAAGGCAAGGCAAGTTTATTTGTATAGCACATTAATAATAATTCAGTGCTTTACAGAAAACATAAAAGCAACAAATATATAATAAAATATAAAAAAGTTTAAAAGCAACATAAAATATAATAAAAGTTACAGTGTTATGATCAGGGTTTAAAGAGTTAAATGGAAAATAAAAACAGGCTGAGGGGTTGAGCAAATAATTGGGCTACAATCATTCTGAAAAGAGAACAAACAGAGAAGTTGTCAGGAGTTATGCTTGAACCCAGATGCAGAAACGGAGGCGAAGCAGCAATTAAGCAGTTTATTGACTGAGACAGGGTGAACAAACTAGGCAGGGTGAGGTGGCAGGGAGTCAATTTCCAAGTAGTGGAGTGTGAGGGCTGGCTGGCTGGCGTGTGGCCTGAAGGTTGGGATCTCAGGTTTGAAGGACCTGGAGTTGGCAGGCAGAGCAGGAGATCTGGAGACAGGTAGAGAAGAAGTTAGTAAAGGCAAACTGGTTTCTAGAGTCACAGGCTTGAGGCAAGATGCTAAGGTTTGACCTACGGTACGCGATCAATCCGGGATGGGAATGGAAATCTGGTCTCTCCTCAAGAGGTAGGGATGGCTGATCAGGAACAGGTGTGTGATTAACAGCAGGTGCAAGTGCCCACTCAGGAACCCAGACACGCCCAGGACTCAAAAAAACTGAGAAGAAAAAACAGAACACAGACCCACCAAGCATGCCTCACTCACCCAAAGGGGAAAAAAACAAAAGCAAATCAAAACACACTCACTCAGTCCCAAACTCAGGTGAGAGATGCGGGGTTCATGACAGAAGTACACTTAATCTGCTCTCTCTAGCTGGTCTGTACTCGGGTCCACAGCAATCTTTGGGTCCACTGAAACTCCAAAAACCCTCGGACACTACAGAGAAACCAGGACCTGTCTGTCAGCAGGCCACTTTGATCCAGTTAGACTCTGGACCCACCTGCGCGTTTACAGGTGGACAGAGGTTCCTGATGCAGCACAGCAACGTGAAACTCCATCTGCCACTGTCAGAGATGTTTGGACTCTTTTGATGTTCTGTAAAAACTCTGAATACTGCTCTGGCAAATGTTCAGAATAACAGGAGTGCAAGAGTTTTACCCACTGGCGTTAAGAAACGTTATGTTAAAGTAATACAGTACAATTAATAAAAGATGAGAAAGAATTTTGTGTTCAGAAAGGGTTTTGGGGGGATGCACCAGACCTCCCATTCAGTTAAATCTGACCCGTGCTCATTAGTCGGGTCAGGAGGACTCGGTGTTCCTGTTTCACACACACACTCACACTAATCCTCCTTCCTGGCAGCTCAAACACTTCGGTCACATTCTGAGTAATTATGCAGAGAAAAGCTGCACGTTCCCACTAATTTCATTATCTCTTGATGACTGTGTGTGCGTGTGTCTTTCTGCAGTGGTGGACACTAAGCACATTTACTCTACTCTAATTACTCTTTTAGAGGTATTTGTACTTTACTTGAGAGCTTTTTACTTCCACTCCACCTCAGAGGGAGATCTTGTTCTTTTTACTTCACTACATTTTTCTGACAGCTGCAGAGTTTATAAAATACGATGTTGTATGATGTTATAAATTAAACTCCAACAGTTTGTACAAGTACAGCTGGTACAAATTTAATTGGCAGCTAATTTAATAATGGTTGAAGTCATTTTTCATGAAAAACATTTCACGTGAAGATTTGCTGTTTTTCCTTTTAATTATTTTAATGTGTTTTTAATCATTCTGAGGTTTGGCCTGACAAAACAAACACTGTGAAGGAGTCACTTTGGGCTCCGAGTAACTGCGACAACATTTATCACTATTTATAGAATGTTTTTAATAATTAAAATAATCGTTAGCTGCAGTCTGAACAGTAAAATCCTGCTTTTACATGAATGCATGATGAATAATTATAATCTAATATATAATAGTACAACAGTCACAGGACACTGAGTACTTTCCTGATTATAGTTACATATTTTTACTTAAGTAACATTTTCAATGCAGTAGTTTTACTTGTAACAGAGTATTTAAACAGTGAGGTATTTGTATTTTTACTAAAGTACTGTCGCTGTCACAGCAGCCTCTTAGCATGAAGCTATACATTGACAATAGAAAGCGTCTGGAGACGTGGCTGCAGCAGGAAGCGTTGCGGCCTGCAGCGCCAGCAGCTGTTTGTGGAGCCGGTTCTATTGCTGAGGCTGCAGGCAGTCGGCTCATAATATAAGAGCTGTCCTCTCTGTTATTACCCAGAAGCAGAGAGCAGTCTGATGAGGACCTGCAGAGTACCGGGCCACGTGTTTCCTGCTAACATAACACAGCGACTGTGTAATTCGGCAGCCTGCCGATGTTTTGCACTCTGGGTTTATCCGTTCTTAACACGAGGTTTAGGTCAACCTGTTTTTTGGAAAGGCCCTGTTCAATCCTACTTAAGCTGTGTACTATCTTGGTACACGCCACCTCCGTTTGTTGCAATGAGCTACTACTGCAAGGCTGCTTATCGGCTCACCTACTACCTCCCCATCAGAGACGTAGTATTTACACCTCCGTCCAAAACAACAACAACACCACAGCGTGCTCTTTATGTAATGTTTTCCCCGGCCTTTAATCCAGCAGCAGATTATCCAAAATTGATTCCTGAAAGGGAACGCAAAGCTTTCTCTCAACGCCTCTGACTTTGTGTTAAATAGAACACCAGACAACCAGAAACATGTTTTCATGATTAAAGTTTTTCTGTGACAACAGAAAAACAAAGCACTCAGACAACAAACAGGAAGCTGATCACCAGTGCGATGTGTTGTGTAAAAAGATTTACAGCTCTGGTCAAGGTCAGGCCAGAGTTTAGGGAACTACAGTTTACATCCAGATTCAATCTCAAGAAAATGTTTAAACCAGTTACAGGTGAGATGCCATTTGTTTGTGTCTATGTTTTTATGGGTTTTAAATGTTTTGTTTGTCCTTGTGCAGCACCTTTTAAACCCTGTTTTAGAAATGTGCTCTATAAATAAAAATGGATTGGATTGGATCATGTGACCTAAGTATGGAAAGCTGAAGAAGCTATTTAGGTCTCCTTACGTTCATCTCATTAAAACCACTGAATCTGTGAGTCCAGGATGTAGGTAGAAGTACAGAAGCGTCTCTGTGGTGACCTCTCACCTGTAAACCTGCATATAACACTGAATACAAAGGATCTCATATTCAGATTCAGAAGGTTGACAGAGGGCCGAAAGAGGACCAAAAGAGGGCCGACAGAGGGTTGACAGAGGGCTGACAGGGGGCCAACAGAGGGCCGACAGAGGGTTGACAGAGGGCCAAAAGAGGGCCAAAAGAGGGCCGGCAGAGGGTTGACAGAGGGCCAAAAGAGGGCCGACAGAGAGTTGACAGAGGGCCAAAAGAGGGCCAACAGAGGGCCGACAGAGGGTTGACAGAGGGCCAAAAGAGGACCAAAAGAGGGCCGACAGAGGGTTGACAGAGGGCCAAAAGAGGGCCGGCAGAGGGTTGACAGAGGGCCAAAAGAGGGCCGACAGAGAGTTGACAGCGGGCCAAAAGAGGGCCAACAGAGGGCCGACAGAGGGTTGACAGAGGGCTGACAGGGGGCCAACAGAGGGTTGACAGAGGGCCAAAAGAGGGCCAACAGAGGGCCGACAGAGGTTTGACAGAGGGCCGACAAAGGGTTGACAGAGGGCCGACAGGGGGCCGACAGAGGGCCGACAGAGGGCCGACAGAGGGCCGACAGAGGGCCGACAGAGGGCCGACAGAGGGTTGCCAGAAGGCCGACAGAGGGCCGACAGAGGGTCCACAGAGGGCCCACAGAGGGCCGACAGAGGGTTGCCAGAGGGTTGCCAGAAGGCCGACAGAGGGCCGACAGAGGGATGACAGAAGGCCGACAGAGGGCCGACAGGGGGCTGACAGAGGGTTGACAGAGGCTTGACAAAGGGCCAAAAGAGGGCCAAAAGAGGCCCAACAGAGGGCAGACAGAGGGTCGACAGAGGCTTGACAGAGGGCCAAAAGAGGGCCAACAGAGGGCCAAAAGAGGGTCAACAGAGGTTCGACAGAGGGTTGACAGAGCGTTGACAGAAGGCCAAAAGAGGGTAAACAGAGAGTTGACAGAGGGCCAACAGAGGGTTGACAGAGGGCTGACAGAGGGCCGACAGAGGGTCCACAGAGGGCAGACAGAGGGTTGACAGAGGGCCGACAGAGGGCCGACAGGGGGCTGACAGAGGGCAGACAGAGGGTCAACAGGGGGTCGATAGAGGCTTGACAGAGGGCCAAAAGAGGATCAAGAGTGGGCCGACAGAGGGTAAACAGAGAGTTGACAGAGGGCCAAAAGAGGGCCAACAGAGGGTTGACAGAGGGCTGAAAGAGGGCCAACACAGGGTTGACAGAGGGCCAAAAGAGGATCAAGAGAGGGCCGACAGAGGGTTGCCAGAAGGCGGACAGAGGGTAAACAGAGAGTTGACAGAGGGCCAACAGAGAGTTGACAGAGGGCTGAAAGAGGGCCAACAGAGGGTTAACAGAGGGCCAACAGAGGGTCGACAGAGGGTTGACAGAGCGTTGACAGAAGGCCAAAAGAGGGCCAACAGAGGGTGTACAGAGGGCCAAAAGAGGGTCGAGAGAGGGCCGACAGAGAGTTGACAGTGGATTGCCAGAAGGCCGACAGAGGGTTGACAGAGTGTTGACAGAGCGTCGACAGAGGGCCAACAAAGGGTCGACAGAGGCTTAAGAAAGGGCCAAAAGAGGGCCGATAGAGGGTTGACAGAGGGTTGACAGAGGACCAAGGGCACAGGGCCGATGGTGAGCCATCACCCTGCTGATAATTGATGTTTTATGGTTACAGCTTCAGTAACTCTGCTGCATCACATTCAGATTGGAGGTTGGACATAAGCTGTGTTCAGGAGTCATCATTCATTTGCAGACTGTTCTCACAGGAAAAACAACAACATAGGTGGTTTTTGCAGCATGTTATTACAACCCATATTAATTTATTTAGCACCCTTTAGTGATCACACGATGGTAACAAAGGAGGTGATGTATTATAAACAGGCAGAAAGTCAGCATAAGGAGGTGGGTGGGTCAAACCCCAGATTTTCAGAGAATGCTTTTGAGTCATTGTTTTATTCTGAGTTTTAATTTAAATTGCGTTACTGACTACTGTCACATGACTTACTTAATGTACATACTTTAACCAGAACTACAACATTTTCCTAAACCCGACCAAGTAGTTTTTGTTGCCTAAACCAAACCAAACTGTTAACATTAACCACGTATTTAATGTCATTTCTTATGTGTCTTTTTTGGAGGCATGGATGAACAACCTATGTTATTGTTTGCGTTGGAGGACTTGCATTTGACATTAGTGGTTAAAGAAAGAAACACAAACACGTGCTGCAGTGATGGACCTGACCAGCACCTGATTCTTCCACTGGATTCACCACTGAACGAAACAGGACAGTTAGTTATTATTAATGTCAAACATTTCACAGAATCAGTTTCAGATGCTCATCCTCATCAACATGGCTGAAGGTGTTCCTCAGGGCTCCCGACTGGGTCAGCTCTATTTACATCCATACAGCAAGTTCCCATTAGAGAACACACTGCACATGTGAATAAAGTGAACACACGGCTGTGACCGGACGATGTGTCCAGCAGAGAGGGATTAGTGGTGTTTTCTCAGCTTTAACAGAGAGATCGTCCTGAACTGAAAAACTTAACTCCAAGCTTTCAAACAAACACTTATCTGGATTTCAGTAATACAGCACTTCCATAACACTACTAACAGACTCAGAAAATACACCTGCCATCAGGTGTGTGCTCTCACATTTTAAGAGAAAACCTTAGTCTTCTTTTCAAGGGTTCGCCTTTGCACAGGTCGGGCAGACCCAGTCTTGTTCATGGGTAATGACTGTCATGGAAAAGGGTTTTTGCTGAACGTCTGGTCTAAAAGCGAGCAGGTTAAATCCTCTGCTGGACTTCGACCTTTCAATGCACGAAAGACAAAAATAGACAGAGGGGAACATGAGGTGTTTGAGCAGCAGAGTAACAGGATTGACACAGACGAAATGTTGAGTAATCTTGTTGTCTGCTGACCGAGTGATTCAGCACGATGTGGCCCTCAGCGCTATCTGACAGGATGCTCATTATTGTTTATGATGTGTTGGCTGGGGACAATACGTCTTACCCGGGGCAGATCCCTCAGGGGACACCATACCAGGAAGATAATTTCGCACGAAGCTTATTGAGCACTCACTCACGCCTCGTTAACTCATTAACTGCTAATGGGATGATCCTGCAGCCACACAGCAGGAGGGAAGAATCCTCCTGAGAATTAATGAGGGCATCAGGTTACACTTCAGATTAAACAAAACCGGCTTCTATCATTATTTTAAATCACACAATAATCACAGGCTGCAATGATGAAGCCAGAGTTCTCTAAAAGACAAAATATGACCAAAAAGATGCTCGTTTCATGTTAGTTTTTTAAAACTCTACTTTTACTCTTTACTCAGGTACGCAGCAGAGCACTTGTGACAGATCTTAATGAGCTGGCCAGATGAAAATGTTTAGAAAGTCAGACAAAGACATTTTGCACACTGTTCCACCGGTGGCCATGCTTGAAAGCAGCCTGCATGACCTGACAGAAGAGTAGTAAGTCTGCAGAACGGATGTAGGATGCGTACTGTAACATCTGAGTCACATGGCTTTGTTTTGATGGAAATTAGCTTGATCCTCTAATTCTCATTGGTTGCTATTTGTTTTTACAGCGATGCTTGATGCTCAGTTCATTAAACTAAAACTGATCTTGGCTTCAGCTACCTGCTGTTACTTATTCAGGAAAGAGTCATTCTTTAGAAGAAGAGAGATGTGTGGGTAAAACTGTCCTGTTGGGCTTGACTCCCTCTATATGTATCCACCTCACATTCGGGTGCAAGAGCAGCCCCAACATATTCCTTTCACTTTCTGAAGCACTCTGCTGGATCCTTCTCAATAACCACAAGCTTCCACATGCCATGTATCATCTGGATGACTTCCGTACCGTCATACGTTCATCCTCACCTCCATCTCCACACTTATATCTGCCTTTCTCCAGCTTGCCGTTTCCGTTTCCCCAGAAGAAACAGAAGGACTCAGAACATCCCTTGAATTCCTCGGCATCACACTGTATTCATGTTCCTTCCACGCCTCCCACCCAACCAAGAACCTCCACCATGTTTCTTTGTACATTTCAAACTACCTCCTCACCTACCGATGTAAGAAGTGTGTGGTTAGGGGCATGTGAAGGACGATTCATGAGATGACTTCTTTTTCACAATTTATTGGCTCCTGTAGAACCCAATGCACATATTAATTGCCTTCTGGCTTCCTCTTACGGCATCTCTTCTTCCCTCAGCAGTGCAAAACAAAACTGAGACAACTTCATGCATTTAAAATACTTCACAACTACATTTTTCTAACATCACATGAGGTATTTTGCTCAGAGGGCACACTACTCATAGAGAGCCATTAACGCTGTCCAGAAAATATTAAATATTGAACGCAACAAATCCAAAGAAACAGTGTATAACAGTGACACCTGGTGGGCTGAATAAAAAGTGTGTGTAGGTGAGGTGAGACAATGAAAATTACATTAGCAAACAAAAGGAAGAACACATATTAACGTACCCCTGTTTCCTAAACATACAAAAATACAGCATTTACTCAAGGAAAGAGACGCTGAAATTTTCGACAAGCTAAATTGGTCACATGACACGGCCCGCCTGCCAACAGCTGCGTAACATAATTGTATTAACAGCAAACAATATCCGTTGAAAGTTAAACCTTAAATGGTTCAGTTTCCAAAGAAAACAATACATTAGCCCAGCAGCACTTTTCCACACAACTTACCTTCAGCCGTGCAAAATGAAACTGGGATAGTGTGCTGCTATGGTCATTTCCACAAGAAACATTAGTAAAAATAAAGATGAATTTAAAAAAATACCTAAATGAGATAAAATTCACAAATACTCAAAAATGGTTAAATGATAGATAAAATCCACAGATGCAAATTTGAAAATAAGAATTATTTAAGTGCATTTTCAACTCTGTTACACAAGCACCAGCTTCTCTCCATACTTAGACACCTATATTTCGCCATCTGCTTCATCCTCCAAGGCCGATCCTTCCTCCCTTACTTTCTGCTGCAGTTCTGTCCCTCTGTGATTACACTGAATGCTTGTAAAATGGAGCTGAGACTTTGGCGTCAACTCCCTTTCCTCTTGAAACGCCATCTCCTTTTACAACCACTACATAACCCAACCCTGAAGACACTGAACCACACACAGATGC
Source organism: Lepomis macrochirus (assembly GCA_024633595.2). Lineage (NCBI taxonomy): Eukaryota > Metazoa > Chordata > Actinopteri > Centrarchiformes > Centrarchidae > Lepomis > Lepomis macrochirus. Next base: position 39,135,851 of record JALXJV020000006.1, read on the forward strand.
AGCTGTTACAACAGCGGCAGATTTCTTCAATCTCTGCTTCCTCTCCTTCACCTGAACCCCCAGCTTCTCCGCCATCACGAAAAGCAATCATCAGTAGTCTCTCACTGAACTGTTCGGGAGGGTTTTAAAGCCTTCCATACTTTGTTCAACCCACCAATCTTACCGTCAACATCATATTTTTGTCCAGCTTCATCACTTACGCTCACTCACTTCTGCACATCAGAATCAGCCGATAGCTGCACTCTCCTAACGGCAGGAAATACAGGACGCAGAAAAGTCGTCTGTTGGGTTGCAGTCCTTGTTGAGTGTTCTTCTGAATCTATTTTTCAAATCTTTCTGTAAACTGTGTCAGAAAATCTTATTTCTTAGTAAAAAGCGAAATTTTACTCTCTGTGTCTCGTGTCGTTCTTGTCGTCTGCTCCATTTGATCCAGAATCAGTTGAGGTCACGCATGAAAAGCGAGGCTCCCACAGACAATGTTGTTTACTGCTGAAGCACTAATTGGTAAATGAAGCGTACGCAGGGTACTATTGTTACTGTTCTTGTTTACTGTGGACATGTGGTGTTTTGACAGTGTCTGAAACAGTTGGTGTCCACGCTGGAGGTCCTTGTCTCACGCCATCCTCTAATGAGAGTCTAAACACAGACGGATCCTGAAGCAGCACCTCCACCTCCACAAAGAGAGCATTCTTCAGCCGGGCCGGGAAGTTGACTTTGCATCGTGACTGAGTGCTGACTGTTCTAATCATCCCTCCGTTCACATGTTCACCCGAATTATCTCTGAATCCTGCAGGAGAAAACAGCTGAATCCAGGTCAGAGTGTTCACATCCAGCAGAGAGAGATCCACTGACCTCCATCTTCCTCCACACACACACCTACTGTTCTTCCTGCTGCTGTTATTCAACGTGCTTTACAATGTCCCTCTCATTCACACAGTGTTGTGTCCATCACTTCAGAGGACAGTCATGGGGCCATGATTGAAGCAGAACTCTCTACAAATGGAGAGTTGTGTAACTATGAATGCGTACATAGATATTCGCGGCAGAAAAGTATTTTACTTTCCATCTGTCGGCTTTGAAACCCAGAGATTTTAAGCCTACGTCCCCCAGTTGGCGTTAGCACCCAGAGATACTAAGATGGCGCCGCAGACGGCCAACTCTGGATTATGCTCCGCAGCGCATTTTGTGTTTTGCTTTTTAAACTCTGTTTTCTGACGTCCCTCTCTGGTAACATTTACCAGAGAAGAGCTCTTAAGCATTAAACTTTCAACTGCTCACACTATTCCACCACTCTTTATCAAACCTGGAACGTTCCTGGAGTTATTAGTCGGAGGACCAGCAGCTCTGTACGGGATCTACCGCAGATGCCAGAGAAGTGTGCTGGTGCACTGGTTAAAGTGAGACAGCGGGGTTTTCGCACTGCGTTCCCATTGACCCACCTGCCGATTGTCCACTCTCTGGCCAACAAAATGGACGAACTGCTTCTCCTCAACAGAACTAACTTGGACTTCTGCAGATCTGCCGCCTTCTGTTTTACTGAATCCTGGCTCACCGAACGCATCCTCGACAGCGCACTGCACCTACTGGGATTTAATCTCCTCCATGTGGATCGCATTGAGCTCACGGGAAAAACAAGGGGAGGCGGACTCTGTCTCTACATAAATGAAGGTTGGTGTGCAGATGTCACAGTGTTGAAGAAATCATGCAGTCCTCACTTAGAGACATTATTCATAAACTGTAAACCTTTTTATTCACCGCAGGAGTTTGTCCCGGTTGCTGTTTACATCCCACCTCAGGCCTGTGTTAGTGAAGATTAACTAACGTGGAGAAATCCAGACTCCCTGCTCATTGTTCTTGGGGACTTGAAAAGAGCAAACCTCAGCCATGAACTCCCAAAGTACAGACAGCATATCAATTGTCCCACACTAACACAGTGGAACACTGCTACATAACATTAAAGGACGCCTATCGTTCAGTTCCCCGTGCAGCCTTAGGACCCTTACGACCAAAAACCCTGGTTCACAGTGAAACTCAGGCAGCTCCGTCAGACCAAAGAGGAGGCCTTCAGAAGTGGGAACAGAGTCCTGTACAACCATATCAGGAACACGCTGACTAAAGAGGTCAAAGCTGCAAAGAAGAGCTACGCTGAAAAGCCAGGAAACAGCTTCACCGCCAGCAACCCTGCATCAGTGTGGAGAGGCCTGCAGACACTCACTGACTGCAGGAGACCGTCCCCCAACACTGCTGGTACTCAATGACTGCCCGACAAGCTGAATGGATTTTACTGTAGGTTTGAGAAGCCCAAAGTCACACCTCTCACACCTCTCCCCCATTCAAACACCATCTTCAAACAATCTCGTTCCCCCACAGCCAAGCTGTCACAGACCCCAAACCTGCACTCATGATCTGTGAAGATGTGCGCCAGCTCTTCCAGAGGCAGAAGATCAGAAAGGCTCCTGGCCCAGACGGTGCGTCTCCATCCTGCCTGAAAATCTATGCAGACCAGCTGGCCCCCATCTTCACACAGATCTTCATCAGATCACTGGAGTTGTGTGAAGTTCCCTCCTGCTTCAAACGCTCCACAATCATCCCGGTCCCCAAAAATCCCTCCATTTCAGGACTAAATGAATACAGGCCTGCCGCCCTGACATCTGTAGTCATGAAGTCCTTTAAAAGACGGTGTTGGCCCACCTGAAGGACATTACAGGCCTCTTGTTGCAGCCAGACGGGAGGTTGATCAGCTGGCTCTCTGGTGCGGGCAGAACAACCTGGAGCTTAACACGCTAAAAACTGTGGAGATGACTGTGGGCTCAGGAGGACCCCTTCCCCCACACTCTGCCCCCCATCACCATACTTAACAGCCCTGTGTCTGCTGTGGAAACCTTCAGGTTTCTGGGATCCACTATTTCCCAGGACCTGAAGTGGGAGCCAGTGTTGTTTTTGGCAGCCCTTTTAGTTTTAGTTTTAGTCTTAGTCTTTTGGACGAAAATGCATTTAAGTTTTAGTCACATTTTAGTCACTTATAAACTTAATAGTTTTAGTCAAGTTTTAGTCGATGAAAACACAGAAAGGTTTTAGTCAAGATTTAGTCAATTTTAGGGGGGAAAAGTAGTCTTTAACAAATTAATTTAGGTTAAAAACAATTGGAAATGGGCTTAGGCAAGTGTTGTAATTCATAAAACAACAGCTGAGCTAACCTTAAAACCTTTGCATAATAAACTAGACTTTCTTATTGATGGAAATGCAGTGCTGCCATTGCCAAGCTGTACTTCATTGTCACATTGGGCAGAAACCGTTTATCCCCATATTTCAAGTAATAGTTTTACCCCTGAATACCCCAAATTACTTGTACTCGCAGCAGCAGGTGGTGTTGTTGTTGTGTCTGGAGCACGCGCGCCAGCCGGTAGTGGGCGACGTCACCCAAACAAAGGATAGGATAGGAAACGGCACGGCAGCAGTGCACGGCACTTTTTTTTAGCTATTTCACGTAAAACAGGCAGAAATTACATGCATTGTGAACGTCCGACTTACTATCATTTTCGTTCCGTCTCGTCTCATCAACGAAAACTCAAAAACGTCTCGTCATGTTTTAGTCACCTTAGAGCCATTTTTAGCTAGTCATCGTCACGTTATCGTCATAAAAAAAAAGTGCGTCAACGAAATCATTTCGTTATCGTCATCACTGACGAAAACATCACTGGTGGGAGCCCAACACTGACTCCATCACCAAGAAGGCCAAGCAGAGGATGTACTCACTGTACCAGCTCAGGAAGCTCAACCTGCCTAAGGAGCTGCTGATTCAGTTCTACACAGCCATCATCCAGTCTGTCCTCTGCACCTCCATCACTGTCTGGTTTGGATCTGCCAAAGGACAGGCCAAAAAGGACAGAGACAGACTACAACGGACAGTCAGCACTGCAGAAAAGATCATGGTGCCAAAACTGCCCTCCATTCAGGACATTTCTGCAGATCCATCTCACCCGGACACAACCTGTTCCAGCTCCTCCCCTCTGGTAGGCGCTACAGAGCTCTGTACGCCAAAACCGACAGACTCAGGAACAGTTTCTTCCCACAAGCCATCACTCTGATGAACAGCTGACTCTGACTCACAGTGTCAGGAACAATTCCTGTGCAATGACCCAGTAACTCTACCTCTAATCAGCCACCTATTCAGTCTGGATATGTTCGGTTTATAGTGTGTGTATAGGTGTTCGCTGTTCTAAAGCCTGTTTTTGATTTTATTATTGTATTATTGTATAAGTAAGCACATCGTGAGCAATGCACAATCCTGAGTCAAATTCCTCGTTACCTGGCAATAAAGCTGATTCTGATTCTGAGATTATAAGGTGTGTCGTGGTTGTGGCTGCATGTCACCATGAAACATCCAATCAGCAAGTTTATAATTCTGTGATATGAGTTTATGGTCTGTAACATAAAGCTGATGGTAGTTTCATCGTCTTCAAACAGATCCATCCAGAGTCCCTATGAACAGCTGAACCTTACACACTCACATGATTCAAAGTCTGTATCTCTCTGAAGAGAACACAAAATTTAACATTTGCAAAACACTGTTAGCAAATGTCTGAAATCTCAATGTATTGCTCACCAATGGGTTAACTAATCTGTGTTTACTTTGTAGGGGGTAATGAATGTGGGAGTGATTTTGGACACAGCCCCAGTCATTAATGCATCTTGGTGCTACAAACAACAATCTGTCATCTATAACTGGCCCTTTTCCAAGAATGTGTGGGAAAATATGGCTTCCCACTGAGGCACAATGGAAGTGTCAATAATACCAACTAACTAAATCTGGAGACAGCAACAAGAGCTCTAGCTGTGTCTGTACAAGCACAGTAAATGTACATGATCATGGGCCCTGTTCACAAAGTGTCTCGTCTTACCTCTAGCAGGCCTCCGAACTGGTGATAAAATGTTCTAACCAAGAGGTTCCTCTCGAGACCTGGTCACTGACCTGCGAGAGACAATTTCAGTAAAGGACCAAGATTACTCCTAAGCTAAGAAAAGGGGTAGGGTTGGCAGCCAAAATCTCTTGGTGAGGTTTAAACACCAAAACCACTTGGTCAGGTTTAGACACTAAAACAACTTGGTCAGGTTTAGCTACCAAAACAACTTGGTCAAGTTTAAACACCAAAACCACTTGGTGAGGTTTAAACACCAAAACCAATTGGTTAGGTTTAGACACCAAATCCACTTGTCGAGGTTTAAACACCAAAACCACTTGGTTAGGTTTAAACGCCAAAACCACTTGGTGAGGTTTAAACACCAAAACGACTTGGTCAGGTTTAGACACCAAAACCACTTGGTGAGGTTTAGACACCAAAACCACTTGTTGAGGTTTAAACACCAAAACCAATTGGTTAGGTTTAGACACCAAATCCACTTGTCGAGGTTTAAACACCAAAACCACTTGGTTAGGTTTAGACACCAAAACCACTTGGTTAGGTTAAAACACCAAATCCACTTGGTGAGCTTTAGACACCAAAACCACTTGGTTAGGTTAAAACACCCAAACCACTTTGTCAGATTTAAACGCCAAAATCACGTGGTGAGCTTTAGACACCAAAACCACTTGGTTAGGTTAAAACACCAAATCCACTTGGTCAGATTTAGATGCCAAAACCACTTGGTCTGGTTTAGACACCAAAACCACTTGGTCTGGTTTAAACACCAAAACCACTTGGTGAGATTTAAACACCAAAACCACTTGGTCAGGTTCAAACACCAAAAACTCTTGGTTAGGTTAAAACACCAAAACCACTTGGTCAGGTTAAAACACCAAAATCACTTGGCCAGGTTAAAACACCCAAACCACTTGGTCAGGTTTAGACACCAAAACCACTTGGTTAGGTTAAAACACAAAAAACCATTTGGCTAGTTTAAAACACCAAAATCACTTGGTGAGGTTTAAACGCCAAAACCACTTGGTTAGGTTAAAACACCAAATCCACTTGGTCAGGTTTAGATGCCAAAACCACTTGGTGAGGTTTAAACACCAAAACCACTTGGTCAGGTTCAAACACCAAAACCACTTGGTTAGGTTAAAACACAAAAACCATTTGGCTAGTTTAAAACACCAAAACCACTTGGTTAGGTTTAAACGCCAAAACCACTTGGTCAGGTTTAGACACCAAAACCACTTAGTCTGGTTTAGACACCAAAATCACGTGGTGAGCTTTAGACACCAAAACCACTTGGTTAGGTTAAAACACCAAATCCACTTGGTCAGGTTTAGATGCCAAAACCACTTGGTGAGGTTTAAACACCAAAACCACTTGGTCAGGTTTAAACACCAAAACCACTTGCTAAGGCTTAAACACCAAAACCACTTGGCTAGGTTTAGACACCAAAACTACTTGGTTAGGTTAAAGCACCAAAACCTCTTGGTTAGGTTTAGACACCAAAACCACTTGGTCAGGTTTAAACACCAAAACCACTTGCTAAGGCTTAAACACCAAAACCACTTGGCTAGGTTTAGACACCAAAACCAATTGGTCAGGTTTAAACACCAAAACCTCTTGGTTAGGTTAAAACACCCAAACCACTTGGTCAGGTTTAGACACCAAAACCACTTGGTTAGGTTAAAACACAAAAAACCATTTGGCTAGTTTAAAACACCAAAACCATTTGGCTAGTTTAAAACACCAAAAACACTTGGTCAGGTTTAGACACCAAAACCACTTAGTCTGGTTTAGACGCCAAAACCACTTTGTCAGATTTAAACGCCAAAATCACGTGGTGAGCTTTAGACACCAAAACCACTTGGTTAGGTTAAAACACCAAATCCACTTGGTCAGATTTAGATGCCAAAACCACTTGGTGAGGTTTAAACGCCAAAATGACTTGGTCAGGTTTAGACACCAAAACCACTTGGTGAGGTTTAAACACCAAAACCAATTGGTTAGGTTTAGACACCAAATACACTTGTTGAGGTTTAAACACCAAAACCACTTGGTTAGGTTTAAACGCCAAAACCACTTGGTCAGGTTTAAACCCCAAAACCTCTTGGTGAGGTTTAGATGCCAAAACCACTTGATCAGGTTTAAACGCCAAAATCACATGGTGAGGTTTAGACACCAAAACCACTTGGTTAGGTTAAAGCACCAAAACCTCTTGGTTAGATTTAAACACCAAAACCACTTGGTCAGGTTTAAACACCAAAACCACTTGCTAAGGCTTAAACACCAAAACCACTTGGCTAGGTTTAGACACCAAAACTACTTGGTTAGGTTAAAGCACCAAAACCTCTTGGTTAGGTTTAAACACCAAAACCACTTGCTAAGGCTTAAACACCAAAACCACTTGGCTAGGTTTAGACACCAAAACCACTTGGTCAGGTTCAGACTTTGAAACCACTTGGTGAGGTTTAGACACCAAAACCTCTTGGTTAGGTTTAAACAGATAAACCACTTGGTTAGGTTAAAACACCAAAACCACTTGGTCAGGTTTAGACACCAAAACCACTTGGTTAGGTTAAAACACCAAAACCACTTAGTCTGGTTTAGACGCCAAAACCACTTTGTCAGATTTAAACGCCAAAATCACGTGGTGAGCTTTAGACACCAAAACCACTTGGTTAGGTTAAAACACCAAATCCACTTGGTCAGATTTAGATGCCAAAACCACTTGGTGAGGTTTAAACGCCAAAACGACTTGGTCAGGTTTAGACACCAAAACCACTTGGTGAGCTTTAGACACCAAAACCACTTGGTTAGGTTAAAACACCAAATCCACTTGGTCAGGTTTAGATGCCAAAACCACTTGGTGAGGTTTAAACACCAAAACCACTTGGTCAGGTTCAAACACCAAAAACTCTTGGTTAGGTTTAGATGCCAAAACCACTTGGTGAGGTTTAAACACCAAAAACACTTGGTGAGCTTTAGACACCAAAACCACTTGGTTAGGTTAAAACACCCAAACCACTTTGTCAGATTTAAACGCCAAAATCACGTGGTGAGCTTTAGACACCAAAACCACTTGGTTAGGTTAAAACACCAAATCCACTTGGTCAGATTTAGATGCCAAAACCACTTGGTCTGGTTTAGACACCAAAACCACTTGGTCTGGTTTAAACACCAAAACCACTTGGTGAGATTTAAACACCAAAACCACTTGGTCAGGTTCAAACACCAAAAACTCTTGGTTAGGTTAAAACACCAAAACCACTTGGTCAGGTTAAAACACCAAAATCACTTGGCCAGGTTAAAACACCCAAACCACTTGGTCAGGTTTAGACACCAAAACCACTTGGTTAGGTTAAAACACAAAAAACCATTTGGCTAGTTTAAAACACCAAAATCACTTGGTGAGGTTTAAACGCCAAAACCACTTGGTTAGGTTAAAACACCAAATCCACTTGGTCAGGTTTAGATGCCAAAACCACTTGGTGAGGTTTAAACACCAAAACCACTTGGTCAGGTTCAAACACCAAAAACTCTTGGTTAGGTTTAGATGCCAAAACCACTTGGTGAGGTTTAAACACCAAAACCACTTGGTCAGGTTCAAACACCAAAAACTCTTGGTTAGGTTAAAACACCAAAACCACTTGGTCAGGTTTAAACACCAAAACCACTTGCTAAGGCTTAAACACCAAAACCACTTGGCTAGGTTTAGACACCAAAACTACTTGGTTAGGTTAAAGCACCAAAACCTCTTGGTTAGGTTTAAACACCAAAACCACTTGGTCAGGTTTAAACACCAAAACCACTTGCTAAGGCTTAAACACCAAAACCACTTGGCTAGGTTTAGACACCAAAACCACTTGCTAAGGCTTAAACACCAAAACCACTTGGTGAGGTTTAGACACCAAAACCACTTGGTTAGGTTTAAACAGATAAACCACTTGGTTAGGTTAAAACACCAAAACCACTTGGTCAGGTAAAACACCAAAACCACTTGGTTAGGTTTAGACACCAAAACCAATTGGTCAGGTTTAAACACCAAAACCTCTTGGTTAGGTTAAAACACCCAAACCACTTGGTCAGGTTTAGACACCAAAACCACTTGGTTAGGTTAAAACACAAAAACCATTTGGCTAGTTTAAAACACCAAAATCACTTGGTGAGGTTTAAACGCCAAAACCACTTGGTCAGGTTTAGACACCAAAACCACTTAGTCTGGTTTAGACACCAAAATCACGTGGTGAGCTTTAGACACCAAAACCACTTGGTTAGGTTAAAACACCAAATCCACTTGGTCAGGTTTAGATGCCAAAACCACTTGGTGAGGTTTAAACACCAAAACCACTTGGTCAGGTTTAAACACCAAAACCACTTGCTAAGGCTTAAACACCAAAACCACTTGGCTAGGTTTAGACACCAAAACTACTTGGTTAGGTTAAAGCACCAAAACCTCTTGGTTAGGTTTAAACACCAAAACCACTTGGTCAGGTTTAAACACCAAAACCACTTGCTAAGGCTTAAACACCAAAACCACTTGGCTAGGTTTAGACACCAAAACCAATTGGTCAGGTTTAAACACCAAAACCTCTTGGTTAGGTTAAAACACCCAAACCACTTGGTCAGGTTTAGACACCAAAACCACTTGGTTAGGTTAAAACACAAAAAAACATTTGGCTAGTTTAAAACACCAAAACCATTTGGCTAGTTTAAAACACCAAAAACACTTGGTCAGGTTTAGACACCAAAACCACTTAGTCTGGTTTAGACGCCAAAACCACTTTGTCAGATTTAAACGCCAAAATCACGTGGTGAGCTTTAGACACCAAAACCACTTGGTTAGGTTAAAACACCAAATCCACTTGGTCAGATTTAGATGCCAAAACCACTTGGTCTGGTTCAACACATTCTCATCTCAATGCGTCATATCTGACGCTTTCATCCGGAGTGACAAAGCGTAAGGATTTTACGCTAAAGGTACCCTTCTGCGTCCGTATGAAACGCTCCCGTTTCCTACGTTAAAGCAATACAAGGGAGGCTAACCCTACCTGTTAGCACATCGGCCGTGCGCAGCTGTAGGGTTAGCCGGTCGACATGCATACATTCAGTGACTTGGGTTTAGGCACTAACATTTCGGATGGTTGTGGTTAGGGTAGGGGCTTCGGGGGGGCTGTCAACACCTTTATCACGAACGTAGCTACCTAGCTAGCTACCGCTAGCTAGCTAGCACTTCCGGTCCGAACCGGACGCCCCGGAGCGTCTCATACAGACGCTTCCGGAAGCGTCTCCATGAGACGCTAAAGGGTACCTTTCGCGTAAAATACTTACGCTTCGTCGCTCTTTCTCAAATCGTCGGTATATGACGCCCTGAGATGAGAACGGGCTGTCTGGTTTAGACACCAAAACCACTTGGTGAGGTTTAAACACCAAAACCACTTGGTCAGGTTCAAACACCAAAAACTCTTGGTTAGGTTAAAACACCAAAACCACTTGGTTAGGTTTAGACACCAAAACCAATTGGTCAGTTTTAAACGCCAAAATCACATGGTGAGGTTTAGACACCAAAACCACTTGGTCTGGTTTAAACCCCAAAACCACTTGGTAAGTTTTAAACGCCAAAATCACGTGATGAGGTCAGTACATCACTGGCCGAAAACACACACCTGAGGGGGATCTTCTTATAAACACTGCTGACTTTTGCCCTTTCATGAGGTCATTGGTAGGTGCCTTTACTTCCACCATCCTGGATAAAGCTGTTCCGCAGAAAGATGGTCTGAAAAGTCCTGGGCGCACAAGTGTACAACTTCAAAATCTGGTAAAAGAGGGATGGCATGTGTTTTCCTCTGGTGATAAAACAGAAATCTACAAACGAGCGCCAAGCAGCTGAAATCAGTGCTTCCAGTCTGCAAAAGCACTTATGGGGGTGGAGGATTATGGACGAGCTGTGGACCCTGACACTTTGCAGCGTGAGAGTGACTCTGGCCAAGCATGTGGTTTCAGTGAGGGACCATGAGGGCCATACTAATCCATCTGAGGAGGATCTTACTAACAATGCTGTAGCTCTCCTGGGCATCAGGCGGGCCAAAGATAGACTCGTTCAATCTGAAAACAGTCCACATGTCCAACGTGTCCAGGACTGAGACGTCTTCACTTCCTCACTAATACACTTCTGATGGTTTCTTTCACTGCAGAATAAAATGTTTTACTTCCTCTCTGCCTGCTAAAGTTTATTAGATAGTTTTGTTGTATTTTTATGTAAAGTGTAATTAACACATAATTAAAGCAACTTAATTATATGTTGTGTGTGTGTAGCATGAAGGGACTACAAATTATTTTTGTTATGTAACCTTGAGCTGTATAATGACAAATAAACAAGCTTGTACCTTGTAGAGTATATCTGACTTTAACCTCTGATGACTGAGCTGTTGGCCTGATGAGCCAATGGAGGACGGCTGTGTGGGCAGCTCAGTCAGGTGACCTGCACTAACTCTGAGCCCAGGCGCTCCTCGCTCTGTTTGTGTGATTTCTTTTCTTGTTGTTTAAATTAATCTGAACTCTTTTCTTTAAGAAGTCTTTCTCCCACCTTTGTTTCCACAGACAATATATAATTTATATCTTTATAGATCCATGCTGTGTGTCTTTGACCTTTGTGTCACTGCTGCAGCTTCCTGCTGAAATAATGATTCCGCTTTTTACCGCCCACACTTCTGCCCGTGTGACTCAACATGAATATGTCAGTTATGCATTGGCAGATTAGACTGTCGTGTTTTCAGTCATTATGGTTGTTTTCAGAAAGCAATGCCTGTGGGAAAAAGAACCACGACAACACACAGCAGAAACCTGCTGCCTTCAGATCAGTCAGAGTCATAAACCTCAAACATTTTATCACAAAGGCCGAACAATGCAACGACATAATCTGTTTAAGTTAAAGGATGAGTGCTCCATTATTTAAAAAGTAGAAATTGTTGTTGATTGGCCCGAATGAGAACTACTGAACACGTGTCCTCTGACGGCTGCTGGCGTTCAGGCTGAATTAAAGTGATGTATGAAGCGACCATAGACGTCAGGAAGGTTCTGTTCCTTCCAAAAAGATCAGTTATTATAATCCACTTTAATCTGCAGTGAAACATAATCTATTTATGATTACAGAGGAGTAGAGTCATGGTTTTTGGCTCCACCAGAGCTGACAGGTGATTAACCTAACCACAAACCACAGGAAGCTTCTGTATAACACCTTGTTCTCACCTTGTTCTTCTTCTCTTCCTTCGCTGCTCATCTTAACCCTCAGTTTACATCAGTAACAACCAGAAAACGGGAGGTCAGCTGATATTACATGAAGATACCTGCCCAGCTTTTTGCAGCTCACTGCTTCAGGTGTTCTGTACACGAGAACACACGAGGACAGGTGTGTTGCATCACGCAGTCATTTGATCCAGTGTTATTCAGATGAATGCAGCTTTAACGGAGGTGCGGATCACGTTGGTGTCACCTGACTGATGGAGAGTCTGGCCTCAGCTCTGTGTATCAGAGGAGGATGAATGCTGCATTTGTGCCTGAGTCAGCTATAACCCCCCCACAGACACACACCCCCCGAGCTAAAAGCACTCATGCTACAGCCACATGACAGCCACAGAGACGCTGACAAACCTCCAGCAGACAAGTTCAGCTCTGCCGGGGTCGTGACTCTGGACGAAAGAAACATCTTGTTTGTGTTTTTGAGCAGAACGTTTTGTCCACTTTGGCTAAAAATCCCAGAACAAAAAAAAACTAATTTGGAGACGTCTTTCTGTCCCACAAAGAGACCAGATCGGGGATTTGAAAGAGTCAAGAATCAATCGATCAAACTCTATCCAAACTCAAAGCCCTTTCTGTGGTCATCTAGCAGGACCTGGTCCACATCTGGTCTTGTGCAAGAACCACTGGTGTTTCTAGTTTTCAGAACAATATTGGAATAAAGACCCTGCTGCTGGAAACGGTGCATGATTTAGCTGCAAACCAACAGGAGGCAGCAGGAGACGCGAACGGGACTCACTGTCGCATCTCAGGGAACGAGGCGTGTAACAACTAGCTAGCTGCTTAGCATGCTAACATCAGTAAATATCTCTGCAACACAAAAATGCTTCTTCACTTTTAGTTCATTTCTCATTAGGAGGTTGACGCAGGACTGAATAGTGACAGGAAGTTTAAATGGACCTCTGAATGTTCTGGAGGTTTATGTCTCTTTTTAAGGCACCGTGTGACGTAAACAATATTTTACTTCTCAGGTCTCAGCTTCTTTGAGAAGAAGATAGAACTGCTGGTTTATAAATCTGGTTTCTGATATGCTGCTCTGGTCTGAACTGTGCAGACCTCTCAGGCGGTCTGGTTCAGACCTCTCAGGCGGTCTGATACAAGACCTCACAGGCGGTCTGGTTCAGTCCTCACAGGCGGTCTGGTCCAGACCTCTCAGGCGGTCTGGTACAGACCTCTCAGGCGGTCTGATGCAAGACCTCACAGGCGGTCTGGTTCAGTCCTCACAGGCGGTCTGGTCCAGACCTCTCAGGCGGTCTGGTACAGACCTCTCAGGCGGTCTGGTACAGACCTCTCAGGCGGTCTGGTTCAGACCTCACAGGCGGTCTGATTCAGACCTCTCAGGCAGTCTGGTCCAGACCTCTCAGGCGGTCTGGTCCAGACCTCTCAGGCGGTCTGGTACAGACCTCTCAGGCGGTCTGGTACAGACCTCTCAGGCGGTCTGATACAAAACCTCACAGGCGGTCTGGTTCAGACCTCTCAGGCGGTCTGATACAAAACCTCACAGGTGGTCTGATACAAAACCTCTCAGGCGGTCTGATACAAAACCTCACAGGCGGTCTGGTTCAGACCTCTCAGGCAGTCTGGTTCAGACCTCACAGGCGGTCTGGTCCAGACCTCTCAGGCGGTCTGGTACAGACCTCTCAGGCGGTCTGATTCAGACCTCACAGGCGGTCTGGTTCAGACCTCACAGGCGGTCTGGTTCAGACCTCTCAGGCGGTCTGGTTCAGACCTCTCAGAGCGGTCTGGTTCAGACCCTAACAGGCGGGTCTGGTCCAGACCTCTCAGGCTGGTCTGGTACAGACCTCTCAGGCGGTCTGATTCAGACCTCACAGGCGGTCTGGTTCAGACCTCACAGGCGGTCTGGTTCAGACCTCACAGGCGGTCTGATTCAGACCTCTCAGGCGGTCTGGTCCAGACCTCTCAGGCGGTCTGATTCAGACCTCTCAGGCGGTCTGGTCCAGACCTCTCAGGCGGTCTGGTACAGACCTCTCAGGCGGTCTGATACAAAACCTCACAGGCGGTCTTGTTCAGTCCTCACAGGCGGTCTGGTCCAGACCTCTCAGGCGGTCTGGTACAGACCTCTCAGGCGGTCTGATACAAGACCTCACAGGCGGTCTGGTTCAGTCCTCACAGGCGGTCTGGTCCAGACCTCTCAGGCGGTCTGGTACAGACCTCTCAGGCAGTCTGGTTCAGACCTCACAGGCGGTCTGATTCAGACCTCTCAGGCGGTCTGGTCCAGACCTCTCAGGCGGTCTGGTACAGACCTCTCAGGCGGTCTGATACAAAACCTCACAGGCGGTCTGGTTCAGACCTCTCAGGCGGTCTGATACAAAACCTCACAGGTGGTCTGATACAAAACCTCTCAGGCGGTCTGATACAAAACCTCACAGGCGGTCTGGTTCAGACCTCTCAGGCAGTCTGGTCCAGACCTCTCAGGCGGTCTGATTCAGACCTCACAGGCGGTCTGGTTCAGACCTCACAGGCGGTCTGATTCAGACCTCTCAGGCAGTCTGGTTCAGACCTCACAGGCGGTCTGGTCCAGACCTCTCAGGCGGTCTGGTCCAGACCTCTCAGGCGGTCTGGTTCAGACCTCTCAGGCGGTCTGGTTCAGACCTCACAGGCGGTCTGGTCCAGACCTCTCAGGCGGTCTGGTACAGACCTCTCAGGCGGTCTGATTCAGACCTCACAGGCGGTCTGGTTCAGACCTCACAGGCGGTCTGGTTCAGACCTCTCAGGCGGTCTGGTCCAGACCTCTCAGGCGGTCTGATACAAAACCTCACAGGCGGTCTGGTTCAGACCTCTCAGGCAGTCTGGTTCAGACCTCACAGGCGGTCTGGTCCAGACCTCTCAGGCGGTCTGGTACAGACCTCTCAGGCGGTCTGATTCAGACCTCACAGGCGGTCTGGTCCAGACCTCTCAGGCGGTCTGGTTCAGACCTCTCAGGCAGTCTGGTTCAGACCTCACAGGCGGTCTGGTCCAGACCTCTCAGGCGGTCTGGTACAGACCTCTCAGGCGGTCTGATTCAGACCTCACAGGCGGTCTGGTTCAGACCTCACAGGCGGTCTGATTCAGACCTCTCAGGCGGTCTGATTCAGACCTCTCAGGCGGTCTGGTCCAGACCTCTCAGGCGGTCTGGTACAGACCTCTCAGGCGGTCTGATACAAAACCTCACAGGCGGTCTGATACAAAACCTCACAGGCGGTCTGATACAAAACCTCACAGGTGGTCTGATACAAAACCTCACAGGCGGTCTGGTTCAGACCTCTCAGGCGGTCTGGTCCAGACCTCTCAGGCAGTCTGGTCCAGACCTCACAGGCGGTCTGGTCCAGACCTCACAGGCGGTCTGGTCCAGACCTCTCAGGCGGTCTGGTTCAGACCTCTCAGGCAGTCTGGTCCAGACCTCACAGGCGGTCTGGTCCAGACCTCTCAGGCGGTCTGGTACAGACCTCTCAGGCGGTCTGATTCAGACCTCACAGGCGGTCTGGTTCAGACCTCACAGGCGGTCTGGTTCAGACCTCACAGGCGGTCTGATTCAGACCTCTCAGGCGGTCTGGTCCAGACCTCTCAGGCGGTCTGATTCAGACCTCTCAGGCGGTCTGGTCCAGACCTCTCAGGCGGTCTGGTACAGACCTCTCAGGCGGTCTGATACAAAACCTCACAGGCGGTCTGATACAAAACCTCACAGGTGGTCTGATACAAAACCTCACAGGCGGTCTGGTTCAGACCTCTCAGGCGGTCTGGTTCAGACCTCACAGGCGGTCTGATTCAGACCTCTCAGGCGGTCTGGTCCAGACCTCTCAGGCGGTCTGATTCAGACCTCTCAGGCGGTCTGGTCCAGACCTCTCAGGCGGTCTGGTACAGACCTCTCAGGCGGTCTGATACAAAACCTCACAGGCGGTCTGATACAAAACCTCACAGGTGGTCTGATACAAAACCTCACAGGCGGTCTGGTTCAGACCTCTCAGGCGGTCTGATACAAAACCTCACAGGTGGTCTGATACAAAACCTCACAGGTGGTCTGATACAAAACCTCACAGGCGGTCTGGTTCAGACCTCTCAGGCGGTCTGGTACAGACCTCTCAGGCGGTCTGATACAAAACCTCACAGGCGGTCTGATACAAAACCTCACAGGCGGTCTGATACAAAACCTCTCAGGCGGTCTGATACAAAACCTCACAGGCGGTCTGGTTCAGACCTCTCAGGCGGTCTGGTTCAGACCTCACAGGCGGTCTGGTCCAGACCTCTCAGGCGGTCTGGTACAGACCTCTCAGGCGGTCTGGTTCAGACCTCTCAGGCGGTCTGATACAAAACCTCACAGGCGGTCTGATTCAGACCTCACAGGCGGTCTGGTTCATACCTCAAAGGGGGTCTGGTACAGACCTCAAAGGGGGTCTGGTTTAGACCTCTCAGGCGGTCTGATTCAGACCTCACAGGCGGTCTGATTCAGACCTCACAGGCGGTCTGGTTCAGACCTCACAGGCGGTCTGGTACAGACCTCAAAGGGGGTCTGGTTCAGACCTCTCAGGCGGTCTGGTTCAGGCCCACAGACTGAGCAGAACAGGCAACATTAGCGAGCAGCTTAGGATGTTGTTCATGCTCATAATCAAACACCTTCATCAGGCTGAGCTGAGCCATTAACTTCAGGTTTGTGTGGTTTAGAGAGTTTGATGACTTTGAAGAGGCAACAGTATTAAAATGTTTCTGTATAAGACCCACTGCCTTTGAACGCTGTGTCCACTCATATTCAGGGGTGTTGTAAAGCTCGCTGCTCTCTGCCTTGGCCTGTTCAGTAATAACTCCACAGATGTTCCTCATCAGCCCACAGGTCTGAGTTCCCCCATAAAAACCACAAGTTTTCATGGTGAGCAGCTGGTGTGGACCGGTCTGCAGAGACCTGAGCTCTGCAGAAGGAATCTGTGACACATTGACCTCAATCTGCAGCTCAGTTCTTCACTGCTAAGTCGACCACAGAAAAGGCCCTGCGTGCAGAGCAGCTCTGAGCGATTTGTCTTCAGGTGCTGTAGGTGGTCACATGATCCTGACACCACCCACCCCCACCTCCCAGTTTGTTTCCTGTCTGCCATGTCTGTGTCCTCGCTGTGGAGTCTTACATCAAGAAACAAAGAGACAGAATCTGTCACAAACACTTTTAGCTCCATCTCTTTTGGGACTACACCTGGTCTCTGAAGATGACACGTGGTTCACATTCAGGATTTAAGGAGTAACAGAACTGACCTGGTGTCTCAGTTCTGTGAACCTCATCAGCCTAAATCAGGATGTTGTCAGGCTGAGTAGTCTGATAAAGTGATGCATCACCGTTTTAAATGTCTCTGACACTGTTTGCAGCTCAAGGATGTTAATGTCTGTCTGACCTTTGTGTGACCCCCCCCACCCCACCCCCACCAGGATGAACTGTAATGACTCCGGTAATCCTCTGACTTTCCATCTAGTGCCATCATGAGGTCGACATGTTAATATGTTCAACACTTTGCTTTATGACCAAATACCTGCAGAACTGATGACATTCCCATCTGTTAGGCTCAGTCACACTGACCTGCCAGAACCCACGAGCACGACACTGAAACAGTCAGCGGAGAGTCCAAGTATGCAAGATTTATTCTATTAACAAGCACAAGATCTGTCACAAACAAGATACCAGCAAGGATCAGGCAGACAATCAGAACTCAGGAAGTCACTAAACTGGAGTAAGAGCAGTCGGGGAGTACTTGCTGGAAAGCTTTCAAATGCAAAAGACAATCTGGCAAAGTACCAGAACCAGCTGCATCCTCCACAGGGGATGAGCTCCAGATGGGTGGAAGGAGCAGGGAACATCAGGTGGAGGGAACGAGATAATCAGGCTGACATGAGGGAGAGGCAGGACCTGAAATGACAGGAGAGTTAGTAACAACGAGGAAGGATTCATGCCACCATCAGCCTCCGTGCTGGTCCCTGCTAATCAGCTAATGTTACCATACAAAGCTGGACTGTGATTGTGAACATGTGCCAATAATACCTGCTAAACTTCAGCATGTGAGCATGTTAGCATGTTGATTTTAGCATTCATCTCTGCTAGCATGTGACGCACATCCACTCGGGACAAATCTCCGTTCAAGCATCAACTCTCGTTGGCACCAAACAAGCAGCGATGTTCTCACACGTGCTCCGTGAATCGAAACATCCAGGCTGCCGTACCTTCGTCTGTCTGTCCGATGTGTCCCGGAGGCGTCACATGACGCACATGAAATAAAACGGCACGCTGCGATGTTGCACTTCGGGCTTGGTTCCATGTAAATGATTAAAGCTTGGTTGTTTTTAAACGCATCAAGGATTAAACCATCAGTGTGTCAGTGAAAGGTCAAATAAAGATTTCAGAACATTAACGAAACTGAAGAGCTTTCTGCTGGAAACAATACTAATGTAGTTAAATAGAAGTGCTGCTACGTGTAGTGTCACTGCTCCTGAACTCTGATCCCAAACTGAGACCATGTGTTTTTGTAGCTTTTAGCTTAAACCTGTTAAGGTCTTTATGATCACATGCGTTCAGCTGAGAGTGGCAGAGAGGTCACAGTGACCTCTGAGTGCTCTGAATGTTCAAGGTTTGGAGGATTTCTCTTAAATAGTTGTAGGTAAGTTTTAATAACAGGCAGCCTGCAGCAGCGAGTCTAGTAATGTAGGTCTGTCCCAGTTCAGCCTAAAGTTCCCAAATCCAGTTAAGTGTGTCACTGTGTTCTCCGGCTGCAGACTGAGAAAGAAAAGAAAACAGAGAGAAAAGAGAAAGAGGAGGAATGGTGTTCATCCCAGACTTGGAGCCCTGGAGCGATTTTGAAGGCTCGCGGAGACCTGATCCAGACTGAGATACTTCATGCCTGTAACTTGTCTCCATCTGTATCTGAAGAACGTGAAATAGGAGGACGTCGAGCAATTTCAGCTGTTAAGATGGGCCCTTGGGCTACACCGTTACGAAGCACACATGCACACAGAAG
Source organism: Lepomis macrochirus (assembly GCA_024633595.2). Taxonomy (NCBI): domain Eukaryota; kingdom Metazoa; phylum Chordata; class Actinopteri; order Centrarchiformes; family Centrarchidae; genus Lepomis; species Lepomis macrochirus. The sequence continues at coordinate 39,155,043 of JALXJV020000006.1, forward strand.
AGAACCCTTTATTGGCAAATTTGTGTGCCTTGTTTCCTCTTTGTGCACGGCTGATAAGATTAGACGCACTAAACACCTGATTTAAAGCTCCTTAAATTGATTCCTTTCCATATTAACATATTAAATTCAACAGTGCTGCTGCAGCAGCTGTGTTGCTGCGCTTGGACGCAGCAGACTAAAGTACCATCATGGATTTTAGAGTCAGACTGTGTCACCTAGACTTCTGTATTTGCAAAGTACAGAAGTCAAAGGGAAAGTTAATAGGCGCTGGCCAGTGGTGTCCTGAAACATCACTACAAACAGCTGAGTGCAGGAGGTGTGCACAGTGCTGAACCACATTCTTCTTCGACAGAGAGGCAGACATTATGTTAGACATACATGTTCTGAAAACAGGCCTGCTACAGCGCACAAACAGTTTAATACCCACAAACACATCCGTACAGTTAAAGAGTCCGGCCTACAGCGGCAGCGGCGAGCTGACCCCGAAATTATATCAGCCTTTAAAACAGCGGCACGGCCGCCACACCAAATGAAAAAGCACTAGTAAAGTTACTCACCCATTTGAAAGACATCCAACGAGCCTGCTCAGTAATCCAAAACAATCTTATTTGGGAGCTTTCCTCCGGTTCTTCTCTCTCCTCTCTTGAAACTACTTTTATGTGTGAATAGCATGACTGCTAGCTTACACGTGTGCTCTGCTAGGCTTCTGTCACATTTTGCGTTTCAGTTTCTGCAGTTTGGTCATCTTGTCACATGATCAACTAGAAACTTAAGATTGGACATTCATTTACATATTAGCCAGCAATCATCCCTGCGTATGTGGCTATGTGACATGAATACCAAAGAAAATTAGACGAAATTCATTCAGTTGAATCTGTGGAATCTAATTTTTATATTTTACTGTGCACCTTGTAGCCTACTGCTTGCTGCAGACTTTTGTGGGTAAAACTACTGACTGCGGTCTGTGGTGTCAGACACCACGGCAAAGAGGGAGATGCACAGATGAGTGTAGATAAAGCACCTGATCACCATTGATAATACAGTTTGAGGTAAAATGTGTGATTCTTATTGATTGACGCGACTCAATGCATTTTTACCATGTAACTGAAAAAGACCAGCTTGTAAGAAAGAAGGCCGTTCCCGTCAAGGGCCCCCGGCACGATGCGGGCCCCAGTGCAGCTGCACTCTCTGCACTGTCTGTACCTACGCCCCTGCCAGGATCTTTGCTGAACCTGAACTCAGAGCTGTGAGAGTCCCAGAACAGAACCAGAACACAGTTTCATGATCACGACCAGCTGACATCATGTTGTAGGCTCTGATATTTTGGTAGAAAACATATCAAATATGTTGTCAGTGAACATTTTTCTGAGCCGTTCATTAGCAACATTTGTTAATAATCCATTCAGCATTACGTTTCCTCCAAAGCGTCCTTTCATTTAGCTGACGCTTTTATCCAAAGAGACTTACAGCTGCTTTACATGTCAGAGGTCGCACGCCTCCGGAGCAACGAGGGCTAAATTGTCTTGCTCAGGGACACATTGGTGGATGTTTTACAGTGGGGATTGAACGACAAACATGCGTCTTATCCACTGCTCCATCACCAACCTACGTCCCCAAACGTCATTTCTTGGAGACAGATTTGAATTTACTGCCCCATTTAAATGTCAGTGTTTACTCAGATTAGTACGCAGCAGAGATGTTTTGGGACCGGGTGGTGGATCTGGGCCCAGTAGCTGGTTTCTTCTCTTCACCTGTAGTTCAGTGGTCGCCCTCTACAGTCAGAACCATTCGGTGTCTGCAGCCTCGGACCATGAGGTCTGGAACTCTGCGGCGGCCAACATGTGCACCAAAACAAACAGCCGATAGTGTCACAGCCTGTATTTAGGCTCTTCTCAGAAACGCGGCACACTGGATTCTTGGAGCGGCCTGGCTGACTGAAGATCTGATGCTTTCTGTCGTTGCCAGCCTGCTCTTGGCTCATAGACGCCGCGCTCCAATAGGCCGCCTTGGTCCAGAGCAACTGGAGGCATGTTTGGCACAGCGAGCTGCAATCAGACCCATCTCGAATGGGCAGCAGCGAGGAAAACTGTTTATCCGGACGTGAGATGTGTGCTGTGGGACAGAGAGGCGCTTCATTATGTAAGAGCAGAGTTCTATCTAATTACCATCTAAGAAATACTTACTGTGCAATCATTGTTGAAATCCACAGAACTCCAAAGGGGTTCCCAGATGACTGAACTCTCAGTCCGACAGACTTTTACAGCCCCACTGTCACTGATTCTCATGCCCCCCTCCCCAAACACACTCACTCATACACACTCCTGACCCCACGCTTTACGCTCAACTGTGCTTTATGCTCACGTTGTGAACTTTTGCACATACTTTTCAGCATTGTATTATAGCATTATTGTATTTTTGTATACTTGTAAATGTTTTGATCTCCTTACTTTTTATATTTTTCATGTTTCTTCGTGTTTCTATTTATGTTCATGTGTGCTGTAAGCTTCAATTTATACCAAGGAAAATTCCTCATATGTGAAAATGTACCTGATTCTGATTCTGATACTGATTCTGGAGTCTAAAATGTGTTTTTGAATATTCTCATCTGATGCATGTAGTTTTTAATGAAAGTCAGGGAACCTCATGGGAAATTTAAGGTTCTTTAGTTTCAACAGGTGACTGCAGGTGTAAAGGAGTTTGCACTTTGGTATTTAAACTGACAAGGACACAACGTCCCAGCTCTGTCCTTCAGCAGTCAGGTTCACAAATGGAATGTTCAAAATGTCCACTGGAAGAGTTTCATCAGACATTTCTTCAGCAGACACATTTCTAATCCACCTTAGTTTCTTGGTGACTATTTCCTGGCTGCTTCCAGAAGCGTCCTGCAGTCTCAGGGTGGATATGGACATTAATCCTCTCATTGAAGTCTTTGCCAAAAGGCAACTGAGCATATTTCCCAAAATGATGAACTTTAACTTTAAATTACCAAATGTATAAATCCAGAATCCCTCTTAAAGGATGGGAATCTTTTTGTCAAACATTTCGCTATTCCTAAAGACTGTATGAGCGCAGAAACGTTTCCACTGGTTCATCCTTCTATGTTCATTACTCTTTGGTGATCTTTTGCCACATTTTAACAGATAAATCTCTCCTGTCACTCATATTTTCAGTCCTGTATGTGGCTAAAATGTGTGTTGTCACATTGTCCACAGGTCCTGTATTTCAAATTTCCATTTTAGAGAACTGCTAAATGTTGTTAGATACTACAAGATATTTATCTTAACAACAACAGACACTGAGCTCTGTGACTTGAGGGTAAAGAAACGATGAAAGGAACAAAATGCAGCTTCACCAAGGTGACCCGGCAGCCCTCTGACGGGTCCTGTGGTGTGTCTCTTCTCTTTAATCTGCAGGTTGTGACATCCAGTTCGAGGCCGGGGGTCACGCTGTGATCCGTAAAGCTGATCGGGGACACGTGAGGAGCATCTCCACTGTCTGTGCGGGACATGATTCGTGTAAAACTCCGCTCAGATTAAGGGAAAGGGGTTAGAACAGCTCAGCAGGCGTGTTCGCAGGTAATTGTGTCAGACAGGTGACGGAGCTCGATGAGCGCTGCTGACCTGATCCTGATCGCTGTCACGTCAAAGTCACCGAGGAGAAGATCAGACCTGCAGCTGACGGGAAAAATACAACCATCACAAAACAAAATGAGCATTGTGGAAATACTGAGGTCATCATGCCACACACTGAAAATGAAGGTCTGCACACTGCTAGGACTGGCGGGGGAAGAATGAGCGCCTTACTGATTAGTTGATTTGTCGGCCTAAACCTTAAAAACACTGAGCCTTTTTGTATTCTGCCTCTCTGACTTTTCTCCATGAGCGTCAAAAAACTCTTTTGAAACAGTGACTTATCATCACGCTCCTGTGACTCAATCAGCCTCATGATGGACATAATAGATGATCAATATCAATGCAGCAGAACCAAAGATATCGTCAGTTTTATTCCATAAATCGTTCTCCTTGTGAAAACCTGGTGCCTACATTACCCACAATGCAACTCTTTTTGTGACGGCTGTGTGTGAGGTTGTGGTGTGTCATGTTAGGCACAGTTAAAAAGCCTAATATACTGCTGATCTTCTGCTTCGTTATGAAGCATCCAGACCTCTCAGGTGGTCTGGGATCAGGTCTGCGTTCTGTCCCAAACCAAACCTGGAGGAGCAGCGATCAGTTTTAATGCTCCATATTTCTGGAACAAATTCCCAGAAACCTGCAGGTCTGCTGAAACGCTCAGTTCTTTCAAATCAACACTGAAGACTTTTCTTTTTGCCTTTTATCAAATTTAATTTAAGATCTTTCTTCTAACTTCAATGTCCTGTTTTGGCCTGTTTTTTTTCTCTCATTAAATTTTTTTATTTAAATGTCTTTTAATATTTCCCTATGTTGCTTTTATGTTTTATGCAAAGTACTTTGAAATACATCATGTCTGCAGTGCGCTGTATAAAATAAGCTTGCCTTGCTTTGATGACTTTTCAAGATAACGTGTCAAAGGTGAATTTTTTAGATCGTGGTGTTTGGCTGCTGCTTCCCAGAATGTAAATGTCAGCAAAGCATTGTTAATCCACCACACCATGTGACCACAGCTCTTCCTGTGAAAGCAAAGAATCTTGGGCAGATCTCTGTTTCTCAGCAGCAAGCACTGAGGAGGATTTGACTCTCCTCCGCATGCTGGATGTGTCATGGTAAAAAAATTGGTTATTCATGTATTCATGTACTGTGAAAAGGTTTTAGGCCGGTGTGGAAAAAGTGCTGTAAAGTAAGAATGCTTTCACAAACAGACACAAATGTTAATGGATTCTATTTATCAATTTAAAAAATGAAAAGTGAGTGACCAGAAGAAAAATCTAAATGAAACCAGTATCTGGTGTGACCTCCCTTTGATTTCAAACAGCATCAGTTCTTCCAGATACACCTGCACATCAGAAAACTAAGGAAACAGTGGAACCCTGGTACACCATCAAGACAAAGAAGAACTCTGGTACACCATCAGGAAACAGTGGGACCTTGGTACACCATCAAGAAAAAGGACTCTGGTACACCATCAGGAAACAGTGGGACCCTGGTACACCATCAAGAAAAAGAAGGACTCTGGCACACCATCAGGAAACAGTGGGACCTTTGTACACCATCAAGAAAAAGAAGGACTCTGGTACACCATCAGGAAACAGTGGGACCTTGGTACACCATCAAGAAAAAGGACTCTGGTACACCATCAGGAAACAGTGGGACCCTGGTACACCATCAAGAAAAAGGACTCTGGTACACCATCAGGAAACAGTGGGACCTTTGTACACCATCAAGAAAAGAAGGACTCTGGTACACCATCAGGAAACAGTGGGACCTTGGTACACCATCAAGAAAAAGGACTCTGGTACACCATCAGGAAACAGTGGGACCCTGGTACACCATCAAGAAAAAAGGACTCTGGCACACCATCAGGAAACAGTGGGACCTTTGTACACCATCAAGAAAAAGAAGGACTCTGGTACACCATCAGGAAACAGTGGGACCTTGGTACACCATCAAGAAAAAGGACTCTGGTACACCATCAGGAAACAGTGGGACCCTGGTACACCATCAAGAAAAAGGACTCTGGTACACCATCAGGAAACAGTGGGACCTTTGTACACCATCAAGAAAAAGAAGGACTCTGGTACACCATCAGGAAACAGTGGGACCTTGGTACACCATCAAGAAAAAGGACTCTGGTACACCATCAGGAAACAGTGGGACCTTTGTACACCATCAGGAAACAGTGGGACCTTGGTACACCATCAAGAAAAAGGACTCTGGTACACCATCAGGAAACAGTGGGACCCTGGTACACCATCAAGAAAAAGGACTCTGGTACACCATCAGGAAACAGTGGGACCTTGGTACACCATCAGGAAACAGTGGGACCTTGGTACACCATCAAGAAAAAGGACTCTGGTACACCATCAGGAAACAGTGGGACCTTGGTACACCATCAAGAAAAAGGACTCTGGTACACCATCAGGAAACAGTGGGACCTTTGTACACCATCAAGAAAAAGAAGGACTCTGGTACACCATCAGGAAACAGTGGGACCTTGGTACACCATCAAGAAAAAGGACTCTGGTACACCATCAGGAAACAGTGGGACCTTTGTACACCATCAAGAAAAAGAAGGACTCTGGTACACCATCAGGAAACAGTGGGACCTTGGTACACCATCAGGAAACAGTGGGACCTTGGTACACCATCAAGAAAAAGGACTCTGGTACACCATCAGGAAACAGTGGGACCTTGGTACACCATCAGGAAACAGTGGGACCTTGGTACACCATCAAGAAAAAGGACTCTGGTACACCATCAGGAAACAGTGGGACCTTTGTACACCATCAAGAAAAAGAAGGACTCTGGTACACCATCAGGAAACAGTGGGACCCTGGTACACCATCAAGAAAAAGGACTCTGGTACACCATCAGGAAACAGTGGGACATCGGCACACCAACAAGAAAAAGAAGGACTCTGGTACAACATCAGGAAACAGTGGGACCTTGGTACACCATCAGGAAACAGTGGGACCCTGGTACACCATCAAGAAAAAGAAGGACTCTGGTACACCATCAGGAAACAGTGGGACCTTGGTACACCATCAAGAAAAAGAAGGACTCTGGTACACCATCAGGAAACAGTGGGACCTTGGTACACCATCAAGAAAAAGAAGGACTCTGGTACACCATCAGGAAACAGTGGGACCTTAGCACACCATCAAGAAAAAGAAGGACTCTGGTACACCATCAGGAAACAGTGGGACCTTGGTACACCATCAAGAAAAAGAAGGACTCTGGTACAACATCAGGAAACAGTGGGACCTTGGTACACCATCAGGAAACAGTGGGACCCTGGTACACCATCAAGAAAAGAAGGACTCTGGTACACCATCAAGAAAAAGGACTCTGGTACACCATCAGGAAACAGTGGGACCTTTGTACACCATCAAGAAAAAGAAGGACTCTGGTACACCATCAGGAAACAGTGGGACCTTGGTACACCATCAAGAAAAAGAAGGACTCTGGTACACCATCAGGAAACAGTGGGACCTTGGTACACCATCAAGAAAAAGAAGGACTCTGGTACACCATCAGGAAACAGTGGGACCTTAGCACACCATCAAGAAAAAGAAGGACTCTGGTACACCATCAGGAAACAGTGGGACCTTGGTACACCATCAAGAAAAAGAAGGACTCTGGTACAACATCAGGAAACAGTGGGACCTTGGTACACCATCAGGAAACAGTGGGACCCTGGTACACCATCAAGAAAAAGAAGGACTCTGGTACACCATCAAGAAAAAGGACTCTGGTACACCATCAGGAAACAGTGGGACCTTTGTACACCATCAAGAAAAAGAAGGACTCTGGTACACCATCAGGAAACAGTGGGACCCTGGTACACCATCAAGAAAAATGACTCTGGTACAACATCAGGAAACAGTGGGACATTGGTACACCATCAAGAAAAGAAGGACTCTGGTACACCATCAAGAAAAAGGACTCTGGTACACCATCAGGAAACAGTGGGACCTTTGTACACCATCAAGAAAAAGAAGGACTCTGGTACACCATCAGGAAACAGTGGGACCTTGGTACACCATCAAGAAAAAGAAGGACTCTGGTACACCATCAGGAAACAGTGGGACCCTGGTACACCATCAAGAAAAAGGACTCTGGTACAACATCAGGAAACAGTGGGACATTGGTACACCAACAAGAAAAAGAAGGACTCTGGTACAACATCAGGAAACAGTGGGACCTTGGTACATCATCAAGAAAAAGAAGGACTCTGGTACACCATCAGGAAACAGTGGGACCTTGTACACCATCAAGAAAAAGAAGGACTCTGGTACACCATCAGGAAACAGTGGGACCTTTGTACACCATCAAGAAAAGAAGGACTCTGGTACAACATCAGGAAACAGTTGGACCCTGGTACAACATCGAGAAACAGTGGAACCCTGGTACACCATCAGGAAACAGTGGGACCTTGGTACACCATCAGGAAACAGTTGTAACGCTGGTATACCATCTGGAAACTAAGGAACAGTGGGACCCTGGTATACCATCAGTAAACAGTGGAACCCTTGTACACAATTAGGAAACTAAGGAAACAGTGGAACCCTGGTACACCATTAAGACACTAAGAAAAAGAAGGACTCTGGTACACCATCAGGAAACAGAGGAACCCCAGTACACCTTCAGGAAACACTTTAACCGTGGTACATCAGGAAACAGTGGGACCCTGGTACACCATCAGAAAACAGTTGAACCCTGGTCCACCATCTGGAAACTGGACACGGTGGAATTAAAAATAGTGAAGTGAATTAAAAATAAGGTGAACAGGTTTGGTTCCATTACATTAATTCATTTAGCTGACACTTTTATCCAAAGCGACTTACAATTGTTATATTTGTCAGAGGTTGCACACCTCTGATGCAACGATGGGTTACATGTCTTGTTCAGGGACACAATGGTGTATGGATCACAGTGGGAATTGACCCCAGGTCTCTCACACCAAAGGTATGTGTAATCCATTGCGCCATTGCACCAGTTCCAACACAGATTCTTGTGGACCTCTGTGACTTTGGCGTGCATGGAGGACTCATTGTTAACATGTAAAGGCTGAGACTGATCTGATAAATAGGACTTAAACCAGCTTAGAGCAGTTCCTTTTATACCAATTAAATGTTCCAGTCTCTGTAATAGGATATGATGGTCAATGATGTCAAATGCAGCACTAAGATCTAACAAGACAAGAACAGTGAGAAATCCTTAATCTGATGCAGTCCAAAGGTCAGGAGTCATTTTCCCCAGTGATGCAAAACCTGAATAAAAATCTTCAAATAAACTTTTGCTATGTAGAAAAGTCTAAGAGACAGGTTAATGCTTTAGATGCAGAAATCATTGAAGTTATCCGGTAAACAGTCTCAATATAGATCAGGTTTTACAGCTGTGTCTAAGGTTCCTGAGTCTAAAGATAAGTCTGTACAAGTTGAGGGCAGCAGGTGAGGGTTTTAGTCTCTAATAATTAGTATTTTATAATCAAAGCAGCTCATGACGTTGTTCCTTCTGAGACTGTAGGAATACATGGCTCTGTAGACCTGTGATACTCTGTCAGCCTCCTGCTTAAATCACAGAGCTGCAGTTATTCCCCAAAGTGCTGCAGTAACCTGCTGTCCCTGTAGCAGTTATCTGGTCGCTCTGCTGCCGGTCCCCAGTCCTGCTGCTCTGTTGTCAGTCGCTGGTCCTGCTGCTCTGTTGCCAGTCGCTGATCCTGCTGCTCTGTCATCTGTCGCGGTCCCTGGTCCTGCTGCTCTGTCGTCGGTCCCTGGTCCTGCTGCTCTGTCGTCAGTCCCTGGTCCTGCTGTTCTGTTATTGGTCCCTGGTCCTGCTGCTCTGTTGCCAGTCGCTGATCCTGCTGCTCTGTCATCTGTCGCGGTCCCTGGTCCTGCTGCTCTGTCGTCGGTCCCTGGTCCTGCTGCTCTGTCGTCAGTCCCTGGTCCTGCTGCTCTGTCGTTGGTCCCTGGTCCTGCTGCTCTGTCGCCAGTGGCTGATCCTGCTGCTCTGTCGCCGGTCCCTAGTCCTGCTGCTCTGTTGCCAATCATCAGTCCTGCTGCTCTGTTGTCGATACCTGGACCTGCTGCTCTGTTGCCAGGCGCTGATCCTGCTGCTCTGTCGTCTGTCGCGGTCCCTGATCCTGCTGCTCTGTTGTCTGTCGTTGGTCCCTGGTCCTGCTGCTCTGTCGCCAGTCATCAGTCCTGCTGCTCTGTCGCCGGTCCCTAGTCCTGCTGCTCTGTTGCCAGTCATCAGTCCTGCTGCTCTGTCGTCAGTCCCTGGTCCTGCTGCTCTGTTGCCAGTCGCTGATCCTGCTGCTCTTTCGTCTGTCGCCGGTCCCTAGTCCTGCTGCTCTGTCGTCAGTCCCTGGTCCTGCTGCTCTGTTGCCAGTCCCTGGTCCTGCTGCTCTGTTGCCAGTCCCTGGTCCTGCTGCTCTGTCGCCGGTCCCTAGTCCTGCTGCTCTGTTGCCAATCATCAGTCCTGCTGCTCTGTTGCCAATCATCAGTCCTGCTGCTCTGTTGTCGATACCTGGACCTGCTGCTCTGTTGCCAGTCGCTGATCCTGCTGCTCTGTCGTCTGTCGCGGTCCCTGATCCTGCTCCTCTGTCGTCTGTCGTTGGTCCCTGGTCCTGCTGCTCTGTCGCCAGTCATCAGTCCTACTGCTCTGTCGCCGGTCCCTAGTCCTGCTGCTCTGTTGCCAGTCATCAGTCCTGCTGCTCTGTTGCCAGTCATCAGTCCTGCTGTTTTGTCGCCGGTCCCTCGTCCTGCTGCTCTGTTTCCAATCATCAGTCCTGCTGCTCTGTTGTCGATACCTGGACCTGCTGCTCTGTTGCCAGTCGCTGATCCTGCTGCTCTGTCATCTCTCGCGGTCCCTGATCCTGCTGCTCTGTCATCTGTCGTTGGTCCCTGGTCCTGCTGCTCTGTCGCCAGTCATCAGTCCTGCTGCTCTGTTGTCAATACCTGGACCTGCTGCTCTGTTGCCAGTCGCTGATCCTGCTGCTCTGTCGTCTGTCGCGGTCCCTGATCCTGCTGCTCTGTCATCTGTCGCGGTCCCTGGTCCTGCTGCTCTGTCGTCGGTCCCTGGTCCTGCTGTTCTGTTGTCGGTCCCTGGTCCTGCTGCTCTGTTGCCAGTCGCTGATCCTGCTGCTCTGTCGTCGGTCCCTGGTCCTGCTGCTCTGTCGTCGTTCCCTGGTCCTGCTGCTCTGTTGTTGGTCCCTGGTCCTGCTGCTCTGTCGCCAGCCATCAGTCCTGCTGCTCTGTCGCCGGTCCCTGGTCCTGCCGCTCTGTTGCCAGTCATTAGTCCTGCTGCTCTGTCACCGGTCCCTAGTCCTGCTGCTCTGTCGTTGGTCCCTGGTCCTGCTGCTCTGTCACCAGTGGCCGATCCTGCTGCTCTGTCGCCGGTCCCTAGTCCTGCTACTCTGTTGCCAATCATCAGTCCTGTTGCTCTGTCGTCAGTACCTGGACCTGCTGCTCTGTTGCCAGTCGCTGATCCTGCTGCTCTGTCGTCTGTCGCCGGTCCCTAGTCCTGCTGCTCTGTCGTCGGTCCCTGGTCCTGCAGCTCTGTTGTTGGTCTCTGGTCCTGCTGCTCTGTTGCCAGTCATCAGTCCTGCTGCTCTGTCGTCGGTCCCTAGCCCTGTTGCTCTCTCGCTGGTTCCTGGTCCTGCTGCTTTGTCATCGGTCCCTAGTCCTGCTGCTCTATAGCCAGCCTCCAGCCCAGCTGCTGGTCCCTAGTCCTGCTGCTCTATAGCCAGCCTCCAGCCCAGCTGCTGGTCCCTAGTCCTGCTGGTCTGTCACCAGTCGCCGATCCTGCTGCTATGTCGTCGGTCCCTGGTCCTGCTGCTCTGTTGTTGGTCCCTTGTCTTGCTGCTCTGTCGCCAGTCATCAGTCCTGCTGCTCTGTCACCGGTCCGTAGTCCTGCTGCTCTGTTGCCAGTCATCAGTCCTGCTGCTCTGTCGCCGGTCCCTAGTCCTGCTGCTCTGTCATCTGTCGCGGTCCCTGGTCCTGCTGCTCTGTCGTCGGTCCCTGGTCCTGCTGCTCTGTTGTCGGTCCCTGGTCCTGCTGTTCTGTTATTGGTCCATGGTCCTGCTGATCTGTTGCCAGTCGCTGATCCTGCTGCTCTGTCATCGGTCCCTGGTCCTGCTGCTCTGTCGTCGTTCCCTGGTCCTGCTGCTCTGTTGTTGGTCCCTGGTCCTGCTGCTCTGTCGCCTGTCATCAGTCCTGCTGCTCTGTCGCCAGTCCCTAGTCCTGCTGCTCTGTCGCCGGTTCCTGGTCCTGCTGTTTTGTCGCCGGTCCCTGGTCCTGCTGCTCTGTTGCCGGTCATTAGTCCTGCTGCTCTGTCACCGGTCCCTAGTCCTGCTGCTCTGTCGTTGGTCCCTGGTCCTGCTGCTCTGTCGCCAGTGGCCGATCCTGCTGCTCTGTTGCCGGTCCCTAGTCCTGCTGCTCTGTTGCCAATCATCAGTCCTGCTGTTCTGTTGTCGGTACCTGGACCTGCTGCTCTGTTGCCAGTCGCTGATCCTGCTGCTCTTTCGTCTGTC